>SJYX01022777.1:279108-312378 GCA_006410675.1 Oreotragus oreotragus
CATGAGGTGGCCAAAGTATTGGAGTTTCAGCTTTAGCATCGTTCCTTCCAAAGAAATCTCAGGGTTGATCTCCTTCAGAATGGACTGGTTGGATCTTCTTGCAGTCCAAGGGACTCTCAAGAGTCTTCTCTAACACCACAGTTCAAAAGCATCAATTCTTTGACTCTCAGCCTTCTTCACAGTCCAACTCTCACATCCATACATACCACAGGAAAAACCATAGCCTTGACTAGATGGACCTTAGTCTGCAAAGTAATGTCTCTGCTTTTGAATATGCTGTCTAAGTTGGTCATAACTTTTCTTCCAAGGAGTGTCTTTTAAATTTATGGCTGCAGTCACTATCTACAGTGATTTTGGAGCCCCCCAAAATAAAGTGTGACACTGTTTCCACTGTTTCCCCATCTATTTCCCATGAAGTGATGGGACCAGATGCCATGATCTTCAATGTAGGAAATATTTAAATAATAAATACTATTAAGTCTTTGAAGGGATATAAATTCCTCAAATCTGAAAGTAATTAAGAATTAGATTATTTCAAAACTTCTGGATAATTAGGTTTTAAACTACATTTCTTCTATTAAATCAGGATATTTTCACAAGAACTGTAATTATTGTAATTTTTATCAGAATTAAAAAAGAATCTCTTTTCCTCGAGAATGGGTTGGATTTTGTGCCCCAGTTCTAATAAACCTAATCTATCATAACTGACAGTATGTGATTTCTGAGACCGAGTTCTAAAAAGCACTGTGGCTACCCCATTGCTCTTTCTCTTAGATTGTTACTTCTGGGTGGATCCACGTGCATTGTCATAGGATACTCAATCAGGCCTATGGAGAGAGCCACATAGTACAGAACTGCTGCTTCCTGCCAGTAGCCAATAGAGAAATGAAGCTTCTCACTAATAGCTACATGAGTGAACCATTCTACAAGTGGATGATCCAGCCTCAGTCAAACCTACAGATGACAGCAAACTAAGGGCATCTTAAGTACTATTTTGCAAGAGATCTCTAGCTAAGAACCAGTTCACTAAGCCACTCACACATTTTTTAACCATATGCACTATGAGATCATAAATGTTAACTGTTTTAAACTGTTAAATTCATGGGCAACTTTTCATGTAGTAATAGATAATATCATCTTCAAGAAGTCATTCCTTCCACTGATTTCTACCACTCTCTAACTACTTATTCTGAATTTTGATAAATAAATTAGCTGACCAAATGCTTGTCCAGAATTTTTTTTTTTCAGAATTATTTTCTACATTCTGTTTATAAAGAAAATCTCTAGCAGGAGATTTAGCTTGCATATACATACGGCAATAGGACCTTTGCTTGTCCTGCCTCAAACACATCTGTACTGCTGATGAAACCAGAGAGAATTCAAGAAGTTGTCATAAACTTATAGCATCAGAATAACCTTAAAGGGCAAACTAATCCAGCCTACCAATTAACTGACCAATGCATAAACTAGAACGTCCATTTCATCACTCATCAACGGTATTTGAACTCACAGTATCCAAAGAACAGACTTCTGTCTGCAGACAGCTATAAATTTCAGAAAATCTTCTCTTCTATTAAGTGTTTGACCCTTTCAATTGAGCTTATGTTTTGAGGGTAGCCATATAGAACAAGTCTAGTCTCTTAAAAAAAAAAAAAAGCAACTCTTCCTTTTAAAACTCAAAAATGCAAACCTATCTTAACACTAATATCAATCAGTTCATTTTTTTATTTATTTATTCAGTTACTCAACAAAATCTTATTGGATCTCTACCAAATATGTCACTATGATAGAAATTGTTTACAACTCAACAATGCATTCAAACACATTGTATTCAAGAAAGGAAGGTAATACATATGGAATTCAAATCATTGAATTAATTGTGATCATTGTAATAAGGTAATACAAACACATACTATTTTTCACCATGAAGGAAAGAGTTAACATGGTAGAATTGAGACTGCTGACTTCAGGAAACTGCTTGTGTGGCTGGCCTCAGGGAAGATGGATTTTGGGAATGCTCCCATCATTCCTAGAACTATATAGTAGTTCACTGTGCTTAAGCTGTTTGTGTAGAAAATATGGTTTATGATGACCACCTGCTTTCCTTCTGGGAAGCTGGAAATTCAGTACATGCTAGGCCAAGGGTGCTTATGTGACCAATCGCCAATAAAAACCCTAGGCAATTAGTCTTTAATGAGCTTCTCTGGTAACAATAGTTCACACATGTTCTTACATTCATTGCTGGAGGAATTAAGCATGTCTCATGTGAGTCACTGGGACAGCACTTTTAGAAGCTTCAGTCTGATTTCATGTGAAATTTGTCCCTTGTGTCTTTTAGTTTTACTGATTTTGCTTTGTACCTTTGAACCAAGCTGACACTTCATTTTTATTTTTATACTCTCGTATGAAAACAACAAAGTTGGGATGAAGAAGTAAAAAGGAACAATCACCAAGCAAAAACATTGGGAGTCTCTACGTGTTCACTTTTAGATACTAAAAAGGAAAACTAGAGATATACCTTTGGGGCAAATGATAGTTGATGAAAGAATGTTTGCATCACTGTGCCTAAATCAAAGCTCTGACCTATGCTAACTCTATTCTTTTCTTTCCTTAATGTCCTTAAGCAAGTGCTTCATTCAATAGAAATGCCTTCGTAACTATAAACTATGAACTATTTCTGTTTACTTATCTGTAAAAATAGTTAATAATAGCATCTACTCTCATAAGTTTATTCTGAATATTAACTACAAAATGAATATGAAGTGATTTGAACATCACTGTTTCTGGAACATCATGAGAGTTCAATAAATGTGAATTATTTATTACCATATAAAATAGGAGAGACTTCCCTGGTGACTTAGATGGTAAAGAAGCTGCCTGCAACACAGGACACTGGGTTCAATCCCTGTGTCAGAAAGATCCCTTAGAGAAGAGAAAGGCAGCCCACTAAGTATTCTTGCCTTTGCCTTTGTGTATCACAACAAACTGTGGAATATTCTTAAAGATATGGGGATACCAGACCACCTTATCTGCCTCCTAAGAAACATGTATATATGGGATAAGACACAACAGGTAGAACTGGACATGGAACAATAGACTAGTTGGGAAAAGAGTACATCAAGATTGTATATTGTCACCCGACTTTAACTTATATGCAGAGTGAGTGAAGTCGCTCAGTCGTGTCCGACTCTTTGTGACCCCATGGACTATAGCCTACCAGGCTCCTCCGTCCATGGGATTCTCCAGGCACGAATACTGGAGTGGGTTGCCATTTCCTTCTCCAGGGGATCTTCCCGACCCAGGGATCAAACCCAGGTCTTCCGCATTGCAAGCAGATGCTTTAACCTCTGAGCCACCAGGGAAGCCCAGAGTACATCACATGAAGTGCTAGGCTGGGTGACTCACAAGCTGGAATCAAGATTGCCAGGAGAAATATCAACAACCTCAGATGTGTAGATGTTACCACTTCAATGGCAGAAAGTGAAGAGGAACTAAAGACCCTCTTGATGAAGGTGAAAGAGGAGAATAAAAAACTGGCTTAAAACTCAACATTCAAAAACGAAGGTCATGACATCCAGTCCTATCACTTCATGGCAAATAGATGGGGAAAAAGTGGAAACAGTGTCAAATTTCATACACTTGGGCTCCAAAATCAATGCAGACAGTGACTGCAGCTACGAAATTAAAAGATGCTTGCTCCTTGGAAAAAAGGCTATGATAAAACTAGACAGCATACTAAAAAGCAGTGACATCACTTTGTGGACAAAGGTCCATCTAGTCAAAGCTATGGTTTTTCCAGTAGTCATGAATGGATGTGAGAGTTGGAGCATAAAGAAGGCTGAGCATCGAAGAATTGATTCCTTTGAATTGTGGTACTAGAGAAGACTCTTGTGAGTCCCTTGGACAGCAAGGAGATTAGACCACTCAATTCTAAAGGAAATCAGTCCTGAATATACATTGAAAGGACTGATGCTGAAGCTGAAGCTCCAATACTTTGGCCACTTTATGCAAAGACCTGATTCATTGGAAAAGACCCGACTCATTGGAAACGACGCTGATGTTGGGAAAGATCGAAGGCAGGAGGAGAAGGGGGTGGCAGAGGATGAGATGTTGGATGACACCACTGACTCAATGGACATGAGTTTGAGCAAACTCAGGGAGATGAAGGACAGGGAAGCCTGGCATATTGCAGTTCATATGGTCACAAAAAATGGACATGACTTAGTGACTGAACAACAGTGTTAAAAAATAGAAAAGAATATTTCTAAAGAATAGAAAAACAAAAAATTCTTCAAAATATCAGAGAAACTAAAAGAACAGGAAAAAAATAAAACAGCTCAATAAGACATAAAAGATAAAAAAGGTGGAAAATAAGGTGGTAGGACTCAGTAGTTCGAAAAAGGAATGAAAAAATAGTTATGGCAGTTCTCTGGAGGTCCAGTGGTTAAGACAGCACTCAAAACTGAGGCCCAGGTTCAGTCCCAGTTTGGGAAACTATGATCCTCCAAGCTGAGAGGTGCAGCCCCTCAAAATATAATAACAATAATTAAAGGGAAAAAAACTACACAAAATAATGCAAATATTAGAGAAATAAAGAATCAGCCTGAGGAAGTCATCAAAGTATTAAGAGACAAAGAACATAGATTTTTTAAAAAAGCAAACAATGATAACCCTGAAAGATACACAAATAGATTATAACACATGCACAATTCTGTTCCTGAAAAAGAAAATAGAAAAATTAAGCAATAAATCTATGGAATAGATTAAATGGAATTAATGAAAGTTTAATTAAATGGAATAAATGAAATTTTTCCTGAAATAAAAACTTAAATTTGAGGGGCAAAAAGATTCACATAGTAACCAAATATAAGATGTATCTTAATGAAATTAAACTGAACTTCAGGAATAAAGAATCCTGTCATTAGTCAAGTGAGAAACAGAAAAGAACAAGAAATATACATTCTGTTGAACCATTGTTTAAGAAATTTTAAGGCAAAATAGAAAATACTAAAGAAATTTACACCTTTCTAAGTTCCCCTGATTAAAAGGCAATAGTCATGCATTCTCAAGTTGGCCAGAATTTGGTGGCACTAGTGGTAAGGAACTTCCCTCCAATGCAGGAGACATAAGAGACACTAGCTCAGTCCCTGGGTTGGGTGGCTTTGACTAGACAGACCTTTGTTGGTAAAGTAATGCCTCTGCTTTTTAATATGCTGTCTAGGTTGGTCACAGCTTTTCTTCCAAAGGTGCAAGTGACTTCTAATTTCATGACTGCAGTCACCATCTGCAATGATTTTGGAGCCCAAGAAAATAAAGTATCTCACTGTTTCCATTGCATCCCTGTATATTTGCCATGAAGTGATGGGACCAGATGCCATGATCTTAAGTTTTTGAATGTTGAGTTTTAAGCCAACTTTTTCACTCTCCTCCTTCACTTTCCTCAAGAGGCTCTTTAGTTCCTCTTACATTCTGCCATAAGGGTGGTGTCATCTGCATATCTGAGCTTATTGATATTTCTCCCAGCAATCTCGATCCCAGTTTGTGCTTCATCCAGCCTGGCATTTCACATGATGTACTTCGCATAAAAGTTAAATACCCTCTGAATACATCCTCTCTGCCTCTGAATCTTTAATTCTTATATTTTAGTTTGTTTTCTTTTTAATCTGTCATATGGAGACTGTCTCAATTTCATCTTTCAGGCTTTCTTTTTGGTTTTTCAATTCATCAATATTTTTAATTTCTAAAAGAATTACTTTACTGACATCATTAATTTAAATATTTTATTTTAAATTTCCTTTCATCCATGTCTTTACTCTTAAGTATGATGGTTATTTTGGTCATGACAGTTATTCTCATTTGTTCTGTGGGCTTTCCTCAAATAAAAAAGCTTTGTCAATTTTTTTTTTTTTTAATGAANTTTACTGACATCATTAATTTAAATATTTTATTTTAAATTTCCTTTCATCCATGTCTTTACTCTTAAGTATGATGGTTCTTTTGGTCATGACAGTTATTCTCATTTGTTCTGTGGGCTTTCCTCAAATAAAAAAGCTTTGTCTTTTTTTTTTTTTTAATGAATCTCTAGATCACTTGATATTGATATCTGCAATGAATTTTCTTTCTCATTGTATGGGTAAGTTTGTTTAGGTGTTTTCCCCAATGATATCTCTTCCTTAAATGAGAGCTCTGATCAGGAGCTCTGCTTCAATGGGAGGATTTATGGATTGACTTTGGACATTACTTTGAGTAAGGGAGCAGGCCAATTGGATGGGCCACAATCCTTGAATGTTACAACAAATACGCATTGCTCTTCAAAAGCTTAGACAGTGGTCTTTCTGCTCTTTAGTTCAGTTCAGTCACTCAATCAGCTCTTGCTTGAGGTTCAGTTCAGTTGCTCAGCTGTGTCAGACTCTTTGAGACCCCATGAACCGCAGCACGCCAGGCCTCCCTGTCCATCACAAACTCCCAGAGTCCACCCAAAGCCATGTCCACTGAGTTGCTGATGCCATCCAACCATCTCATTCTCTGTCATCCCTTTCTCCTCCTGCTCTCAATCTTTCCCAGCATCAGGGTCTTTTCAAATGAGTCAGCTGTTTGCATCAGGTGGCCGAGTATTGGAGTTTCAGCTCCAACATCAGCCCTTCCATAGAACACCCAATACTGATCTCAATAAGATGGACTGGTTGGATCTCCTTGCAGTCCAAGGGACTCTCAAGAGTCTTCTCCAGCATCACAGTTCAAAAGCATCAATTCTTCGGTGCTCAGCTTTCTTCACAGTCCAACTCTCACATCCATACATGACCACTGGAAAAACCATAGCCTTGACTAGATGGAACTGTGTTTGCAAAATAGTATCTCTGCATTTTAATATGCTATTTAAGTTGCTCATAACTTTCCTTCCAAGGAGTAAGCATCTTTTAATTTCATGGCTGCAATCACCATCTGCAGTGATTTTGGAGCCCAGAATAATAAAGTCTGACACTGTTTCCACTGTTTCCCCATCTATTGCCTATGAAGTGATGGGACCAGATGCCATGATCCTCGTTTTCTGAATGTTGAGCTTTAAGCCAACTTTTTCACTCTCCTCTTTCACTTTCATCAAGAGGCTTTTTAGTTCCTCTTCACTTTTTGCCATAAGGGTGGTGTCATCTGCATATCTGAGGTTAATCATATTTCTTCTGGCAATCTTGATTCCAACTTGTGCTTCTTCCAGCCCAGCGTTTCTCATGATGTACTCTGCATATAAGTTAAATAGGCAGGGTTACAATTTACAGCCTTGATGAACTTCTTTTCCTATTTGGAACCAGTCTGTTGTTCCATGTCCATTTCTAACTGTTGCTTCCTGACCTGCATACACGTTTCTTAAGAGGCAGGTCAGGTGATCTGGTATTCCCGTCTCTTTCAGAATTTTCCACAGTTTATTGTGATCCACACAGTCAAAGGCTTTGGCATAGTCAATAAAGCAGAAATAGATGTTATTCTGGAACTCTCTTGCTTTTTCAATGATCCAGCGGATGTTGGCAATTTGATCTCTGGTTCCTCTGCCTTTTCTAAAACATAGGGTAATAGTTGAACTGGACTGAAAGCTGTTCCAAAACTAATCGAAATTGAGCCCTGTAGGACTAGTTTTGATCTTCATATACTCTTCAATATTTTGAGTATGACATCACCCTTTAAATCTTACCTAACTCTTTGCTAAACTTTTTTAATGTTCACCTCCTTAAAATTTAGGACAATGTTTGGTTTACTTTCTCTGTAGCTATTTTTATAGAGGCATAATTGACATTTATATTAGATTTAGGCATTCAATGTTTGTATACACTGAGAAATGATCACCACAATAAGTCTGTATACCATCTGTCACCATATAAAGTTACAAAATTTTGTCTTGTGATGAGAACTTTTTATATTTACTGTTTTAGCAACTTTATAGTATGCAGTACAAAGTTATTAACTATATTCATCATGGTATATATTACATCTTTTTTATTTACTTATTCAATAACTTGAAGTCTGTACCCTTTGACCACCCCCATCCAATTTTGCCCATCCACCAGCCCCCCTCTTCTCTGGCAACAATCAATTTGTTCTCTTAATCTCTGGGTTTATTTTGTTTTGTTTTACTTGTTTATTTTGATTTTGTTTTACTTATTTATTTTGATTTTGTTTTTAGATTCCACAAATAAGTGATATCATGTGGTATTTGTCTTTTTCTTTGCATAATATTCTCAAGGTCTATTTATGTCATCAAAATGACAAGATTTCAACATTAAACCAAAATAAGGAATCATTTCATATATTTAGAATGGCTATTTTATTTTAATAAAAGAGACAAGAAATAGCAAGTGCTGGCAAGATTGTAGATAAAAAGGTACCATCATGAACTGCTGGTAGGATGTAAATTGGTGCAGCCACTACAGAAATTCCTAACAAATGTAATAATAGAACTATCACTGTCTCTTATACACATCTAGATGTGTATAAGAGACAGAGTCTGCAAAGTAATGTCTCTGCTTTTCAGTATGCTATCTAGGTTGGTCATAACTTTTCTTCCAAGGAGTAAGAGTCTTTTAATTTCATGACTGCGATCACCATCTGCAATGATTTAATAGCAAGTGCTGGCAAGATTGTAGATAAAAAGGTACCATCATGAACTGCTGGTAGGATGTAAATTGGTGCAGCCACTACAGAAATTCCTAACAAATGTAATAATAGAACTATCATATGATCCAGCAATTTTACTTCTAAGAATTTATACTAATAAAATAAAAACAATAATTTGAAAAGATATGTATACACTTGTATGTTTATTACAGCATTTTTTACAGTATTAAAGTTGTGGGAAAACTTCAGTGTCTATCAATGGATGAATGGATAAAGATGTGGCACATATCTGTAATGAAACACTACTCAGCCATAAAAATGAAAAAAATCTCAGTACCTATTCTTTATAAACAAAAAAGGTAAACAAAAACATAATTTCAATGTATATGAATAGAGATCATTTCTCCTATTTTTCTCAAGGAGACAAGGAAAAGTTGTATGTCTTTTCTATATCTGCACATACTTGACATTTTTGTTCATATTTATACATACATTCTTGTTTTGAATTTGTATTTTCTTTTTAGATACCATATGTTCACTTTAAAACATGTTAACTTAGAATAATTTCTTATATTTAAGAATAGTCAGTTTAGGTAAGTTAGACATATAGCCAATAAATTTTTCAAGAAAATTAGTAGGTGTATTGAAGAATAAAATATTAGCAATTGGTTCATTTAATAAGCTTTTTGAAACTCTTATGATTTATTACTATAGTCTGTATTTGAGATTAGTATTACAGATTTGAAACATATTTAAAAGAAATTTCTCTTTTTTTAATTTATTTATGTATTTATGCATTTATTTATTTTTTTAGAGCTTCCATTTTACTTTATTTTACTTTACTGTACTCTATTAGTTTTGGCATACATTGACATGAACCTGCCACGGGTGTACACGAAATTTCTCAATCATTCTAGTTCTATATCTGATGCCACTAATAGTGCTAATACTTTTCAAAATACTAATCTTTTTCTCAGGAGATTTTTATAGGTTCTACTCATTTACTTTATCCTTAGATTTTCTTATTTTTCTCCTTGAGAGTTTATAGATTCCTCCTTTCGCAGAGAAGTCATTTGATGGGCCCATTTTTCAACTCTACTTTTGTTTTCCTTGCATCAGCAATAGAGTCATCATTATTCTTATCACCAAGATCTAGTTCATTATCTGATAAGAACAAATATTCTTCACATTCAGTTTTGGATATTTGATTTCTCTTGTTTGTGTTCTCAGTAGGCATATCCTCATTTGCTGGAAATGAAAATTCATTCTTTCCCATACATGAATTATTATTTATCTAATTAAGATAGCTTGGTTACCGTATTTTCCTTCATCATTACAACTAAGATACTTACTTCTCTGTTATTTTTATGGTTTTAATTAATGATTGTACTTCCTAAGTATTTCTGGTATTTCTTGGTATTAAATACACAGGTAGCACAATGAAACATACTACCTAATAAAAGTGATGTGTAAATAAACTTCACCCCTAAGAGATCCTGAATTTGCAGAGGATAATAACTTTATTGAATTTATTCTCTTGTATTTAAATGAAACCAAAAGCATGCCAAACATAGAATATTTACTTAAGCTTTACCCATTCCCCACAATACAACATAACAATTTCTCTAGCACATCAGAGATTTTATGAACAATGCACTTTCTTTAACTCTGTATAACTTTATTGAATTTATTCTCTTGTATTTAAATGAAACCAAAAGCATGCCAAACATAGAATATTTACTTAAGCTTTATCCATTCCCCACAATACAACATAACAATTTCTCTAGTACATCAGAGATTTTATGAACAATGCATTTTCTTTAACTCTGTTAAAGAAAAAAAAAAGTACATTCACTTTGATGAAATTGAAATAGCATCAAGATCTAAAATGAGAATGAGTAGGGAAACAATAATTTTATGGATGTCTAAAGCAGCAGCTTTAAAAACAGAACGTTCAACCAGGCAAATTGATTCCACTATCTTCTGCTCTGGCATAGTCTAACATGTTCATAACCTAGTCTCTTGGTTGTTCATACCAACTAAATGATGCAATTAACTACCCTAGAAGAGATACTTGATAATGTAAGAAAGAAGACGTGAACTTGCTGCATTTAACTATAGCACACTGCTTCTGGTGATCCTCTGCAAAATATTATCTATGTACTCTAGAGTAACAGGCATTTTTTAAAAGAAACATTTCTTATGATTCCAAGGATAGATTCCCAAAGGGTATGAGGTTGAGTGCTTAAGAAACCCTGCAATTTCACAATACAAAATTGGGAAGAGAAGAGAACTGGAGAACCATGAAACACGCACACATAACTTCTGTCAGTCAAGTTCTCTAACAGAGAAATAATTTTGTAATGTGGCAGAGTCAAAGAGAGTACTGACTAATCTTCTTAAAAGTGTAAAGAAAGTATAGTTTTGTGTGCCAGTCAGTCATCCTAAAACAGTTCCTTTTATTGGGAATAAAAGGAATATGTGAGACAAAATGTTTGTTGAATAAAATATGTGAGGCACTATGCAGATATAAATAGGAAAAGATTATATTACAGAGATTTTAGGTAGAAGAGAGCTAATTCTTTAACAATTTTTACTATATCATTATTACTGATCTGAACTTTTCATACAAGATGATACTCTTCACACCATTGTCTGCAATAGTTTTTCAATTTAATTATCTAAGTTTTCCCAACAATATAATCATGTTGTCCTCTTATACTTAATTATAGTAACTAGTCTTTAAGCTTCTGAAAGTGGCATCTAGAAACATAATTACCAGATTACCTCCTTTCATACTTCTGAATAACATGGGTAAATGTGGTAGAATGAGCATGTTACTAGGTAAATTTGTAATTGCCTAATGCCTGCATTCAAGTAGTGCTAAATAATGGACAGATGGCTGACTAGAGAGTGACTTCCACTGCACACTATACATTATGTCCTCAGTTCTGACCTATCAATACATATTTCCAACTTGGATAACAACCTTGCTAGTAGATATTTCAGATATCACAAAGCTGAGAAAGATAGTTTATGTTTTAGCTGACAGTATTGAGATACTTTTGAACTGTGGTGTTGGAGAAGACTCTTGAGAGTCCCTTGGACTGCGAGGAGATCCAACAAGTCCATCCTAAAGGAGATCAGTCCCGGGTGTTCATTGGAAGGACTGATGTTGAAGCTGAAACTCCAATACTTTGGCCACCTGATGCAAAGAGCTGACTCATTTGAAAAGACCCTGATGCTGGGAAAGATTGAGGGAAGGAGGAGAAGGGGATGATAGAGGATGAGATGGTTGGATGGCATCAGCAACTCAGTGGACATGGCTTTAGGTGGACTCCAGGAGTTGGTGATGGACAGGGAGGCCTGGTGTGCTGTGGTTCATGGAGTCAAAGAGTCAGACACAACTGAGTGACTGCACTGAACTAAACTCCAGTATTCTTATCTGGAAAGTTCCATAGACAGAGGAGCCTGGCAGGCTATAGTCCATAAGCATATATATATATAACCACATAAAATATGATTAGTGTTAGGGAGTCAATGATAGTTCTTATTTTAAATATTAGCAAAGTCTAACATTTACCTAAATTTAGAATTTTTAGATTTCTACATAAATTATATTGTCCTCCTGAATTTTATCCACCATCACACTGTGTGGGCCAATGATCTGCAGAGCACTTGGGGAGAAGGTGGACTGTGCTCTCTTCCTGTATCACAGCCTTAAGTACCCAGGGATATCACTCTTAGAAATAGCCATGATTTTATGAGAGCCACTCTTATAGCCTATCCTCTGCATAAAAGCACATAGTTGATTAGCTGTCACATTACACTGAGCTGTGAATATAATTATTTTATTTTGAGCATATCATAATAGAATAAGTAGATTTTGTTTTCTGTTCTTAAAATCAGGGGCTGCTGCTGCTGCTAAGTCACTTCAGTCGTGTCCGACTCTGTGCGACCCCATAGATGGCAGCCCACCAGGCTCCCCCGTCCCTGGGATTCTCCAGGCAAGAGTAATGGAGTGGGTTGCCATCAGGGGAAACCTGTACTTTCCCTGAACAGATTTGTTTCTATCTTATGAACACTGGTTTCCTCTGTTTGCTTTTGCAACGTGTAAGCAAAGAAAAGATAGGAATTTGTGATCAAACTCTGGCATTCTACTGTTAAGCATTATGAAAACATTTTCACACATTGTTTGCCCATGGCTTATCTATGTTCCATCCATTACACAGATCTTGTGTTTGTTTTTTTTCTTTATCCTTTAGTATTACACTTTTTTTTAAAATAAATAATGACATAACTTTTATGGAAGATAGAAAACAGGGAGTGAAAAAGAGATAATAACCATGATCACAGACCACCAATGAAAACATAATTACTATTATAGTAATTGAGGCAAGAAGAAGTTCTAAGGAATTACAAATACACCTTACTTATTAATGACACATAAAAATAGTTCTTACTGGGATTCCCAGGTAGCTCAGTGGTAAAGAATTCACCTGTCAAGCAGGAGACACAGGTTCAATCCTTGGGTCAGGAAGATCCCCCATTGAAGGAAACAGCAATCCACTTCAGCATTCTTACCTGGGAAATCTCATGGACAGAGGAGCCTGCTATGATGGTAAATTCCTTACAGTCCATGGGGTTGCAAAAAATTCAGACACAACTTAGTGACTAAACAACTCAACAAAGTAGTTCTTATTATTAAAATGTTGTTTATTTGAAAATTATCAGGAAAAATATATGCTACATGATGTATGTATATGATGTAAAATATAGAAAATGTAACATACGTATATAAGTGAACATATACACATGTATACAGTGTATAGTTTCATGTAATATACAATAAATAATATATGATCATAATACATGGTAATATATAATACATATATGTATGTGTGTACTAAATTGCTTCAGTCAAGTTTGATGTCTTGTGACCCTATGGACTGTACCCCACCAGGCTCCTCTGTCCATGGGATTTTCTAGGCAAGAGCACTGGAGTGGGTTGCCGTTTCCTCTTCCATGGGATCTTCCTAACCTAGGGATTGAATCAGCATCTTGTATGTGTCCCACATTTGCAGGCAAATTCTTTACCACTAGAGGCACCTGGGAAGCCCTACAAACATAATACGACTATAGCATAATATATATATGAGTGAGTGAAGTCGCTCAGTTGTGTCCAACTCTTTGCAACCCCATGGACTGTAGCCCACCAGGCTCCTCCGTCCATGGGCTTCTCCAGACAAGAATACTGGAGTGGGTTGCCATTTCCTTCTCCAGGGGATCTTCCTGACCCAGGGATTGAACCCAGGTCTCCCGCATTGCAGGCAGAAGCTTTACCCTCTGAGCCACCAGGGAAGCTCTCCACTAGAGTATACTCCATATGGGTTGGTGTGTGTATGTTTGCATATACATTTTTCATGACTACTTGAAGTGTTCAATAAAATGATAGAGAAAGCAAAGCACTGTACATGTAGGAATTTGGGGTTTAGGGGAATACTCTAACAACAATGTAGTCTGAAAGAATTGACTATTGTGTGAAATGAAGCTGGAAAAACAATAACTGAAGGTATAAATCAGATACTTTTCAGTATAGCAATTTTGTTATGGTCTCTACTTCTAAATATTTTTCTAATCTTGATTATTATTTTTTGTTTGACCCATAAATTATCTAAAGGTGTTTTTCCCCTAAGTGGATGATTTTTTCTTGTTTTCTTTTTGTTATTCATTTTTAACCTAATGTATGCTAATCAAATGAATTTTTATGTAATAAATTTTTAAAATTTTAATGAGACATTTTATAACTATATACTTACAACTATATATTATATATGTTTATCACCATATATATCACATATTGTATGTATATTTGTAAATGTAATGTATAATATATAATGTGTATATACATGGATAGATATAGATTTATATATTTTATATTTTTATATTTTCATTAAATTAAACCTGTTAATATGATGGTAAATTCCATACAGTCTTTTTAATTTTTCCTTAGACTACACAAAGTTTATTTCTGCTTATATATCATTCTGATCCAAATTTTTTATCATTATGTATTTATGATTTTAATGTCATACAATGTTTTACCCATAAAATTCATTTTGCCTGATATTAACATGGCTACAACTGTCATTTGGTTAGCTCTACTTTGCATATTTCCCATTTATGTCTGTTTCTTACACAGTTTTTTTACCCCTGCAAATTAGGTATCACTCTTATAAACAGGATATAACACTATTTTAAATCCTTTTTGACAATTTTCATCTCTACTTGTAGTTTTTATTTCTTTATATTTATTGTGATTTCAAGTATATATGGTTTATTCCTATCATCAATGTGGGGCTTTCTATTTGCTTAGAATTTTTGTGAGTTTTGTTCTACTTGCTTTCCTTCTTTTTTAAAAAAAATATTTTAGTATAGTTGATTTACAGTTGTGCTCATTATTTTTAACTCAGATTACATGCTGAACAAAAGTGTGAACCAACCCTGATGAAAATGTCAGATCCTTTTTGTATCCATAATACAAAAATATGATTAATATCAAAAAATGCTCTACACAGGTAATTTTAGAATTCTCAAAGTAATTATTTGATAATTACTAAAAATTATTTTTTCAAGTAGTATCACAGTGCTAATAATCACTACCATGATTAAGTTAATTTTAAGATGATACAATGTGAAACATCCATTTCTTTATTCTTAAAGCAAATGAGTTATAAACCCTACCTTCTTGTTTGACAAATTAACAGACAGTTTTTCTAATGAAATGGTTCATTATTATTAAGGTATCTGAATTTCTGCTTCCTAAATGAGACTCCAAAAAATAAAAAAAGTTACAAAACTTATCTTCATCCAACTATTACAGTACAGCATCTTATAAGACATGCATAAAGTATTACTCATTTCTGTCTGTTCTTTCCTCAGTTTTTACCACTTTCATGAAGACTATGACTTTAATGAATAGTTTCCATTATTTTGAAGGTACAGATTTTTTTGAAAATTAACTCAATGGACTCTTCATAAACCTATTTGTTTTTTATTGCCCTTATTGGGAATTCCTTCAGTTTACTAGGATATTTTTAATTTTTATTTTATACTGGAACATTGTTGATTGACAATGTTATATTGGTTTCAGATGTATAGAAATTCATTCAGTTATACATATATATTTATCTATTCTTTTTCAAATTCTTTTCCCATTTGGGTTATTACAGAACATTGAGCAGAGTTCCATGTGCTATACAGTAGACTTTTGTTGGTTGTCTATTTTAAATATAGCAATTTGTACATGTCAGTTAAAAACTCCCAATCTATTCCTCACCTCGACTCTTTCCCACTGGTAACCACAAGTTCATTTTCAAAGTCTGTGAGTCTGTTTTGTAAATAAGTTCATATATATATATATATATACAATTTTTAGATTCTGCATAAAAGCTATATCATTTTTGTCTTTCTCTGTCTGACCTGTCTGACTTACATCACTTAGTGTGATAATTTCCAGGGCCTTCCATGTTGTTGCAGATGATATTATTTCTTTCTTTTTAGTGGCTGAGAAATATTCCATACTATATACTGGACTGCAAGGAGATCCAACGAGTCCATTCTGAAGGAGATCAGCCCTGGGATTTCTTTGGAAGGAATGATGCTGAAGCTGAAACTCCAGTACTTTGGCCACCTCATGCGAAGACCTGACTCATTGGAAAAGACTCTGATGCTGAGAGGGATTGGGGGCAGGAGGAGAAGGGGACGACCGAGGATGAGATGGCTGGATGGCATCACGGACTCGATGGACGTGAGTCTGAGTGAACTCCGGGAGTTGGTGATGGACAGGGAGGCCTGGTGTGCTGTGATTCATGGGGTTGCAAAGAGTCAGACACGACTGAGCGACTGAACTGAACTATGTATCACATCTTTATTCATTCCTTGGTCTATGCACATTTAGGTTGTTTCCATGTCTTTGCTATTGTAAAAGCTCTACAATGAACATTAGGGTGCATATGTCTTTTCTAGGTCTATACCCAGGAGTGGTATTTCTGGATCATATGATAGTTCTGTTTTTAGTTTTTTAAGGACACTTCATACTATTCTCCAAGGTGGCTGTAACAATTTACATTCCCAGCAACAGTGTAGGAAGATTCCCTTTTCATCACACCATCTNGGAAGGCATGATGCTGAAGCTGAAACTCCAGTACTTTGGCCACCTCATGCGAAGACCTGACTCATTGGAAAAGACTCTGATGCTGGGAGGGATTGGGGGCAGGAGGAGAAGGGGACAACAGAGGATGAGATGGCTGGATGGCATCATGGACTCGATGGACGTGAGTCTGAGTGAACTCCGGGAGTTGGTGATGGACAGGGAGGCCTGGTGTGCTGTGATTCATGGGGTTGCAAAGAGTCAGACACGACTGAGCGACTGAACTGAACTATGTATCACATCTTTATTCATTCCTTTGTCTATGAACATTTAGGTTGCCTCCATGTCTTTGCTATTGTAAAAGCTCTACAATGAACATTAGGGTGCATATGTCTTTTCTAGGTCTATACCCAGGAGTGGTATTTCTGGATCATATGATAGTTCTGTTTTTAGTTTTTTAAGGACACTTCATACTATTCTCCAAGGTGGCTGTAACAATTTACATTCCCAGCAACAGTGTAGGAAGATTCCCTTTTCATCACACCATCTACAGCTATTATTCTTTGCAGGCATTTTGATGATGGCCACTCTGACTGGCATGAAAGGATATCTCATTTTAGTTTTTATTTGTATTTATCTAATAATTAGCAATGTTGAGCATCTTTTCATGTGCTTTTTGGCCATCTTTGTGGAGAAATGTCACCTTAGGTCTTCTGCCCATTTTTTGATTGGGTTGTTAGTGTTCTTTTGTTTTGTTTTGTTTTTAGTGTTGAGTTGCATGAGTTGTTTGTAAATCTTGGAGATTAATCCCTTGTTGGTTGCATCATTTGCAAATATTTTTTCCCACTCTGTGGGTTGTCTTTTCATTTTGTTGAGGATTTTCTTTGCTGTGAAAAATCTTTTTAGTTTAATTAGGTCCCATTTGTTTATTTTTATTTTTATTTCCATTACTCTAGAAGACAGGTTGAAAAAGATCTTGCTGTGATTTACATCAAAGAACATTCAGCCTATATTTTTCGCTAAGAGTTTTATAGTATCTGATCTTATATTTGGGACTTTACTCTTCAGCTTGTTGATGTGGTATATCACATTGATTGATTTGTGAATATTGAAAAATCTTTGCATCCCTGGGATTAATCCAGCTTGATCATGGCTTGCTAGTATTTTGTTGAGGATTTTTGTGTCTATGTTCATCAGTGACGTTGACTTGTAATTGACTTTTTTTTTTTCAGTATCTTTGTCTGGTTTTCGTATCAGGGTGATGGTGACATCATAGTATGAGTTTGAGAGTGTTTCTTCCTCTGCAATTTTCTGGAAGAGTTTCAGAAGGATAGGTGTTCATTCTTCTCTAAATGTTTGATAGAATTTGCCTGTGAAGTCATCTGGTCCTGGACTTTTGTTTGTTGGGAGTTTTTAAATCACAGTTTCAATTTCTGTACTTATGATAGATCTGTTCATATTTCCTATTTCTTCCTTGTGGAGTCTTGGGAGATTGTGCCTTTCTAAAAATTTGACCATTTCTTCTAGGCTGTCCATTTTGTTGGCATAGAGTTGTTTGGAGTAGACTCTCATGATCCTTTGTATTTCTGCAGTGTCCATTGCAACTTCTCATTTTAAATTTTATTAATTTGAGTCCTCTCCCTCTTTTTCTTGATGAATCTGGCTAAAGCTTTATCAGTTTTGTTTATAATACATTTATAATCATCATATCTTCTTCTTGGATTGATCCCTTGATCATAATGTAGTATCCTTCTTTGTTTCTTGTAACAGTTCAGTTCAGTTCATTTCAGTCGCTCAGTCGTGTCCAACTCTTTGCGACCCCATGAATCGTAGCACGCCAGGCCTCCCTGTTCATCACCATCTCCCGGAGTTCACTCAGACTCACGTCCATCGAGTCAGTGATGCCATCCAGCCATCTCATCCTCTGTCGTCCCCTTCTCCTCCTGCCCCCAATCCCTCCCAGCATCAGAGTCTTTTCCANGCCTCCCTGTCCATCACCATCTCCTGGAGTTCACTCAGACTCATGTCCATCGAGTCCATGATGCCATCCAGCCATCTCATCCTCGGTCGTCCCCTTCTCCTCCTGCCCTCAATCCCTCCCAGCATCAGAGTCTTTTCCAATGAGTCAACTCTTCACATGAGGTGGCCGAAGTACTTGAGTTTCAGCTTTAGCATCAGTCCTTCCAAAGAAATCCCAGGGTTGATCTCCTTCAGAATGGACTGGTTGGATCTCCTTGCAGTCCAAGGGACTCTCAAGAGTCTTCTCCAACACCACAGTTCAAAAGCATCGATTCTTTGGCACTCAGCTTTCTTCACAGTCCAACTTTCACATCCATACATGACCACAGGAAAAACCATAGCCTTGACTAGGCGGACCTTAGTTGGCAAAGTAATGTCTCTGCTTTTGAATATACTATCCAGGTTGGTCATAACTTTCCTTCCAAGGAGTAAGTGTCTTCTAATTTCATGGCTGCAGTAAGGATGAATAGAAAGATAGAAGAAAAAAAAGTGTCTTCAATAAAGTAAAGTCAGTGTCAGAAAAGTCCAATAGTGCCAGGGTCCAGCCCCGGTGGATCCAGGGAATTTGAAGCGGGGACAGAGTCAGCATCCTAGGAAAAAACTTATTTAACTACAGATATATAGAGAGATTAGAAACGGATAGTGTAGTAGGAAATATTGGTGGAGAAAAAGAGGCTGAATAACTTGGTTTATGTGGAAAACCAATAAAACCTTGAGACAAGAGGTTTGCACCATTTACGTTAGGCCAACGGCGCCCACTTGAATATTGAAGCGTGCCCCGCCTTAGGCTCCCTTTTGCGTGGATCTTAGAAGCCAGGGCAAGTAAGTAGACATGTTGAGCCTCCTCGCTCCAGATGGGAATTCAGCCGGAAAAGGGGAGAAAAGAACGACATGGGGAGCCCAGCAACGGTGCAAGACTCAAGACTTTATTTTCAAAATCAGCTTATATACCCCAAGTTTTACGTAAAGAAATAGTGGAATATGCAGAGTTATGCAGGGGCAACAGTCCTGACCCTCACTGAGATCAGGCTTTCTTTTTGCATACCTTCCCATATACAAAAGGTCTCAGGTAGTTTACATTATCTTCTGGCCAGGGGGCCTGTTAACATTTTTATGGCTCTCTTTCTAGATAAATGTCTATCAGCCAGAAAACTCTTTTTCCCTAGAAGTGTTTTTTCTTTATCTGCATCACCCTCAAAGTACTAAATAAAGTTACATTCCTGTAGAACAGAGGTGCAGTGGGTTATAACAAAGAAAGTACTTAAAGAACTAATCTTGCTGATACCAGGGCTACTGCCTGTTTTTTCTATATACCAACTATATCAACAAATAAAAGATATGAAAAATTTGGCAGCAAGTATTGGCTCAACAAATGAAACCCTTAATCAGTCCTATTCTAATGATTTTTGACTCCTCAGAAGCCCCTACATTCCTAGGATGTTTTAAGCTTCCTGTGCCTCTCACGGTCGGGAGGCTGCAAACAATCACATGCGCAGCTGTAAGAGCCTGGCAGGCAGGCTAGAAAGCCATCAGAGGGGTTTTTGGATTGAAACACCCTTATTATGCCCAGGAGATTTATTATCTAAAAGCTCTAAATTAACTTTTTCCAGAAAAAGGTGGTGGGGGGATAGCCCCCTGTTAATGTCAGAAGAGTAAGTGGAAAGCATAACACAGTAAAGCAGGAAGACTCTGGCTTGGGGGGGGTGGATGCTCAGGAAATTCTAGGGGAACCCCTAGGCCCAACTCGCCTTGCTCATCAGGTCTCTCCACATGACCTTGTCATGGGTGGGATCTCCCGTGCTGGCTCCCGGCACAATAGAAATTTCTATATATGCCCAGGATATGATCTCTTTCCTTTGATGAAGAGCTTAATTCCCATCTGCTAACTTTGCTAGCATTTCTGGTAGCTCAAGCATGGGCAGTATAAAGTGTAGGTGAGTGCACGCTTAGCTGCTCAGATGTCTCTAACTCTTTGCGACCCCCTGAACTATAGCCTACCAGGCTCCTCTGTCCATGGAAATTCTCCAGGCAACAATACTGGAGCAGATTGCTATTTGCTCCTCCAGGGTATCTTCCCAACCTGGGACCGAACCTGTGTCTTCCGAGTCCCCTGAATTGGCAGGTGGATTTCTTAGCACTACGCCACTTGGGAAGACCATAAAATGTAGATATTCCCTGTCAGTTGTGCCAGTGGTGCAAAACAGCAGAGGCAGTGGAAAGCTCATTTACTTTACTACTGGTGATAGTAGCAGCCAGCTAAATGCCGAGCAGTGCAAGCATCAGTGTCCAGTGTCCTTAGCTGGTGGTGACAGCCAAATGCACAAGGCTACCTTTGATAGTCTGAGAAAGCAGTCAATGGTCAACAGGTCGGATTCTGTGGTGTGATTTAGCTGTGATTTCATATTCGATTTCCATTCCTTCCTTGCCTGTTTTCTTAGCCAGTTTCTCCAGACTTCCCAGAGATTCTGTAAATTACCAAAATATGTTTCAAGAATATCTTTTTCTATGTAAATTACCCAGGATCAATTTTGCTTCAGTTCAGTTCAGTTCAGTCACTCAGTCGTGTCCAACTCTTTGCGACCCCATAAACTGCAGCACACCAGGCCTCCCTGTCCAACACCAACTCCCCGAGTCCACCCAAACCCATATCCATTGAGTCAGTGATGCCATCCAACCATCTCATCCTCTGTTGTCCCCTTCTCCTCCTGCCCTCAATCTTTCCCAGCATCAGGATCTTTTCAAATGAGTCAGCTCTTCACATCAGGTGGCCAGAGTATTGGAGTTTCAGCTTCAACACCAGTACTTCCAATGAACACTCAGGACTGATTTCCTTTAGGATGGACTGGTTGGATCTCCTAGCAGTCCAAGGAACTCTCAAGAGTCTTCTTGAGTCAGTGATGCCATCCAACCATCTCATCCTCTGTTGTCCCCTTCTCCTCCTGCCCTCAATCTTTCCCAGCATCAGGATCTTTTCAAATGAGTCAGCTCTTCACATCAGGTGGCCAGAGTATTGGAGTTTCAGCTTCAACACCAGTACTTCCAATGAACACTCAGGACTGATTTCCTTTAGGATGGACTGGTTGGATCTCCTAGCAGTCCAAGGAACTCTCAAGAGTCTTCTCCAACACCACAGTTAAAAAGCAGCAATTCTTTGGTACTCAGCTTTCTTTATAGTCCAACTCTCACATCCGTACATGACCACTGGAAAAACCATAACCTTGACTAGACGGACCTTTGTTGGCAAAGTAATGTCTCTGCTTTTTAAATATGCTGTTTAGGTTGGTCATAATACAAATCTTAATTAAAACTACACAAATTAAAATAGAAGTTAATAATGTATTAGGATCATGGAGAGGATCACGTTGCAGAATGAAAGACTTTGCAAACTCATTTCATTCTCTCTGGTTTACTTGTTTTTCCTTTCTCCTATCATTTAGTCTCCACTTCCTGTCTTCTTCAAGAGAATCAAATACCATATCTTCTTTTTATTAGGAAGAATTCTACTAATTGAACATCCTTCCTCAGTCCTAAAAGATGCTCACCTTTATAAATGGACCTCCAGTCAACTGAACCCATATACTTTCAAGGCAATTGAGGATACAAAAATTATAAATGAATGAACAATAAAAGTTTGTTTATTTGAGTAATAAANTTTTTATTAGGAAGAATTCTACTAATTGAACATCCTTCCTCAGTCCTAAAAGATGCTCACCTTTATAAATGGACCTCCAGTCAACTGAACCCATATACTTTCAAGGCAATTGAGGATACAAAAATTATAAATGAATGAACAATAAAAGTTTGTTTATTTGAGTAATAAAATATATATATATATACTTCACATTTGTCTACATTTCAGATAATTATTTAAAACCCAAATTGTATTTATTACCACTATTAACAACCTATATTAGAAGACTCTGACTAATGTGATTCAAAATTATAATGCATATAGTGATTATCATGGTGTATTTAGATTTATTTCAGCCAATGTTCAGACTAACCAATCTAATGACTTAAAATTAGGGGAGTAGTTTGAAAATCTACAAGCAAGTGTATTTTGCATGATCTTTATATGATATGATGCATTGAGGCACTTATATCCTAAGGATTACTATGAGAAATAAATGAGCTATCTGATTAAAATAACATTTATTGAAAGCTTACTGTGTGCAACATGCTTTGCTAATTGCTCAACATGTATTAAGTCACTTACAGGATTTTTTTTTCCTAATAGGATGTATTTAATTGGTATTTAAAACAATGGTTATATTGGTCATATATATTCAGTTCAGTTCAGTCACTTAGTTGTGTCTGACTCTTTGCAACCCCATGAATCTCAGCATGCCAGGTCATACATATTAGAACCTATAAAAAATGTTAAGAACTAAAATGTACATTATACACTTATATGTACCTTTTATACAGAAGTAGAAAGGCTTGTTATAAAAATATCAACACAAAGGGTGTTTAGTATACAGAGAAGAAAGAAGTATGCTTCAGACAGTTTATTTTTTAAATTAATTAATTTTTTTAAATTTTACTTTACAATACTGTATTGGTTTTGCCATACTTTGTTAATGTGAGCAAATAGCTTGGGGTTTAGAACATCCTTTGAAGTAAGCAATGTTATAACTCCAATTTTATAGATGAGGAGACTAAGGCACTACATCAAGCTATTATATCTGGAAAGTGCAGTGCCAGCTTTCAAATCCTGGCATTCTGGCTTAGGAGTTCTCACTTACCCCTGGGGAGCTTTTGTGCTCAGTCTCACAGTTGTGTCTGAATCTTTGCAATCCCATGGACTATAGCCCATCAGGCTCCTCTGTCCATGGAATTTTCCAGGCAAGGATAATGGAGTGAGTTGCCATTTCCTTTTCCAGGATAGTGGTGCCTTAAAGTGAATGATGTTAGTACCATCCAAAAAAAGAGAGTAAGCCCATAAAAACAGTTTTCCTTATTCCTTTCTTCCCTTTAGCACAAAATTTTATAATATCAAATATACCATTTGGCACAAGTTATGCAATCTTAAAAGTACCACCAACTTTCTCAAGCCTAGGCTATCACAATAAAAGCAATGTGACACCAGTACAAATGTTAGTAACTTCCAAGATTCTAAGCTTTAACTATTGACCTGATCTCCTTAAATCAATGCTGTAGATATATAGTCAGTAGTTTCCATTTCTCTGTCATTCACTATATTTTTTAGAATATGCAAGCTCTTGTCCCACAGTTACATCAGAATGTCCATATTTTAGCCATGCTGAGTGGGTTCTTTTCTTCCTCATCTTTGTAATATCATTTTCATTCTTGGATCTTCCTTCTAGATTAATTCTTCCCTTTGCTTTCATATAACCATATGTTCCCAAATAATTTTGCTCATTTAGTACTCTTCTCATCTGTCTTATGTGCTTGTTTTTTTGTACTCTTTTCATCCCCTGAACATCTTTAAAAGCTTGGCCATTGGATCCGCACAATTCTTGTTCTACACTCTCCCCTTCTGCTAACTCACATCCATGGTCTCCTCTATCACTCATGCACTATTTCCTCATCATAAATATCTTCAACCCTTATTGTAATCCATTTATGTCTATAGTAAAAATTACCCACTAACACACAGGGAGGTATAGACTAGAGAACTGAACTCATTCCTATCTTACTTCTCAGTCTATAGTCTTAACTTGTATGTCTTGTTAATTTACAATTTGACTTATAGGACATCTTCACTGGGATAATCTGCAGTCACTTTAAACTTAACAAATCTGTACTTTTAAATATTTTTCTTATCTATTTAAATAAAATCTCTTTCTCTTTGTCTTTTCCTTTACAATTCAAAATATACTTTTACACTCTCCATATTTTTTGTTGTGACAATTCTTTTAATTCTTCACTGTCCCTACATGGTTTAAGATTTTGCTAACTCAAGCCTAAGGTGAAAAACAGTTATTTACTTATCCTTGTACAATTATTTATTCACAGTACTATTAAGTGCTCTTTTTTAGTGAACTTAAATTTTAATTATTTTTATTGAGATATAATTGACATCTAACACTGTATAGGTTTAAGGTGTACAGTGTATTGATTTGAAACATTCATATATTGCAATTTAATTACCACTGTGTTAGCCTCTACCAGTTCACATAATTATCATTTCTTTTTTTTTGTGGTGAGACCAATTAAGATCTAGTCTTTTAGCAACTCTGGTTTATAACATAGTACTGTTGATCATAATCACTACGCCCTAACAGCACAGGTTTCAATTGCGAGGGTCCACTTATACACATTTTTTTTTTTTCCAGTAAATATGGAAAAACCCAAACTAACATTTTGGCCAACCCAAAATGTTTACAATTGTGGTTTGTTGAATTTCTGGGACTAGACTACAGTAGATTTTGTATCTGCAGCAGGTCCTGGAACCAATCACCTTTGGATATTGAAGGCTGATTGTATATGTACAGTGGAATATTATTCATCTATGAGAAAGAAGGAAATGCTGCCATTTTTGACAACATAGATCTTGAGGGTATTATAGGGCTTCCCTGGTGGCTCAGAGGGTAAAGCGTCTGCCTGCAATGTGGGAGATCTGGGTTCGATCCCTAGGTCAGGAAGATCCCCTGGAGAAGGAAATGGCAACCCACTCCAGTACTCTTGCCTGGAAACTCCCATGGACAGAGAAGCCTGGTAGGCTACAATCCATAGGGTGGCAAAGAGTCGGACACAACTAAGCAACTTCACTTTCACTTTCTGAGGATATTACACTAAATGAGATAAGTCAAAGAAAGACAAATACAGTATGATATAACGTGTAGAATCTAAAAGAGCTGAATTCATAAAACAGAGTAGAATGGTGGTTACGAGGATCTGGTGGGTAGAAAAACTGAGGAGATGTTGTTTAAGGGTACAAACTAACTTTTCAAAGTTTCAGAGTGCTTGGTTATTCAAACACAACTTTCTTGATGTCACACTTTCCCCAATAATTTATTATCTATTAGTTTGATGCCCAGTTTCACAGTTATATAGCTAAATTAGCTCTGTAACACAGGTATCCCTGCTGGGAGCCAGCATGAGGAACCCCGCCCATAGCAAAGGTCATGAGGAAGGAGGCTCAGCATACGCAAAGGTGGGATTGAGCCTCAGGGGTCCCCCTGGAAATTCTTGAGCATCTACCTCCAAAACCAGAGTCTGCCTGTTTTACTGTGTTATGCTTTCCACCTACTCTTCTGACATTAACAGGGGGCTGTCCCCCCCACCACCTTTTTCTGGAAAAAGTTAATTTAGAGCTTTTAGATAATAAGTCTCCTGGACATAATAAGAGTATTTCAATCCAAAAACCCCTCTGATGGCTTTCTAGCCTGCCTCCCAGGCTCTTACAGCTGCGCATGTGATTGTTTGCGGCCTCCCGACCATGAGAGGCACAGGAAGCTTAAAACATCCTAGGAATGTAGGGGCTTCTGAGGAGTCAAAAATCATTTAGGATAGGACTGATTAAGGGTTTCATTTGTTGAGCCAATGCTTGCTGCCAAATTTTCATATCTTTTATTTGTTGATATAGTTGGTATATAGAAAAAACAGGTAGTAGCCCTGGTATTAGCAACATTAGATATTTGAGTTAAGTACTTTCTTTGTTATAACCCACTGCACCTTTGTTCTACAGGAATGTAACTTTAGTACTTTGAGGGTGATGCAGATAAAGAAAAAAACACTTCTAGGGAAAAAGAGTTTTCTGGTTGATAGACATTTATCTAGAAAGAGAGCCATAAAAATGTTAACAGGCCCCCTGGCCAGAAGATGATGTAAAACCACCTAAGACCTTTTGTATACAGGAAAGTATGCAAAAAGAAAGCCTGGTCTCAATGAGGGTCAGGACTGCTGCCCCTGCATAACTCTGCATATTTAATTATTTCTTTGTGTACAACTTGGGGTATATAAGCTGCTTTTGAAAATAAAGTCTTGAGTCTTGCACCGTTGCTTGGCTCCCCCATGTCGTTCTTTTCTCCCTTTTCCGGCTGAATTCCCATCTGGAGCGTGGAGGCTCACCATGTCTACTTATTTGCCCTGGCTTCTAAGACCCACGCAAGAGGCAGCCCAAGGCGGGGCACCCTCTGCTATTCAAGCAGGTGCTGGTGGCCTACGTAGACGGTGCAAGTTCCTTGTCTTGGAACTTTATTGGTTTTCCACATAAACCGTTATTCAGCCTCTTTTCTCCACTAATTTTCCTACTACACTATTTTTTCCTAATCTCTCTTTTCTAATTAAATAGTTCTTTCTTAGAACGCCGACTCCGTCGCTGCTTCGAATTACCCTGGATCCACCGGGGCTGGACCCCGGCATATCCCCTGTTTTTTGAACATTTGTTTTACACTACTTTACTTTTACAAAAGGCCTGAATTAGTACCTGGGTTTGCTAATTGAAGGAAAACTGAAGAGGATTTTTGCTTTTATGAAAGAAAGGTAGAAAGTGAAACTAGTGTTTAGCACTTTTAGCAACTGTCAATTACAGAGGAGCACATACCTCAAGCAGTTAGACTAAGAACTTCCAAGCTTCTTCCCCAGAAACAATTCTCAGAATCTCAGTGCCAAGTTGCCATAGTTTTTGAACTGTACCTGTGAGCATCTGTGCTTTATCTTCAGTTTTTTTGTGTATCTGTTAGCAAGATGTGTCCTAAGGTAATTACTTCTTCATTTTATGCCATTTCAGCTTACAAATGGAGAAGGCAATGGCACCCCACTCCAGTACTCTTGCCTGGAAAATCCCATGGGCAGAGGAGCCTGGTAAGCTGCAGTCCATGGGGGTCGCTAGGAGTTGGACACGATTGAGCGACTTCACTTTCATTTTTCACTTTCATGCATTGGAGAAGGAAATGGAAACCCACTCCAGTGTTTTTGCCTGGAGAGTGCCAGGGATGGAGGAGCCTGGTGGGCTGCCATCTATGGGGTCGCACAGAGTTGGACATGACTGAAGCAACTTAGCAGCAGCAGCAGCAGCAGCAGCAGCTTATGAATGGTTTCATAGGATCTCTCTACTCAGAGAGTAGGGGAAATCTGTGTTTAACCAAAATTCTCAGGATAAGTCCAACATGGATCCTCCACAAAATTAAGCCAGTTTTCTTTTCCAATTCTTTTCACATCCAAGCTCCAAGTGTTTCTGTGACTCACATCCAAGTGTTTCTATGACTTGACTGGAGTCTAAACTTTTATCCTTGTTTATCTTTAATAAAATGATCTTTTCCTCTTCTGATAGTCTACATATCTGTTTAAAATTGATTTTTGTTATTCTCTTTTATTCCTGTCTCAGAAATATAGATTGAAAGTGAGGCAAGAGTTGGAAGAACTTCGAAACTACATGACCTTAGGGATCATGTATTATGCTGCTTTATTTTATAGATAAGGAAGTGTGGTTAAGAGAGTTTCTTTTAAATCCTGGATCCTCTAGAGTACATGATGTTCTCTCTTTGGCATTTATCACAGAGGATTTGGTCTCAGAAGATGCTTAGTAAGGTGTGTTGCATTTATTTATAAATGGGAAGAATGTCCTGATAAAATTTAATTTTCACTGGGAGTACTTAGGCAAACTCATTTCAAACCAGCCTCTGGGAACTTTAAAACAGCAGATTAATTACTCATTAATCTACCTTCCAGATCTTGGTAATATAAAATTTATGACTTTGGCAAATAGCTTTCAATACCACTGATACCATCTGTTTCTCTTTGCTAGATGAGGCATTCAACATTGTACTTCTCCAGAAGGGAATATGAACCCAAGTAATGTACCAATCAGAACATATCAAGCTAAGGACTGAATGAAAAGGGGGAAATAGTTTATTAAATGAAAATTATTATTATGAATATCTATAGTAATATTATTCTTTCATTTTTAAGTTGCAAAGCCTTGGTAGTATAAAACATATCTTCACTGTTCACATACGTTAGTGTTTAATTTCTAAATTGATTTTTCTGAAATGCACACTCCTAAAATGAATATTATTCAGGACCAACACTAGATAAAGCAGATCTAACTTCAATTTGCTTGTGTTCATATAAAATATAAGCTTTTCTGTTGATAAAATATTTGTAATTTCAGAATTATTATATTTCTTATGTCTTCCAGGATGCTCAATAGGTAAAACTGGTATATCTTCTACATGCTTTGTTATGTTGCTGTTTTACATCATAGTTTGAAATATATCTGAAATATAAATTTCTTGAGATCAGGAATTTCCTTATTTACTGCACATTATAGTCAATAATAGTAACTTTTTTCTTCATCAAATTTGTGGCAAATATACAATGTGGACATATATACACTACAATAATATGTAATAAGTAATAAAGTAATGTTCAAAATTCTCCAAGCCAAGCATCAACAATATGTGAACTGTGACCTTCCAGATGTTCAAGCTGGTTTTAGAAAAGGCAGAGGAACCAGAGATCAAATTGCCAACATCCTTTGGATCATCAATATATCAATGGGAGAAATATCAATAACCTCAGATATGCAGATGACACCACCCTTATGACAGAAAGTGAAGAGGAACTAACGAGCATCTTGATGAAAGTGAAAGAGGAGAGTGAAAAACGGCTTAAAGCTCAACATTCAGAAAACTTAGATCATGGCATCTGGTCCCATCACTTCATGGCAAATAGATGGGGAAACATGGAAACAGTGGCAGACTTTATTTTTCTGGGCTCCAAAATCACTGCAGATGGTGACTGCAGCCATGAAATTAAAAGACACTTACTCCTTGGAAGGAAAGTTATGACCAACCTAGATAGCATATTCAAAAGCAGAGACATTACTTTGCCGACTAAGGTCTGTCTAGTCAAGGCTATGGTTTTTCCAGTGGTCATGTATGGAAGTGAGGGTTGGACTGTAAAGAGAGCTGAGCACTGAAGAATTGATGCTTTTGAACTGTGGTGTTGGAGAAGACTCTTGAGAGTCCCTTGGACTGCAAGGAGATCCAACCAGTCAACCCTAAAGGAGATCAGTCCTGAGTGTTCATTGGAGGGACTGAGGTTGAAGCTGAAACACCAATACTTTGGCCACCTCATGCAGAGAGCTGACTCATTTGAAAAGACCCTGATGCTGGGAAAGATTGAGGGAAGGAGGAGAAGGGGACAACAGAGGATGAGATGTTTGGATGGCATCACCGACACAATAGACATGGGTTTGGGTGGACTCCGGGAGTTGGTGATGGACAGGGAGGCCTGGCATGCTGCAATTCATGGGGTTGCAAGGAGTCAGACAGGACTGAGTGACAGAACTGAACTGATGCTTAAAGCTGGAAACTTTCCTCTAAATTTCTTATGTTAAATCTTATGCAGTCTGACTCATATATTTTTCTTTTCATATAAGTCCCAGGTTAAAAATTTTAATATCTATAGAGAATATGTATACAAATGAATGAAACAGCTGGTATAATGATTCTGATATTTCAGTATTATAATTTTTAGTTTTTCATATTGCGACATAAACTTAGCCTTGATGTAGATGAGACAATGAGAAATAGACAGGACCTTAGGGGAAGTGGAGAGTATGTGACTTTTTGTTGAAAAAGGATGGCAGTTACTCTCCTTGCATAGATGGTTGCTATGCAGGAAGATGGGCTTAGGGTAGCAAGTTAGTCCAGTTTCTCAAGAAACTTAAGATCTTGATATGATATTAACATATTATTCGATTTTGGGAACATTTTGATAGCTGTCCATTAAATTTTATATTTTTTGATATGCACACTTGCCAGACTAATAATTTCTTTTGGGGATCAAAGATGAGAAATAATTATATATTCTTTTTTATTAGTTCATTAATTAATTCAGCAAATATCTACTGAATATCAATTAAGTGTAGACAACCATGGTGGGTTCTGGGAATAAAATGGCAAACAAATCCAGACTGGGGTTCTGCTCTCCTGACACTTTCAGTTGAATGAAGGATATAAGCAGTAATAAAATAACCATGTATGAATTGTCCCAGTACCACTGTGAGAAGTACTGAGACAGGGCATGTAAAACAGTGAGGAGCTCCTGCTCAATTCCTCAGACCTTAATATAGGGAAGAAATCATATAAGTACATCTTTTATGCCAGCCAGCTTCTAGGGAAAAGTGGGATAAATAATTTACCTCCTTTTTGGAGTTTTAAAGAACCCTCTTTGTATGGAGTTTTATGTAACTTTTTTCAGGGATCACAAGCATCAGTGGATATGTAGGGTGAATTTGGGTTACTGGAAGTTTTTTCTCTTGTCTTTTCTTCCGCAAACAGGGCCCTTAACATTCTCTGCTTGCTGAGGAAAAGTTGCTTCCTAGCTCTCCTAACTCTTTAATGCTCCAGCTCTACATAAGAATTTTCTGGATCTGCCTCAGAAGAAAAGGGAAGTCTTTATAAACACATTCAGAGATCATGAGAGTAAATCAAATATATACAGGATCTAGACTTCAGCACTAAATGACTAACCTACCAGGAAAATCTCCCAGTGACATTCTCCTTGGATTGAGTGACAGTTACCTTTTCTGTAGGAATTCCTTTTCATCTCTGATCCAATCCACTATAAACATAAATGTTAGAATAACTAATTTCTTTTATTGTGCTCTTAATGTATATCAGATATTGTTCTAAATGTCTCATAGGTGTTAGTTGATTTAATCCTCAAAAGACCTTTGAAAGTAGATTCTACTGTTATTTCCATTACAGATTAACAAGCTAAGTATGAAAGAACTTTAGCAATTTAGTGAGATCAGGTAGCTATTACATACTCAGCCCGGATTTGAACTTAGGCTTTGACCCATAATGTGTGGCAATGCTACTACTTTACTGCTCAGTGTTACTTAACCCATCTTTAACGTTTTTCCTGAAATTGAGTTTGATCTCTACACAGAACACTAAAAGCAACTAGTTGATGTTTTACCAAGTAGTTTGAGGCCTCAGAGATTTAATTTTTATTTGGTAATGATATTAGGCAAAGAAGAAATATTAGAGTTACATTAAAAATTGATGTTGCTCAGAAAGCTTTAAGATGTGTTCAAAATTCTAAACATATCTATTATCTCAAATAATAGAGTTGTCTAGAACTGTAGTGATAGGATCACACAAAATACTTAAGTCCCACATATCTGAGCTCTGATGCAATAATAACCATTTTAGTTGTGTTGGAGAAAAAAAAAAAAGAAGAAAGAAAAAGAAGGAAGTCAGTGGAACAGTGGAATAATAATAGAGAAAAGTAATCCAAGTTTGGAAAGAGATCAGAAAACTAGTTGGTTGTTCTCAAGAAATTTGGGTCTCCTCCTTACCCACATAACATATATAGAAGAGACAAGAGATTTAAAATAGGACACTTAAACATGCTAAAAGAATAGAGATTGGCTGTTCTGTCTCCCATGGCTCCCAGGAATTGCTTCTTTGTATTGATTCATCCTCCAGTCCTTGCTCTCCCAGGTTTTTCTGATCTAGTTGAAGCAGACAAATAATCCTTTTAGATGTCTTAACAGGTATCTGTGAGGGAAATGTCCAGGTGAATTTTTATGCCTCTGTTTCAACTTAAGTGGATAACATCAACAGCTTAGCCCCTATGGCAGAATAAGATAAGCTTGAGTCTAGAAGTCAAAGGATCCAGCTCTCACTTACTTATTCCCCAGTAGAATACACTATACAACCTCCTTCTTTACAGTCTATGGTGATGGTCTTCCCTGGTGGCTCAGCGGTAAAGAATCCACCTGCAACACAGGAGATGTGGATTTGATCCCTGGGTGGGGAACATCCCCTGGAGGAGGGCATGGAAACTAGCTCCAGTATTCTTGTCTGGAGAATTGTGTGGATAGAGGAGTCTGGTGGGCAATACAGTTCATAGGGTCATCAAGGGTTGGACACATTTGAAATGACTTAGCATGCACACACACGTGGTAATAAGTAAATGAGATAATATTTGTAAAAAGTGATTTGACCTTATTTATCTTTGTCATTAAGAGATTGAATCTTTTACCATTTATTCACCTTAACCAAAATATCTTGGGAATCCAAATGAAATGCATGGGGAAACTCATTGCTTTTGTTATTCAGTCACTCAGTTGTATCTGACTTTTTGCAACCCCATGGACGGCAGCACACCAGACTTCCCTGTCCTCCACCATCTTCTGGAGTTTGCGCAAACTCATATCTATTGAGTCATCAACAGTATGAAAAGGGAAGCTCATACGTGATTTTAAATGAAGATTTCTAATGTCAGTTTTTAGATTATGTATGCCAAATGTACCAAAAAGCATTTCATTTTGGGCAGAGATCTAGGACATTGTATTTAGATTAAAGTATACTTTAAACTGCAGCTCTGCCATTTCCTGTGTGTCCTTAGGCAACTGATGGACAAAGGTAAAAACAATACCAACCAGGTGAATTTTTATTCCTCTCTCAACTTGAGTGCATAGCATCAACAGCTTAGCCCCTATAGAAGAATAAGATAAGCTTGAGTCTAGAAGCCTAAGGATCCGGCTCTCACTTATTTATTCCCCA
>SJYX01022777.1:317895-328351 GCA_006410675.1 Oreotragus oreotragus
ATGGACTGCAGCCCACCAGGCTACTCCGTCCATTGGATTCTCCAGGCAAGAGTACTGGGGTGGGGTGCCATTGCCTTCTCCGCTTAATGGTGCTAGGAGAATGTTACTCTGTGGTTGAGCAAGTACATCTGCCTATGGAGGAAGTCTGGGCAGTGTACAATACAGATACGCAACACACAGTATGGGGCAAGAGGTGGCCAAAGGGCAGAGAAGTTTTTTGTGTTTACATTTTTCTTGCCTTACCATAAAGTATTAATTTTATTTCACACCATCTTTAGTATCCTTCCTTCAGAATTGTCTTTTTAAACTATAAATGGCAAAGAGTTCTCTTTCAAATTCTGTTTTAGAGTGTTGATAATAAAAAGGTCAAATAATAAAGTCTTTTGTCAAACCCACGTTCCTCTGCCTGAAGTACAAGGAAGGCAAACAAATTGAAATATCAGAGTTTGGAACAGAGAAAGCTTTATTGCAAGGCTACACAAGGAAGATAGGTGGCTCAAGCTCAAAAACCTGAACTCCCAAATAGCTTGCAGGGAAAGGTTTTTATTGGCAAAATTTAGGGTGAGGGCTACAGTGTGTGTGACTTTCCTCCGTTTGGTTGGTGGTGAGGTAACAGCGTGATGTTCCAGAAATCTTGTGTTCAGACTGAATTTATCATCCTCCACCAGAGTGGGGGCCACAATTCCTGAAAAATAACTCAGAGTTAGACTGTTATGTGTATTCCTTTAGGAGAAACCCGGACCCTGCTCCATCTCTGCAGTATTATTTATTGACTGTTTTTTCTTTGTTTCTGTGTTCTCTCATTTCCCTAATTGGTAATTGTTTGAATCTGCCCCTTGAAACTTTGAGAAAGTCTAGGAGGCTGAAGCCTTTTACAAAAAGGAAATGAGGGACTTGGAAAGGATTTATGTGGGGGTGGTATACAGAGTCCTGCTCAGTTCCACTTTAATAAATACAAAGTACTAAAAAAACACCTTATTGATAAAAATTGACAAATTATAATATTCATTCTTCCTAAGAGTTGAGCTTTCAGTCTGGCTACACAAGGAAGATAGGTGGCTCAAGCTCAAAAACCTGAACTCCCAAATAGCTTGCAGGGAAAGGTGTTTATTGGCAAAATTTAGGGTGAGGGCTACAGTGTGTGTGACTTTCTTCCGTTTGGTTGGTGGTGAGGTAACAGTGTGGTGTTCCAGAAATCTTGTGTTCAGACTGAATTTATCATCCTCCACCAGGGTGGGGGCCACAATTCCTGAAAAATAACTCAGAGTTATACTGTTATGTGTATTCCTTAAGGAGAAACCTGGACCCTGCTCCATATTATTTATTGACTGTTTTTTCTTTGTTTCTGTATTCTCTCATTTCCCTAATTGGTAATTGTTTGAATCTGCCCCTTGAAACTTAGAGAAAGTCTAGGAGGCTGAAGCCTTTAACAAAAAGGAAATGAGGGACTTGGAAAGGATTTATGTGGGGGTGGTATACAGAGTCCTGCTCAATTCCACTTTGATAAATACAAAGTGCTAAAAACACCTTATTGATAAAAATTGACAAATTATAATATTCATTCTTCCTAAGAGTTGAGCTTTCAGTCTGTTACATATCATCTCACATAGCATTGTAATGGTTAGAAATGAACTCTGCAGATAGTAAAACAAACTACAAAGCCTCTNTAAAAACACCTTATTGATAAAAATTGACAAATTATAATATTCATTCTTCCTAAGAGTTGAGCTTTCAGTCTGTTACATATCATCTCACATAGCATTGTAATGGTTAGAAATGAACTCTGCAGATAGTAAAACAAACTACAAAGCCTCTATAATTAAAATGGTATATACTTGTATAAGAATAGACAGACTGGCAGATGAAATAGGACAGAAAGTATGCAAATTAACCCAATTGCATTCAGAATACTAGGATATCAGAAAGATGGAGTATCAAATCACTAGGAAAAGGTGGGCTTTTAAGAATAAATTATGTTGGGAAAATTGTAGTGTTATTTAGAAAAGATAAAATTAAATACAGTATATCTCAATTAAAAAAAGAAAGTTCAAAGATATCTAACTGTTAAAAAAGTATATAGAAGAAAATTAAACACTGAAAAAAAAAAGTCATTCATGCCAGTTACCTGAATGTGGTGACATACAGGGCATGAGGCAGCAGTGTGAGAAGACAGAAAAGAAAATGCCACATTCCACTGCTCATGCACCATTCCCCAAACCCTAGGGGCCATAAGAATTATGCTCAATTTACTCTGCTGGTGCTCTCTAACTGAAATAATAGAACAACAAAGCCTAAAAGATGTTACATCTGTTTGCAACATGGTTTGCTAAATATTTGAAGCCCTCTATTGAAACGTACTGCTCAGAAAAAAATTGTTGTTTTTCAGTTGCTCAATTGTGTCCAACTCTTTGTGACCCCATGGACTGCAGCACATCAGGCTTCCTTGTCCTTCAGCAACTCCTAGAGTTTGCTCAAACTCGTGTTCATTGAGTTGGTGATGCCATGCAACCATCTCATCCTCTGTCATCCCCTTTCCCTCCTGCCTTCAATTTTTCCCAGCATCAGGGTTTTTTGCCAATAAGTCAGCTCTTTGCATCAGGTGGCCAAAATATTGGAGTTTCAGCATCAGTCCATCCAATGAATATCCAGGGTTGATTTCCTTTAGGATTGACTGGTTTAATTTCCTTGCAGCCCAAGGGACTCTCAAGACTCTTCTCCATCACCATAGTTTGGAAGCATCAATTCTTCAGCGCTCAGCCTTCTTTATGGTCCAACTCTCCCATCCATCCATAACTACTAGAAAAACCATAGCTTTACTATGCAGACTTGTGTCAGCAAAGTCATATCTCTGCTTTTTAATACACTATGTTTGTCATAGCTTTTCTTCTAAGGAGCAAGTGTCTTTTATTTCATGGCTACAATCACCATCTGCAGTGATTTTTGAGCTCAAGAAAATAAAGTCTGTCACTGTTTCCATTGTTTCCCTATCTATTTGTCATCAGAAAAAAAAAAAATGATTCCTTTCAAAATGTTACTGCTCACTGACAATGCACCTGGTCACCCAAGTGCTCTGGTGGAGATGTTCAATAAGAGTAATGTTTTTTCATGCCTCATAACTCAACAGCCACTCTGCAGGCTGTGGATCAAGAAATCACTTTGATTTTTCAAGTCTTATTATTTAAGAATACATTTCATAAGGCTATATTTGTCACTATAGATAATGATTCCTCAGATGGAACTGGGCACATCCAATTGAAAAGCCTCTGAAAAGGATCCACCATTCTAGATGCCATTAAGAGCATTCATAATTCGCAGAAAGAGGTTAACATTTATCAAGAGTTTGGGAGAAGTTGATCCCAATCCTCAGGGATATCTTTAGGGATTCAAGACTTCAGTGGAGGAAGTAACTACAGCTGTGGTAGACATGGCAAGAGACTTAGATTTAGCAGTAGAGCCTGGGATGTGACTGTGTTGCTGCAGTCTAATGACTTAACTTTAATGATTCAGTCACTAAGTACTTTCAGCAGAGACTGATAAATATATTGAGCTTGAGAAGACACAAGATTTGGAGTTACCAAACTTTCATATCTTGTGCAACCACTTCAGTCATCTGAGTCTCAGTTTCTTCATGTGTAAAATTTGTTAGCACTAATAATAGCTAACAGGGTATAGAAATTGCTTTGGAATGCTGTTAGCATAGTCTGGGATAATGCATTTTGGTAATAACTTTCTCAGAATTGTTGAAAGGACAGAAAGAAAGAAATTAATGTATACTGAGTGCTTCCTAGGAGCCAGGCATTTCTAGGCCTTTAATCTATAGTTGTTGTTCAGTCACTCAGTCTTGTCTGACTCTTTGCATTCCCATGGACTTCAGCATGCCAGGCTTATGTGTCCTTCACTATTTCCTGGGGGTTTCTCAGACTCATGTGCATTGAGTCGGTGATGCCATCCTACCATCTCATCCTCTGTCATCCCCTTCTCCCCCTGTCTTCAATCTTTCCCAGCATCAGGTCTTTTCCAACGAGCCAGTTCTTTGCATTCAAGTGACCATAGTATTGAAGCTATGAATTCACATTTAATCTTACAAGACAGTTGAAAATTCATTCTATGTCTCCACTTTATAGTTAAGAAAACTGAGAATAAAATAACCCAAATACACATTCTAAAACTCCAAATATTTTATTTCAGGTATTAGGATCTCAAAGCCTTCTGTTTTCTACCACTCTATACTGAGAACTAGATGAAGAAAGAGCTGTAAATGTACTTTCTAATCTGTACTGATATTAATATATTATCATAATTAAAGTAGAAAAAGAAACATATAAAAGTGTTAGAAAACAAAATATTCTTAAACTCAAGATATTGATATAGTAGCAAATGCAATTGGAGTTGAGTGTGAGTAGAATCAGAGTTGGAGAAGGCCATGGCACCCCACTCCAGTACTCTTGCCTGGAAACTCCCATGGACGGAGGAGCCTGGTAGGCTGCAGTCCATGGGGTCGCTAAGAGTCGTACACAACTGAGCGACTTCACTTTCACTTTTCACTTTCATGCATTGGAGAAAGAAATGGTAACCCACTCCAGTGTTCTTGCCTGGAGAATCCCAAGGATGGCAGAGCCTAGTGCACTGCCATCTATGGGATCACACAGAGTCGGACTGAAGTGACTTAGCAGCAACAGCAGCAGCAGAATCAGAGTAATGATTGGCATAGGATGGATTGCAGAAAGCTCCATTGGAAGGATGGGACTTGAGTAGGCCTTGAACAGAGAGCATTTTGATGAATGGTAATAAGTAAGAGGGCATTCCAGTCAAGGAGAATGCCATGATTAAAGGCACACAGGAAGGTGCATATACTGCAATGAATAGGACATCTGCAAAAACACAAGTAGATAAGACAACTAGGCCAGGTCCAGAGACAATAAAATTTCTTTTTACATTATTCCTTAAATCCAGATTATCTTTCTTTGTAACTTAGAACCATAATGCATATGAATGACCAGTAAGATTTTGCTGGACCCCTCTGTACTGGAGGTAATTTCCTTAATGAATATTGATGTACTTGGTCTGACAAGCTTTATGGAGATAAGTGTATACAGCCACAGTAAAGGTCAGTTCAGTTCAGTTCAGTCACTAATCATGCCCTACTCTTTGCAACTTCATGGACTGCAGTACGCCAGGCTTCCATGTCCATCACCAACTCCTGGAGCTTACTCAAACTCATGTCCATTGAGTCAGTGATGCCATCCAAACATGTCATCTGTCATCCCCTTCTACTCCCACCTTCAATCTTTCCCAGCATCAGGATCTCTTCCAGTGAGTTAGTTCTTCATATCAGGTGGCTAAAGTTTTGGAGTTTCAGCTTCAGCATCTATCCTTCAAATGAATATTCAAGACTGATTTCCTTAGGATTGACTGGTTGGATCTCTTTGTAGTCCAAGGGACTCTCAAGAGTCTTCTCCAACATCACAGTTCAAAAGCATCAATTCTTCAGCACTCAACCTTCTTTATAGTCCAACTCTCACATCCATACATTACTATGGGAAAAATCATAGCTTTGACTAGATGGACCTTTGTTGCAAAGTCATGTCTCTGCTTTTTAATATGCTTCCTAGGTTGGTCATAGCTTTCTTTCCAAGGAACAAGCATCTTTTAATTTCATGGCTGCAGTCATCAACTGCAGTGATTTTGGAGCCCCCCCAAAATAAAGTCTGGCACTGTCTCCACTCTTTTCCCATCTATTTGCCAGGAAGTGATGGGACCAGATGCCATGATCTTCATTTTCTGAATGTTGAGTTTTAAATTAACTTTTTCAGTCTTCTCTTTCACTTTCATCAAGAGGCTCTTTAGTTCTTCACTTTGTGCCATAATGATGGTGTCATCTGCATACCTGAGGTTACTGATGTTTCTCCCAGCAATCTTGATTCCAGCTTGTTCTCCATTCAGCCCTGCATTTCACATGATGTACTCTGCATATAAGTCAAATAAGCAGGGTAACAATATGCAGCTTTGATGTACTCCTTCCCTGATTTGGAACCAGTCTGTTGTTCCATGTCCAGTTCTAACTGTTGCTTCTTGAACTGCATACAGATTTCTCAGAAGGCAGGTCAGGTTGTCTGGTATTCCCATCTCTTTCAGAATTTACCATAGATTGTTGTGATCTAAACAGTCAAAGGCTTTGGCATAGTCAATAAAGCAAAAATAGATGTTTTTCTGGAACTCTCTTGCTTTTTCCATGATCCAGCAGATGTTGGCAATTTGATCTCTGGTTCCTCTTCCTTTTCTAAATCCAACTTGAACATCTGGAACTTCATGGTTCACGTACTTTTGAGGCCTGGCTTGGATTTTGAGCATTACTTTGCTAGCGTGTGAGAGGAGTGCAATTGTGCAGTAGTTTGAACATTATTTGGCATTGCCTTTCTTTGGGATTGGAATGAAAATTGACCTTTTCCAGTCCTGTGGCCATTGCTGAGTTTTCCAGATTTTCTGGCATGTTGAGTGCAGCAGTTTCACAGCATCATCTTTCAAGATTTGAAATAGCTCATCTGGAATTCCATCACCTCTACTAGCTTTTTTCATAGTGATGCTTCCTAAGGCCCATTTGAGTTTGCATTCCAGAATGTCTGGCTCTAGGTGAGTGATCACACCATCATGGTTATCTGGGTCATGAAGATCTATTTTGTACAGTTCTTCTGTGTATTCTTCCATCTCTTCTTTATATCTTCTGCTTCTGTTAGGTCCATATTGTATACTTTATTGAGCCCATCTTTGCATGAAGTGTTCCCTTGGTATATCTAATTTTATTGTAGAGATCTCTAGTCTTTCCCATTCTATTGTTTTCCTGTATTTCTTTGTGTTGATCACTGAGGAAGGCTTTCTTGTATCCCCTTGGTATTCTTTGGAACTGTGCATTCAAATGGGTATATCTTTCCTTTTCTCCTTTGCCTTTAGCTTCTCTTGTTTTCTCAGCTATTTGTAAGGCCTCCTCTAACAACCATTTTGTCTTTTTGCATTTCTTTTTCTTGGGGATGGTCTTGATCACTGCCTCCTCTACAATGTCACCAAACTCTGTCCATAGTTCTTCAGGCACTCTATCAGATCTAATCCCTTGAATCTATTTTTCACTTCCACTGTATAATTGTAAGGGATTTGATTTAGGTCATACCTGAATGGTCTAGTGGTTTTCCTTACTTTCTTCAAATTAAGTCTGAATTTGGCAATGAGTTCGTGGTCTGAGCCATGGTCATTTCCTGGTCTTGTTTTTGCTGACTGTATAGAGCTTCTCCATCTTTGGCTGCAAAAAATATAGTCAGTCTGATTTTGGTATTGACCAACTAGTGATGTCTATGTGTAGAGTCTTCTCTTGTGTTGTTGGAAGAGGACAAACACCCTCTTCCAAAAGCTGTAGAATCTGACCTTTAACAAAGTATTCTTTATTAGAGAGATAAAGAAAATGGAAGAAAAAGCTGCCTGATGATGGATTTTGTGATGTTACAGTATGATGATAGATTTTAAAGTTAGTTAAATAATATAGAAAATAAAGCTCATGACTTTAAAGAAATGTCAAAGAGCTATGTTTACTATTCATATATTGTGCCCCACCTTATCATATTCTGCCCTTATTTAATAAGAGTACTTTAGATAGTACTCTTAGTGATTTGAAGTCTTTTTCAACTCTCTGAACACATATGGTTTTCTCCAGTTTGAAAATTTATTTTGTTATACTTCTTAACCCTTGTATGTCATAATTTAGTTGACAAAGGATAAAGTAATATATGTTCCATAGGTACCCCACCTTATTCAATAAATTTCCAACCCAGTAGTAAAAGTATGTTCTTAAAAATCTGAAAAACACATAGTACATTGACCAGGTATAAGAAACAACATTGCATTTTAAAAAGTACCATTTTGGTGAGAAATAAAAATACTATTTTATTTAACTGAGGACACCAAAGTAGAATTATAATTGAGAATTTTCCTAACCCTGATGAAAGACATCAAGACATAGCTTTTCAAAAGTGCTAAGGAGCTCTAAATAAAAACTGAAAGAATTTATGACTAGTAGACTTGCATCATAGGAATTACTAAAGGAAATCCTCAGACTTCAAGGAAAAGATTCCAGAGAATAACTCAGTTCCAGAGGAAAAAAACATTTAACAGAAAGATGTNAGGACACCAAAGTAGAATTATAATTGAGAATTTTCCTAACCCTGATGAAAGACATCAAGACATAGCTTTTCAAAAGTGCTAAGGAGCTCTAAATAAAAACTGAAAGAATTTATGACTAGTAGACTTGCATCATAGGAATTACTAAAGGAAATCCTCAGACTTCAAGGAAAAGATTCCAGAGAATAACTCAGTTCCAGAGGAAAAAAACATTTAACAGAAATGGTAAATATTTGTGCTAATATTAAAAAAAAAACTATAAAATATTTTTGCATTATTTTTTATTTTAACCTCAAAAAAATAAGATTGTATAAAACAATAATTATAAAATTCTATTTTTGGATTTATAATATACATATAAGTGTGCTATGCTTAATTGCTCAGTCGTGTCTGACTCTTTGCCACCTCATGACTATAGCCTGCCAGGCTCCTCTGTCCATAGGGATCCCCCAGGCAAGAATACTGGAGTGGGTTGTGACACCCTCCTCCAGGGGATCTTCCCAATCCAGGGACTGAATCCAGGTCTCTCACATTGCAAGCAGATTCTTTACCATCTGAGCCACAAGAGAAGCCCACATATAAGGGTTTTTTGCAGCAAACTTCTAAATTTTACTAAATATAGTTAGTATTAATTTCAAATAGATTGTGATTATTAAGATTCATATTTCAACCTCTGTTATGAACACTCAGCAGTAACTCACAAAATAGAGCTTTTTAAAAAGTGAATTTAAATAGAGCACTAAAGATATCTATTTAACACAAAAGAATGGAGTAAAGGAGGAAAGAGAAAGGACTGTAGCCACATGGCATGGTAAAATATAAAATACAAATTTAACTGTATCAATAGTTATATTAAATATGAATGCTTTTAATGTCCCAACAGAATGGCAGAGATGGTCATGACAGATATTTTTGAAATCCAACCCTATGATTTATACAAGACATGGAGTCTAGATTCAAAGCTATAAATAGATTGAAAGTAAAAGAATTTTAACAAGATCAGAAAAACAGTAACCAAAAGAGAGCTCAAGTGGCTATTTCAGTTCTGGCAAGATAAGCCTTAAGACTAAATATTTCCAGATGGGTTAATGAAGGGAAATTGGAAAATAATTTCAACTCAATGAAAATGATAACACAACATACCCAAATTTATGGGACATAGCTAGAACATCAACTAGACAGAAGTTTATAGATTTTAGCACATTTAACAAAAAAATAAAATACTCTAATCAAACATAAACTTCCACCTTAAGAAATTAAAAAAAGAGAAAGAAATCCAAAGCAATCAGGAGGAAGGAAAGAATAATGATTAGAAAAGAAATAAATGAATGAAAGGGAAAACACAAAATCATAGAAAAATCAATGAAGCTAAATGTTCTTTGGAAAGATTAATAAAACTGACAAATCTTTAATTATATTAATGAAGAAGAAAAGAAGCAAGCCACAAGTTACCAAATTAGACATTGAAGAGAAAACATTCCTACCATCGCTGCTGAAATTAAAAGGGTCACAAGGTAAAAAGATGTTATAAACAATTTTGTCAACAGATTAGATATCTCAGATAAAACGGAAAAATCCAAGTTGTCTAAATTGCTTCAAGAAAAGTGGAAAATATGAATAGACTGAAAAGAATTGAAACTTCAGTTCTTCCTACAAAGAAAGTCTAAGCCCAGTTGAAATTGATGGTGAATTCTAAGAAATATTTGAAGAAATAACACCACTGTTTTATAAAGTCTTTCAGCAAATATAGGAGGAAGAAACATTTTTCACCTCATCCTTTCAGCTAGCAATGCACTGGTAACAAAACCAAAGACAGTAGAAAACAAAACAAAACTATAAACTAATACGAATATGCCTTATGAACATAGATGTAAGTCAGTCAGTTCAGTTCAGTTCAGTCACTCAATCGTGTCCGACTCTTTGCGACCCCATGAATCGCAGCACACTAGGCCTCCCTTTCCATCACCAACTCCCAGAGTTCACTCAGACTCGCGTCTATCGAGTCAGTGATGCTATCCAGCCATCTCATCCTCGGTCGTCCCCTTCTCCTCCTGCCCCTAATCCCTCCCAGGATCAAAGTCTTTTCCAATGAGTCAACTCTTTGCATGAGGTGGCCAAAGTACTGGAGTTTCAGCTTTAGCATCATTCCTTCCAAAGAAATCCCAGGGTTGATCTCCTTCAGAATGGACTGGTTGGATCTCCTTGCAGTCCAAGGGACTCTCAAGAGTCTTCTCCAACACCACAGTTCAAAAGCATCAATTCTTTGGCGCTCAGCTTTCTTTACAGTCCAATT
>SJYX01022777.1:338258-373735 GCA_006410675.1 Oreotragus oreotragus
TGAGCGCCGAAGAATTGATGCTTTCGAACTGTGGTATTGGAGAAGACTCTTGAGAGTCCCTTGGACTGCAAGGAGATCCAACCAGTCCATTCTGAAGGAGATCAACCCTGGGATTTCTTTGGAAGGAATGATGCTAAAGCTGAAACTCCAGTACTTTGGCCACCTCATGCGAAGAGTTGACTCATTGGAAAAGACTCTGATGCTGGGAAGGATTGGGGGCGGGAGGAGAAGGGGACGACCGAGGATGAGATGGCTGGATGGCATCACGGACTCGATGGACGTAAGTCTGAGTGAACTCCGGGAGATGGTGATGGATAGGGAGGCCTGGCGTGCTGTGATTCATGGGGTCGGAAAGAGTCGGACACGACTGAGCGACTGAACTGAACTGATGTATGGATGTGAGAGTTGTACTGTGAAGAAAGCTGAGTACCAAAGAATTGATGCTTTTGAACTGTGGTGTTGGAGAAGACACTTGAGAGTCCCTTGGACTGCAAGGAGATCCAACCAGTCCATCCTAAAGGAAATCAGTCCTGGGTGTTCATTGGAAGGCCTGGTGTTAAAGCTGAAACTCTACTTTGGCCACCTGATGCAAAGAGCTGACTCATTTGAAAAGACTCATGCTGGGAAAGATTGAGGGCAGGAGGAGAAAGGGACAACAGAGGATGAGATGGTTGGATGGCAACACTGACTCAATGGACATTGTTTTGGGCAGACTCTGGGAATTCATGATGGACAGAGAGGCCTGGCGTGCTGCAGTTCATGGGGTCGCAAAGAGTCAGACACGGCTGAGTGACTGAGCTGGAACTGGAATGGGAAAGTGAAGAGGAAGTGATGGAGTGTAGTATCTTATATTTGTATTCTACTTCAGGGTTTACAGTGAATTTTTAGTTATACCATACACAGTAACTCTGGATGGAGACATAGTTTCTATCATGCCCATTTTATAGATTAAAATGTAGAAGATCATGGTGTATAAGCAGCTAGAACAAAATGGTTTAGTTTCTCATCTGAACTTGTATATAAAAGATCAAGTAGTGAATAACCAGAGGCATAAGCCAAACTCTCTGGTATGGGGAACTTTTTTATTCACTTACACAAAAAGCAATATACATAATCCAGTGCTAAACGTTATATTAAGACGAAATACTGAAAGAACATTCAGAAACGAGAACAATTCCTTATCACCTTCTGTGCTTTTGTCATTGGCATAGAGCTATGCAATGAAATTGCTTAACATGGGACTCACACTGCACTAATAACTTTCATCTAGGAAGATAATTAAACAAGGAATAGTCATATTAAAGAAGTCAATCTTAATTCTTCAAGGCTGTCTGTTCTTTACCATTTTCACTATCAAAAATTATGGAGGATTTGAGTATGATTAAATTTTAGAATGTGTTATCCTTCTGACATCTTTTTCATAATAAAGTCCAGTAATAAAATCACACTGCACTAATAACTTTCATCTAGGAAGATAATTAAACAAGGAATAGTCATATTAAAGAAGTCAATCTTAATTCTTCAAGGCTGTCTGTTCTTTACCATTTTCACTATCAAAAATTATGGAGGATTTGAGTATGATTAAATTTTAGAATGTGTTATCCTTCTGACATCTTTTTCATAATAAAGTCCAGTAATAAAACTGAGCTGTCCTTTCATTTGCTAAAAATTAATGATTTGCACAGAACCCAATTATATTTTATTTCTTTTTTGTTTCAATTAATTATGATCATTTTTTAAATATAAGTAAATTAATTAGTCATTTTATTATAAATTAAAGTATTGATTACTCCTTATAGAGTAAATGTTTTAGAAGGTATAAAGAGTATACTTAAGCAGGCATCAAACTTTATGTCTCCTGCGAATGTATAGTACATTGATTTCCCTTGTTGAAAAAAAGAATTATTTCACCCATTGTGTTTAGACAAATTATTTCAATTAACTGTGGCAAGATCATTAAGCATAGTTAATTTTAATGTAAGTAAGATTATCTATAAAATAATCTTAGGATAACCATAATATATATGCTTATACATATATGTATATGTTTATATGCACCTGTTTTTAGATGAATTTTTAAGATTAGTAATTTTCTATAATTGCTGTACTTTGAATTTAAGCTCAATAAATATTCCTCAAAAACTTTCTATATGCCAAGTTAATATCTAGGAGCAGAGCCTGAGACAGCAATTCTTGTTCAAGTGTTCTTAGGGGAATAAAATGAAGTATGAGAATAGAGCAGAGAAGGAAAGTTAAGCTTGGAAGTCATTTCAGTTTGGCCCAGCTTTGGTCTCATCTCAGGGAAGCTCTTGAGAACAACTTGTTCTTTAGACTCTGTCCGGCCTTGAAGCAAGGGGGGTATACTCTTTGTACCCCTATTCAGTCAGTCCTAGACTGAGCTCAGCCCTATGTGGGTGTGGAGAACTCTTTTTGCCTGAGGTTCTCGGCTGGAAAAGAAATGGGAGCAGCTGTGAATTAGCTTTTAATGGGTAAAGGGCTAGGCGCACTGGCTTGTAAAAGATATTTTGGTGTGACACCAACAACATCCACTATGTAATATAAGAAAGAGATTCTGCCCTCCAGATATTTACAGTCTTAACAAACTTTGCCACACTTTTGTACTGTTAAGATATCACTCCAAGAATATCCACCAATAAATTCAAGGAAATCTCCACAGTATCAGAAACTTAATGGAGATCATGGTTAGGCTTATCTATTTGAATTAAAAGCATTGTGCAGAAAGCGGAAAACTAATGGAAAACTCAGTCAATGATCTTATGTACAGAATGATCACAATTTTTGATTTCTGGGTCCGAAAGTTTATCTCCCAAATCTTCTTGCTGAAATTTCAGCACATTAGAAGTATTCCCCAGTCTCTGCCCTTGGACTGGTAACTCCCCATAATGGCAGTTTGTGCTTAAAGAAGTCTCCCTTTTGTTGTTGTTTAGTTACTAAGTCATGTCCAGCTCTTTGCAGCCCCATGGACAGAAGCACACCAGGCCTCCCTGACCCTTAAGGGAGCTTGTCATAATTGTTTAGTAAGTTATTGGAATCACCACTAAAACGTGCTTTAGGCATAGCATTGATTTGATTTTATAAAGTGCTGAACCTTATTAGGAGTGTTTAAATGAACTTCCTATAGACTGATTTGATTTGGTTTGCTTTGATATTATTTTTTAACAATTATACATAACATTTGATCTTTTTATTTTGGGGAAACAAAACCACATTTAATTTTTTAGATGATGTACAATTAGTTGATGAATTTTCTATCAGTTGAAACTTCAGTGCACTTGCAAAGTAATCCTGATTACAGCAGGTAATCTTAATACAATCTGGATGTGTTATTAATCAAAACTGCTGGAACTCCAAGGCAATAGGAGATTCAGAAACACACCCAAAGACCAGACTTAATGACAGAAGAGAATTAGCCCCTCTAGTAGAAGCCATCATTGTTCAAGTTGTCTTAGGTGCAGAGCATTTTGGTTCCCGGGCAAGAGGTGATAAGGTTGACATTCTTAGGATGGGGTAGCCGAGGGCTTCTACTAGACGGGCTAATTCTCTTCTGTATTAAAGTCTGGTCTTTGGTAGCGTGGCTCCAGAGAGAAAAGCCAAGCAGACTGAGTGAAGGCCACAGCCAAGGAGGTGCCCTCACCCTCACTGTCATTCTGATCTGTGAAAGTGGCAGGTGCAAAAATATCTAACCTAACAGACTCCAAGTACATACTGATCTGTCAGGCGGTAGGACCCTGGTCTCCTCTGGGATAAATTGATGAGAAAACATCAGGAGCAACACTGTATTCAAGTTCTGTTCTAAATTTATTTGGTAAACATTGATTGAAACATTTATTTAAATTGTAATCCTATCAGATAAGGGTCTCAATTTTAAAACCATTGTAGTCTCAAGTGAAAAATATTTCCCTCTTTCAAGCATATTACTGTTAGAATAAAGATTTTGTCATCAGCTTCCGACATGGTGCTTGGTGGTCACCAATTGTTTGTGAATGGATGCATAAATGAATGAATGAGTAACAGTGTGGCAGTTTTTGTTTGGGGTGGTATGTAGGAAGGAGAATCTTACAAGCTTATTCCAGAAAATAAAATAATATTCTTTCCTTATGAGAAATTCTGATTCTCATTTCAGGGCTAAAGTGCTCTGATTGTCTTCCAAACAACCATACATTCCTCTGATTCACCTTTCAAATATTAAGTGATTCACCTTTCAAATATTAAGTGATTCTGGCCTTCTTATATCTTTTATTAAAGCATTTCCCTATCATTTTATCGAGAAATACAGAAAAGTGGCCTAGTAGGTCTGTATTTGTTTTGTATAAAAATCATTTTGAAGACATGTCACTTGAGACCTAAGTTAAAAAAAAAAAAAAGAAGGGCCACATCTCTGAGCTATTTAAAAATATTTTTTCCTATTGATCTACTCCATCTTTATATAAATGCTTTTACTAAGTTATGAGTAAATGTAAGATGATCTGCCTTTGAATATCTTTAAGAAAGACATTTGGTTTTTACATTTCATAAAACCATGGCTAAAGGGCTATTCTTTGCTCTCATTCAGTGTCCTCCAAACAGCAGTTCTCATGAAAAATTCCCATAATACCTTTTTTATTCTAAAAAAGTGATATTGGCCCATATGAAAAGCTGAAATCTTTGCTTTGGCTCTCTTGCTTAATTTAAAAACAATCATTTTATGGACATGGGCCTTTTTTTATTTTTTATTTTTGGATACACCATGTGACATTCCTGACCAAAAATCAAACCCAAGCCCTTTGTGGTGGAAGCATGGAGTCGTAAACCCTGGACAGCCAACAATCATTTTGTTTTATTTATAAATACATTTTATTTTTAAAATATATTTTAATCTGTATATGCCTCAAATTATTTTATGAATAAGCACGAAACCCACAGTAATGCCTTTAGTGAAAACTTGCATTATCATGAATAAAGAGTTATTGTATGAAAAGAGCATATTGTATGGAAAGTTATGTCCTTACTTGACATCCTAACTGTGTTATTTTGAAAAGTTATTATTTCTCTTGTATTCTGTTTCTCTTTGAAAAAGTGGGGAATATGAGTCCCAACATCCAGGAATGTGCTGGAGCTGACTGACTGGAAAGAGCTGATTGTTAAATATTTATGAACTTTATAAACCACTTTTAAATCATTGGTAGCCTGAAATTTTCCCTAGTGGAGTATTTATGCCACAGAGATTGTCATGCATTATGAATCAGGACTTATTTTTTAAGAATCAGCTTATTAGCTCAACACTGATTGATATTATAAAGAACAAATTAAATAACATATATAAAAGTATTTTGTGATCCTCAAAAATCTGTGCTTAAGAATCAGTGTAGTAGAGGCAAAGTGATTTATTATTGAATTGTATTACATATATAACAATTATTTTCCAATTAATAATTTAAAAATTCTTTTTTATAAAAGATTATTAAAGTCTTAGAAAAAGTAATTTAAAATAAAATAAGCAAATTTATCTCTAAAAGAATGTTATTGGGAAGATAAGTAATAGATTTTTCTTTCCTGAAGATATGAAACAATTCAAACAAATCCACATGGGTTTTAACAGGGAAAAAAATTCAGGTGAGAAGAGAAGAAAGCAAAAAAAAAAAATTCCCTTTCTAAGCAGAAAAGGAATTGATCAGGAAATCAATTCTTGGTAAAAGAGTTCCATTTATAAAAACTTTAAAATTCTGTAAAGACATTCTTCTCGTTTTATTGAGGTATAGTTGGAAACAAATATTGTATATATAATACGTAAACAAGTTAATGTTTTGATATATGTTGTGAAACAATAACCTCAATTAATTTGATTAACATATTTGTTTTCTCACACAGTTATCATTTTCTTGCCTGTATATATCTGTGTGTGGTGAAACACTTTGGATCTACCCTTTAAGCTAATTTCAAGAATGCAAAATAGTATTGTTAACTATAGTCACATTGTTTTGCATTACATCTACAGAATTTATTCACCTTGAGTAATTGAAACTTTTACCCTTCAGCTAATATCTCCTCAATTTCCCGTTGCCTCAGCTTCTGGTTGCCACCTTTTTATTTTTTGCTTCTGTGAATTTGACTATTTTAGATTCCACATGTAAATGAGATCACTCAGTATTTGTCTTTCTGTGTTTGGCTTATTTTCCTTAGCATAATATCCTCTAGGTTCATCTCTACTGTCAAATGGCAGGATGTACTTCTTTCCTTCCCTTTTAGGTAGGGAGCTTCATAAAATGGTAGATTTTTTTTAAGACTGAATAATGTTATGTAATATATATACAATATGTATATTATATATACATATAATATTTAACATGTTTTTGTCATTCATCCATCAACACATATATATATTCCTATATACAAATAATAAAGTACCTGTTTTAAAAAATAAAGATAATATTCCTATTCACAATAGCAACAGAAATAAGAAAATACTTAGGAATAAAGTTAACCAAAGAGATGAAAGACTTGTACAGTAAAAAGTATAAAATGTTGATGAAGAAAATTAAAGAAGACAGAATATGGAAAAACATCCTGGGTTCATGGATTGGAAGGATTAACTTTGTTCAGATCTCCATACTATCCCAAATGATGTACAGATTCAGTGCAATTTCCATCAAAATCCCAATGGCATTCTTTACAGAAATAAAGTAAGCATTGCAAAAATTAATTTAGGGCAACAGAGGTACTGAATAACCAAATCAATCTTTAGCAAGAACAAGACTGGAGATATCACATTTCCTGATTTCAAAATTTTATAGATTTCAAAATTTTATAAATTTCAAGTGAGAAAATATTTTTCTCACATTATTAGAGTACCTATGCTTGTCAGACTTTATTTTTTGGGGCTCCAAAATCACTGCAGATGGTGACTGCAGCCATGAAATTAAGAAACGCTTACTCCTTGGAAGGAAAGTTATGACCAACCTAGATAGCATATTCAAAAGCAGAGACATTACTTTGCCAACAAAGGTCTGTTTAGTCAAGGCTATGGTTTTTCCTGTGGCCATGTATGGATGTGAGAGTTGGACTATAAAGAAAGCTGAGCGCTGAAGAATTGATGCTTTTGAACTGTGGTGTTGAAGACTCTTGAGAGTCCCTTGGACTGCAAGGAGTCCCTTGGACTGCAACCAGTCCATTCTAGAGGAAATCAGCCCTGGGTGTTCATTGGAAGGACTGATTGTAAAGCTGAAACTCCAATACTTTGGCCACCTCATGAGAAGAGTTGACTCATTGGAAAAGACTCTGATGCTGGGAGGGATTTGGGGGCAGGAGGAGAAGGGGACAACAGAGGATGAGATGGCTGGATGGCATCACTGACTCGACGGACATGAGTTTGAGTGAACTCCGGGAGTTGGTGATGGACAGGGAAGCCTGGCGTGCTGAGATTCATGGGTTCGCAAAGAGTCGGACATGACTGAGTGACCGAACTGAACTGAACTGATGCTTGTAAGTATAATTCCTAGTTCTTCTCTCTCATAAATATTCACTCTGGGATGTCTGTTCTTCAGAGAGACTTTCTTTAGGTCTCATGTTCCTCAGCATCTCTACCAAAGATATTTTTCATCACTCTGTTCTATCTCCTTCTCCAATGGTTTCCATATTGGCTTTCAACTTTTTGTTCCTTCTCACACTTCCTCGTCTCTCTCCCTACCTCACAACCCCCATTCTCTGGAGGTAAGATGTGCTATTGTGACACCATGGACTGTAACCTGCCAGGCTCATCTGTCCATGGGATTTCCCAGGCAAGAATCCTAGAGTGGGTTGCCATTCCCTTCTCCAGGGGATTTTCGTCACCCAGAGATTGAACCCTCTTTCTTTGCAGGGGGATTCTTTACCACTGAGCCACCAGGGAAGCCCCTAGTCCAATAACTGGTGTCCTTATAAGAGAAAAGAGAGAGAGAGATTTGAGACATAAATCACAGGGGAGAAGACCATGTGAAGATGAAGGCAGAGATTAGAATTAAGCCACCACAAGGCATAGAAGCCTGAAGACCCAGAAGCTAGAAGAGGCAAGCAAGAGTCTTCTCTTCCAGCCTTCACAGAGAAAGAGAACCCCTGTTCCCTTGGGGTTTCTTCTTCTCCACATTATTTGTTTATCATTCTAGTATTTTGAAAAACATACTTCTTCACTCACAGCATTTTCAACCTCAGGTCATTACTCAAGTATTCTTTCTGCAAGAAATCCTCCTCCTACATGAAATGCATCCTCCAACAGGAAAGACTTTGTCCACCCTTCATGATTCAACCCAAATACCGTGTCTGTAGGGATGTGATTTTTCTAGGGCTATAACACATTACTACAAGGTCTGGAAGCTTAAAATAACAGAAATTGACTTCCTTAGCATTTTGGAGGCCAGAATCCACAATTAAGGCATTGGCAGGACCATACTCTCTCTGAAGGCTCTGTGGAGAATACTTTCTTATTTCTTCCAGTTTCTGGGGTTCCAGGCTTTGATTTGTGATGACACTATTCTGATCTGTGCCTTTATCTTCACATTGGCTTCTCCTTTGTGGCTCTTTTTTTTTTCCCCCAAACACCTTCACAAAAGTCCTATGTTCTTTAGGGCACTAATCACAATGTCAGAAAAATTACAGTTCAAGTATGAATTACAATTATTAAAACTACCCATTTATGTATAATAATAATATTTTAAAGTCTGACTTCCCCAGTGAACTACCAGTTCTGCAAGGACTGGCCTGGGTTGGGCAGCCCCAGTGCCCAGCTCAGGACAGGCGCAGAACAGGAGCTCAATGAATATGTGATGAATTAACAAAATACAAATAGGTGCAGAACCAGGGCAAAAAAACCTGGACCCCGATTTCCTAGCCACAGATTCACCTTCTCTTTCTTTTCTCTTGTAAGTTGACCAGTCATTGAATTGGGGCCTACCCTTACTCCAAAATTATCTCATCCAGAGATCCCTTATTTAACCATATTTGAAAAGACAAAATTTCCAAGTTAGATCACATTCACAGCTACTGGCACATACTGGGATATAATGTTTTCAAGGATACAATTCAATCCAAAATAGACACTTCCCTTCATTCCTCAGCTAAAAATTTTCTTTCTGTCTGCCGAGTTCTCCTATGGGTATATCTTTACGTCCCTTAATCATGGTTGTATGTTCTGTCTTTTATCGACAGGCATTGATTTGTTCTGTACTGTTGTTTGCATACCAGTCTAATATTTTCAGACTATACGTTCCTTAAGGATTGTATTTAGTTTAATCTATATCCAGTAGAAATCTTAAACCAAGACTTATATGAATGGAAATTTGAGAAATATTCATTGAGCAATGCTTGTGACCAAGTGCATTGAATTCTCATTTGTATTTATCACTTAGTCACACCAGAGCTACAGTTCCAAATCTTTTTGTTCAACAATCCAATAACCAGGATAATGCAAAGTAAATACCTTGTGTTTTTGAGCAGTGTTTGCAACCAAGCAGTATTCATCTCATGGAAGAACATTCTAACTAAAGAACTTCCCAGTGTTTATTTTTTATTATGTCAAAGTAAACTTCTCTAATAAATACAAATTTGTTTTAAAAATGCACGGTAGCAAGTATCTAACTTTAATGTAAATTTTTATAAGTAATATGTCAAAGTCTGTTAAAAAGGCTCATTCTATAGAAGACAACTCTCATCAAAAGTGACAGGCCTGTCATATAAATTTTGTGGAGGTAGAATTTAGTACATTGCAACTTTCAGCTGGAATTTAGTTTAACGTGAACAGGAAGTCAGAGTAACTAAGTACTCAAGTAAGAAATATGTTCCCATCTCTAATAACACGCTGCACAATTTCAATAACCTTTAAAAAAACTTTCCCCTTTAGGATTTGCTGATAGGTAATCGAATGCAATTTTCTCCCTTTGCAGTATGTTCAAAGTTTATTAGTTGATATTGCTTAGTCAAATTCAATAACTGACATTTATCATTTTGAAAATGTGCAATTTAGTCACATATTATAGAATTTACATTTATTTCAAATTAGATTGATTGGAATTTCAAATCTCTAAAGCTTCAATTTCATCTAGTTGCAATTATGTAAAAATCATGTATCAATTTCCAAATCAGTCTACATTTATACTTTTACTACATCTAGTAAGGATTGGCTTTTTAGAACAGTTCTGGCAAATGTTCTTGCCAGAAATGGATATAAAGATTGTTTGAGAAAGACGTTCTGCACTCTTGCTTTATGTTTAGAAAGCTTTCTAACCATTTCAAATCTATTTTAGGAAAAAAAGTCAAACATACACTTCTGTAAATCATAGCCAGACCAAGGTGCAGTTGTGGCAACACGTATCAGCTTGGAATAGGACAAATTAATGATGAAGGAAAATATGTAATTAGTCACTTTGTATGTGAAAGTAGAAATTTACCACTTAGGAAATGTCAATGATGACAAAATATCTCTGGCATATTTTCACAAACTTCTCTTGGGGACTGGGGACATTGTGTGTTTAAAGGAATAAAGATAAAACTGCTGATAATCCCCTTCAAATGAAATCTGGCATCCTATGCGTACATCTGTCTGTAAAAAGGAAGTCAGGGAAGCTTACGCATGATGGAAGATTCTGGGGTCAGCAAAGGACCATGATTTGCAGGTATGTATTTCCTCATACAACTCGCCTGACAGCTGCTTTTCAGTTCACTTTCTGTATGCCTCAACCTCACAAGCAATTTTCAGTTTTTTAGGACTTAGAAATATACCGTTTATGGTTTTTGTGTTTCCTATACTGTTGAAGATAGGAGGCAGTGTGGTTTAATATTTGAAGTAACCCCATTATTAAACAATTATTTTTGGAACACTTAGAGGGGCCATATTTAAAGAAGCAATGGTGAGTTTGGCTATAGGATGGTAGGAGACTGAAGGATTTTCCTTGCTGTCAATGAAACTTGCCTGAGATGACAGTAAATTAAGCAGCAACAATGAGCTAATTAAATGCTCTGTTAGGGAAATAGAGTATACCAGGAGAGCTCATAACATAAGCTCATAACATAAACATAGTTAGAGGGGGAAAGGTGGGTCAAAAATCTTCCTGGATGAAGCATGTATTAATCTCTGTGTCATAGGTGGAGATGAAGGAAGAGATTAAAGTCATATGTGCAAAGACCCAGATATAAGTGAGAGCATGTGTGTGTGTGCTAAGTCGCTTTAGTCATGTCTGACTCTTTGCGACCCTATGGACTATATAGCCTGCCAGGCTTTTTGGTCTATGGGGCTCTCCAGGCAAGGATACTAGAGTGGGCTGCCATTCCCTTCTCCAGGGTATCTTCTCAACCCAGGGACTGAAAATGCATCTTTTGAAGGAAAGTTATGACCAACCTAGATAGCATATTCAAAAGCAGAGACATTACTTTGCCAACAAAGGTCTGTTTAGTCAAGGCTATGGTTTTTCCTGTGGCCATGTATGGATGTGAGAGTTGGACTATAAAGAAAGCTGAGCGCTGAAGAATTGATGCTTTTGAACTGTGGTGTTGAAGACTCTTGAGAGTCCCTTGGACTGCAAGGAGTCCCTTGGACTGCAACCAGTCCATTCTAGAGGAGATCAGCCCTGGGTGTTCATTGGAAGGACTGATTGTAAAGCTGAAACTCCAATACTTTGGCCACCTCATGAGAAGAGTTGACTCATTGGAAAAGACTCTGATGCTGGGAGGGATTTGGGGGCAGGAGGAGAAGGGGACAACAGAGGATGAGATGGCTGGATGGCATCACTGACTCGACGGACATGAGTTTGAGTGAACTCCGGGAGTTGGTGATGGACAGGGAAGCTTGGTGTGCTGAGATTCATGGGTTCGCAAAGAGTCGGACGTGACTGAGTGACCGAACTGAACTGAACTGATGCTTGTAAGTATAATTCCTAGTTCTTCTCTCTCATAAATATTCACTCTGGGATGTCTGTTCTTCAGAGAGACTTTCTTTAGGTCTCATGTTCCTCAGCATCTCTACCAAAGATATTTTTCATCACTCTGTTCTATCTCCTTCTCCAATGGTTTCCATATTGGCTTTCAACTTTTTGTTCCTTCTCACACTTCCTCGTCTCTCTCCCTACCTCACAACCCTCATTCTCTGGAGGTAAGATGTGCTATTGTGACACCATGGACTGTAACCTGCCAGGCTCATCTGTCCATGGGATTTCCCAGGCAAGAATCCTAGAGTGGGTTGCCATTCCCTTCTCCAGGGGATTTTCGTCACCCAGAGATTGAACCCTCTTTCTTTGCAGGGGGATTCTTTACCACTGAGCCACCAGGGAAGCCCCTAGTCCAATAACTGGTGTCCTTATAAGAGAAAAGAGAGAGAGAGATTTGAGACATAAATCACAGGGGAGAAGACCATGTGAAGATGAAGGCAGAGATTAGAATTAAGCCACCACAAGGCATAGAAGCCTGAAGACCCAGAAGCTAGAAGAGGCAAGCAAGAGTCTTCTCTTCCAGCCTTCACAGAGAAAGAGAACCCCTGTTCCCTTGGGGTTTCTTCTTCTCCACATTATTTGTTTATCATTCTAGTATTTTGAAAAACATACTTCTTCACTCACAGCATTTTCAACCTCAGGTCATTACTCAAGTATTCTTTCTGCAAGAAATCCTCCTCCTACATGAAATGCATCCTCCAACAGGAAAGACTTTGTCCACCCTTCATGATTCAACCCAAATACCGTGTCTGTAGTGATGTTATTTTTCTAGGGCTATAACACATTACTACAAGGTCTGGAAGCTTAAAATAACAGAAATTGACTTCCTTAGCATTTTGGAGGCCAGAATCCACAATTAAGGCATTGGCAGGACCATACTCTCTCTGAAGGCTCTGTGGAGAATACTTTCTTATTTCTTCCAGTTTCTGGGGTTCCAGGCTTTGATTTGTGATGACACTATTCTGATCTGTGCCTTTATCTTCACATTGGCTTCTCCTTTGTGGCTCTTTTTTTTTCCCCCAAACACCTTCACAAAAGTCCTATGTTCTTTAGGGCACTAATCACAATGTCAGAAAAATTACAGTTCAAGTATGAATTACAATTATTAAAACTACCCATTTATGTATAATAATAATATTTTAAAGTCTGACTTCCCCAGTGAACTACCAGTTCTGCAAGGACTGGCCTGGGTTGGGCAGCCCCAGTGCCCAGCTCAGGACAGGCGCAGAACAGGAGCTCAATGAATATGTGATGAATTAACAAAATACAAATAGGTGCAGAACCAGGACAAAAAAACCTGGACCCCGATTTCCTAGCCACAGATTCACCTTCTCTTTCTTTTCTCTTGTAAGTTGACCAGTCATTGAATTGGGGCCTACCCTTACTCCAAAATTATCTCATCCAGAGATCCCTTATTTAACCATATTTGAAAAGACAAAATTTCCAAGTTAGATCACATTCACAGCTACTGGCACATACTGGGATATAATGTTTTCAAGGATACAATTCAATCCAAAATAGACGCTTCCCTTCATTCCTCAGCTAAAAATTTTCTTTCTGTCTGCCGAGTTCTCCTATGGCTATATCTTTACGTCCCTTAATCATGGTTGTATGTTCTGTCTTTTATCGACAGGCATTGATTTGTTCTGTACTGTTGTTTGCATACCAGTCTAATATTTCAGACTATACGTTCCTTAAGGATTGTATTTAGTTTAATCTATATCCAGTAGAAATCTTAAACCAAGACTTATATGAATGGAAATTTGAGAAATATTCATTGAGCAATGCTTGTGACCAAGTGCATTGAATTCTCATTTGTATTTATCACTTAGTCACACCAGAGCTACAGTTCCAAATCTTTTTGTTCAACAATCCAATAACCAGGATAATGCAAAGTAAATACCTTGTGTTTTTGAGCAGTGTTTGCAACCAAGCAGTATTCATCTCATGGAAGAACATTCTAACTAAAGAACTTCCCAGTGTTTATTTTTTATTATGTCAAAGTAAACTTCTCTAATAAATACAAATTTGTTTTAAAAATGCACGGTAGCAAGTATCTAACTTTAATGTAAATTTTTATAAGTAATATGTCAAAGTCTGTTAAAAAGGCTCATTCTATAGAAGACAACTCTCATCAAAAGTGACAGGCCTGTCATATAAATTTTGTGGAGGTAGAATTTAGTACATTGCAACTTTCAGCTGGAATTTAGTTTAACGTGAACAGGAAGTCAGAGTAACTAAGTACTCAAGTAAGAAATATGTTCCCATCTCTAATAACATGCTGCACAATTTCAATAACCTTTAAAAAAACTTTCCCCTTTAGGATTTGCTGATAGGTAATCGAATGCAATTTTCTCCCTTTGCAGTATGTTCAAAGTTTATTAGTTGATATTGCTTAGTCAAATTCAATAACTGACATTTATCATTTTGAAAATGTGCAATTTAGTCACATATTATAGAATTTACATTTATTTCAAATTAGATTGATTGGAATTTCAAATCTCTAAAGCTTCAATTTCATCTAGTTGCAATTATGTAAAAATCATGTATCAATTTCCAAATCAGTCTACATTTATACTTTTACTACATCTAGTAAGGATTGGCTTTTTAGAACAGTTCTGGCAAATGTTCTTGCCAGAAATGGATATAAAGATTGTTTGAGAAAGACGTTCTGCACTCTTGCTTTATGTTTAGAAAGCTTTCTAACCATTTCAAATCTATTTTAGGAAAAAAAGTCAAACATAAACTTCTGTAAATCATAGCCAGACCAAGGTGCAGTTGTGGCAACACGTATCAGCTTGGAATAGGACAAATTAATGATGAAGGAAAATATGTAATTAGTCACTTTGTATGTGAAAGTAGAAATTTACCACTTAGGAAATGTCAATGATGACAAAATATCTCTGGCATATTTTCACAAACTTCTCTTGGGGACTGGGGACATTGTGTGTTTAAAGGAATAAAGATAAAACTGCTGATAATCCCCTTCAAATGAAATCTGGCATCCTATGCGTACATCTGTCTGTAAAAAGGAAGTCAGGGAAGCTTACGCATGATGGAAGATTCTGGGGTCAGCAAAGGACCATGATTTGCAGGTATGTATTTCCTCATACAACTCGCCTGACAGCTGCTTTTCAGTTCACTTTCTGTATGCCTCAACCTCACAAGCAATTTTCAGTTTTTTAGGACTTAGAAATATACCGTTTATGGTTTTTGTGTTTCCTATACTGTTGAAGATAGGAGGCAGTGTGGTTTAATATTTGAAGTAACCCCATTATTAAACAATTATTTTTGGAACACTTAGAGGGGCCATATTTAAAGAAGCAATGGTGAGTTTGGCTATAGGATGGTAGGAGACTGAAGGATTTTCCTTGCTGTCAATGAAACTTGCCTGAGATGACAGTAAATTAAGCAGCAACAATGAGCTAATTAAATGCTCTGTTAGGGAAATAGAGTATACCAGGAGAGCTCATAACATAAGCTCATAACATAAACATAGTTAGAGGGGGAAAGGTGGGTCAAAAATCTTCCTGGATGAAGCATGTATTAATCTCTGTGTCATAGGTGGAGATGAAGGAAGAGATTAAAGTCATATGTGCAAAGACCCAGATATAAGTGAGAGCATGTGTGTGTGTGCTAAGTCGCTTTAGTCATGTCTGACTCTTTGCGACCCTATGGACTATATAGCCTGCCAGGCTTTTTGGTCTATGGGGCTCTCCAGGCAAGGATACTAGAGTGGGCTGCCATTCCCTTCTCCAGGGTATCTTCTCAACCCAGGGACTGAAAATGCATCTTTTATACCTTCTGCATTGACAGGCGGGTTCTTTACCACTTGCACCACCTGGGAAGTCCCTATATCTTTCTTCAAATACATGGTGGAAATGTCCATTCCTTTAAGAGGTAGCCAAATTTTACTGTTGACAGATCGGTAAGAGAACGTCGGTAGTCTAGTAAATGGGATCACTAAATCAACACTTGTTTTTCACTTCAAATTTAACCTTGCATAAAAGTAATCAGAACTTTTCTTTGTCATATAATATATTTCAACCACAAAGCTCTTTGCCTCTGCTGGCAGGTAAATCTTGGCATTCTGTCCAGGTTTTGCTTCACTGTTCATTATTTTAAATATCTATGAATTACATGTCAATCCCAAACTCCCTAACTGTCTCCCCAACCCCATAACCATAAGTTTGTTCTCTAAGTCTATGAGTCTGTTTCTGTTTTATAAATAAGTTCAGTTGTATTATTTGTTTTTAGATTCTGCATATAATCTCTATCATAGGTAAGGAGTTTGGGACTGACATATACACACTGCTATAATTAAAATTAGATAACCAACAAGGACCTACTGTATAGCACATGGAACTCTCCTTGATATCAGGTAGTGACATAAATGGGGAACGAATTTGAAGAAGAATAGAAACATGTATATGTAGAACTGAATCACTTTGTTGTACTCTTGAAGCTATCACAATATTGTTAATATAAAATAAAAAGTTTAAAAAGGTCTATGAATTAAAACACACATATATCAGGAAAGGTCTGAGTGTGAAGTCGCTCAGTCGTGTCTGACTCTTTGTGACCCCATGGACTGTAGCCTACCAGGCTCCTCCTTCCATTGGATTCTCCAGGCAAGAGTACTGGAGTGGGTTGCCATTTCCTTCTCCAGGGGATCTTCCCAACCCAGGGATCGAACCCCTGTCTCCCGCATTCCAGGCAGATGCTTTAACCTCTGAGTCACCAGGGAAGCCCTAAGGAAAGGTCTAGAGAGAAATTTAAACAAATAGGAGTTTCAGTCATAGTCAAGAATATAAGGAATTGGCTGCAAAGATATTTGAGAACTGAGATTGTAAAAAAGGAAAATGGTTGCAGAAGAAAAAGGCTGACAGTGTGAAACAGAAAGCTGATTCTAACTGTGGGCTCGAGTCTATGAGCCTGAAGCTTGGATACACTATCATGGGTAGTTCTGGATTTACTGAGCAGATGCTGCTCTACCAGGGCTTGAATTTCTGAAAAGGTGCTATTTCTGTCTAGGTTGTTGAATCTGACATCATCTTATCTTTGCTGCAGACGTCACAATTCCCATCAAGTGCCATCAAGTGCCATACTATTGGAACCAGAAGCAGAAATCCTTACTTTCAATCTGTTCATCTCTCACAAGTGTTCCTAATGGCAGAACATAGCTCTAATAGGAAATCAGCTAATGGCAGATCTCAGGGAATATAGTCTGCAAACTCCCTCTCCAGCGGTGCAGAAAGAGTATGGAAGAGTGGGCCCCGGGGCTAAGAGACAGTCAAATGACCTCCCCAGCTCAGGTTAAGGATTGGAACTGGACTCAACATGAAATCAACTAAAACTCAAGTTGGAAAGATTGCCCTGTAAATTTTTTTATGAAGATTTAGCCGGGTAAAAGTTAGAATCTCGCTGAGGTTCACAGACAATTCAAACAATGAACAAATATGACTTTTAATAAATAAAGTGTGGGGAAGGCCATAGGCTTTATTTTGGTATATCTAATTTGGGTTCAAAGCAAGAACAAAAGCAAGGAGAGGCTCAGAAAAAGTCACAGTGAACCTGAGGTTTGAAGCTTTCTTTTTTTTTTTTTTAATTGTTGGAAAAGTATTTTTTTGTACAATTTTGTGTTGGTTTCTGCAATACAACAATGCAAATCAGTCATAATTATATATATTATATATATATCCCTTCCCTCTTGAATCTTCCTCCCTTCTCCTCATCTCACCCCTTTGGGTCATCATAGAGCACCAGGGTGGACTCCTTGTGTTATGTATTAATAACAACTTCCCCTTTCTTTCCGACATTCTTTCCCTTCCCCAGGAGTAGACATCTGGTGAGGGTGGTGGGAGGAGGAACCCTATCTCTTGTCTTGGATCTTCAGTTTTGACAGGCACTAAGGTCTCAGCCTACTTAATTATTCAATTCTCTGCCTCCTTGTGGAGTAGGGGATCTGAGGGTCTAGACCCAGTACATTTTTCTACTCCTAGATGGTTATGGTCTCCTCTCTTCCCCCAGATCTATCAGCTCTCCACCCATGCCCTGAGGGCAGCAGTGTGCTGCTCTTCCCCCAGAGGCTTAAGGGAGGAGAGGGAAGAAAAATCCTTCTCCACAACAGCTGTTGCCAGCCTCCCAAGAATGCCCCAGGAGGAGGTTTTCTCAGATCTCTCACCCTACTCAAATCTTTCTGGTGAGCATTCAGTGAGGTCCGTGTAGAAGCTCCTGCTGCTGCTGCTGCTGCTGCTAAGTCGCTTCAGTCGTGTCCAACTCTGTGTGACCCCATAGACGGCAGCCCACCAAGCTCCGCCGTCCCTGGGATTCTCCAGGCAAGAACCCTGGAGTGGGTTGCCATTTCCTTCTCCAATGCTCGAAAGTGAAAGTGAAAGTGAAGTCTCTCAGTCGTGCCTGACTCTTAGTGAGCCCATGGACTAAAACCTGCCAGGTTCCTCTGTCAATGGGATTTTTCCAGGCAAGAATACTGGAGTGGGGTGCCATTGCCTTCTCTGAGAAGCTCCTAGAAGTTGCTAATTTCTGTATCTGTGGTTGTTCTACAATTTCACATGTCAAGCCATTGCTTGACATGTAAAAATTAATTTTTAAAAATTGAACCTAATGTTTATTACCTGCTCATGTGTCACCCAGTGTCTGTCCCTGGTAAGCGAGTAATCACATCCCTCTCTTTCTGAAAACATCTGTCTCTTCTTAGATTTTCAGTTAGTTGATAGTTCTGCAACCTCAGCACTTTTATGGGTTCAGTGAAAGTTGTGAGTTGTTAGGTGATCCAAATTTTCCTGGTCTAAGTTTGGAGTAACATTCTTTCACACTGTCTATCTACATCCTAAGCAGAGGCTGGAGACTCACTACATTCTTGATTCTCTCATTTCTGTGGTTGAAGTTATTTGCAACTTTCCCCTTCTTATTTTTTCTGTTTCTTCACAGATCTTCTTAGCTCAGTGATCCACACATTTGGTTTCAACTTCATTTTACTGGTGTTTCTTGTTCTTGCAACATAATAGATGTGTCTTCTGATTAATACTGCTGATTCAAGTTTTTCATGAACAAATTCTTAAAGATATTTTTCTTACAGTAATTTGTTGTCATAGGAAATAATTGTTTATTAAAATTTATCTATTTTTAAGTGAAGGATAATTACTTTACAATAGTGTATTGGTTTCTGCCGTACATCAACATCATGTATATATATTTCTCTCCTTCTTGATCCTTCCTCCTACCTCCCACCCCATCCCACCCCTCTAGGTTGTCACAGAGCCCCAGTTTGGAAATACTTGTTTTTAATACATCAAGTAAGGAAGCAGTCACCTGCTTATTATTTTTGTGCCAATTATAGAAAAAAAGTACTAAAAACGGTGATTAAGAAGCTAATTTTTCCATGATGAATTTTTGTTATATTGGTTACTTAAAGCTTTTTATCTAAAAACTGAGGCAGATACATTTTTAAGTCAATGTCATTTCTTTGATGGCATAGTTTTGGGATATCTTTTTCATTCTAAAGTTTCTATTTGTTTTCTTATACAGAAGGAAAACATGATAAATCTCAGCAATGCACACGTTCAACACTTTCTTAAAGTAGAATCTTCATGAATTCAATTTCGTAACTAGCCTTAGTAACCTGTTTTGTGATCTTTTAAAAATTATTATATATATAATTTACATATATGTAATTCAGACACGTTATGTCTTGAGGTGAGGTGAAGTCGCTCAGTCGTGTCCGACTCTCTGCGACCCCATGGACTGTAACCTACTAGGCTTCTCCGTCCATGGGATTCTCCAGGCAAGAATACTGGAGTGGATTGCCATTTCCTTCTCCAGGGGATCTTCCCGACCCAGGGATCGAACCCAGGTCTCCCGCATTGGAGGCAGACGCTTTAACCTCTGAGCCACCAGGGAAGCCTTACTTGTGTTGTATTTAAAAGGGTGACTATAATCTTAAAATCTCAAAAATGAATGCACCATTTGCCTGCCTGTCTTAAAATTTGTGCCTACCTTTATGCTACATTTTTTGTATATTAGTACTATATACTTCATACACCTTCATTTTTAGATGGTTTATGCTTACTTACTATATATTTTATTTTTAAGTATTGTAGACTCTTCATGATGTTCTGATTGGTTTAAAACGTTACCATTCCAACTTCATGGAATTCAGTATCTTCTACTCTAAAATTATTCAGTTTTGCTTAAAGCATAGTTTCGAATTTCATAGGTTACCCTACACAATAGCTTAGATCCAAAAGAGGGGGGACAATTGGGAGTATGAGAGGTGGGGGTCATGTGTTTTCCCTGGCTTCAGAGTGTCTGAGGACCAAATATGACTTATCTTTGCAGTGATGGGAAGTCATATAGCAGAGTAAAACCCACAGACTAGAGTCATGCAGACATAAATGTACACTCTGGCTCTACCACTTGCTAATGCTAACTATAGAACTTCAGATATTTCCATGAAAATTTTAAGCCTTATTTTTCTTACCTAAAACAAAAAACAAAAGCTAATGACGGAAACTAACTGCTAAGATTTATTGTAATGATTAAATAAAAATATTAATTTAATTTAACACAAACCCCATAGCTGTGAAGAAGGATGAGCACTGAAGAACTGATGCTTTCAGATTATGGTGCTGCAAAAGACTCTTGAGAATCCCTTGAACTGCAAGGAGATTAACCCAGTCAATCCTAAGAGAAATAGATCTTGACTATTCTTTGGAAGAACTGATTCTGAAGCTGAAGCTCCAATACTTTGGCCACTTCATGTGAAGAGCCTGCTCATTGGAAAAGACCCTGATGTTTTGGGAAAGACTGAAGGCAAAAGGAGAAGGGAGAAGCAGAGGATGAGACAGTTAGATAGCATCACTGACTCAATGGACATGAATTTGAGCAAACTCCAGGAGACAGTGGAGGACGGAGGAGTCTGCTGTGTTGCAGTCCATGGGGTTGCAAAGAGTCAGACGTGACTTGGTGACTAAAAGACTATAACACACACAGTCAAAGGTCTTAGCTAAGAACCCTATACATAGTAAGACTCATTGTATAAGAAGTATAAATGTGGTGTTGTTGGCTTCAGGAAAGAGGAAGTCATGGAGGGAAATGAAGTATCATTTACTAAGAATCTACTATCAGGCACAATGCTAAGAACTTCCTGTGCATGACTTCATATTATCCCTACAATAATGCTAGAATGTAAGTATTATTATTTTCATTTTTGTAAATTTTTAAATGAAGGGAAGGGAAGAATTAGTGAGAACCTGAGGCATATAATGTTCTCATCTCTCCCAAGTTTAGACAGCCCAAATGACATACTGGGATTTAAACTAAGTACTTGAAAAATGTGTGATTTCTTCTACATTATTCTTAATCTTTTTGCTTCAATCCAAGTTAAGAAAAAAAACAAACCTATACATCTTAAAAATAGATGAAATTTAATATAGAGCATTGGATACAGGTCCTGGTAAAGCTGGAGAGCTAAGCAAGGCATGGAGGCACACAGACACAAGACAACACAGACACAAGTCAGGACAAGCTTACCATTTCTAGAACAGAGATCTAGGCAAAGAGGCAGTGTTACTAAATTCCAGGGGCTGGGGTCACCTGGTGGAAGCTGGAATTATGATGGAGCTATCTAGGAGGAGCTGAAGTCAGGGGAGCATCCAGCAGCCGGGAAATACCTCTATAAGCATAGATCAAGCCTCCTTGATCAGTATTACACAATGGGAGGAAATAGCAGAAGATCGGAGAGTTAGCAGGAGAAAGGATAAGCCAGGGTATGTCTCGCTTTGCTTATAGAGGTGTTTCTCAGCTGCTGGATGCTCCCCTGACTTCAGCTCCTCCTAGACAGCTCCATCATAATTCCAGCTTTCACCAGGTGACCCCAGCCCCTGGAATTTAGTAACACTTCTTTAGTAATGCTTTAGTAATTTAGCAATGCTTCTTTGCCTAGATCTCTGTTCTAGAAATGAAGCTTGTCCTGACTTACGTCTGTGTTGTCTTGTGTCTGTGTGCCTCCATGCCTTGCTTAGCTCTCCAGCTTTACCAGGACCTGTATCGAATGCTCTATATTAAATTTCATCTATTTTAAAGATCAAGCCACCTAATAAAAAATTAGGGAAGATACAGCCTACATCAGAGAAGGCAATGGCACCCCACTCCAGTACTCTTGCCTGGAAAATCCCATGGACAGAGGAGCCTGGTGGGCTGCAGGCCACAGGGTCGCTGAGAGTCAGGCATGACTGAGCGAGTTCACTTTCCCTTTTCACTTTCATTCATTGGAGAATGAAATGGCAACCCACTCCAGGATTCCTGCCTGAAGAATCCCAGGGGCGGAGGAGCCTGGTAGGCTGCCATCTATGGGGTCGCACAGAGTCGGACACGACTGAAGCGACTTAGCAGCAGTAGCAGCAGCAACAGCCTACAACGATCAGTTGAGCTGTGATGCGGAGCAGAGCAAAAGCAAGTAAAATGGATTTGGAAGCAAACTGCCAAGAATAGGAACTCCAAATTCCTCTCGACACTCTTCCAAAGTGTTCCCACATTCTTTAGCCTATTTTGAAAGTGCTTGTGTCAAATATGTTCATCTTTTTTCCTCCTTGGTCACTTTTCAGTTATGTATTTTTACACAGATGTTGTTTCTGTTTTTCACATCATTTATGTAAGTCTCTTGAGGACTGGGAAAGTATTAGTTCAGTCTGACAGATACCCAGTCTGTCCTCCTGTTGAAAAAGGTGCCTGTAGACACTGAATGATAATGAAGGTAGAGTTTGAATTGTGGCAGATGAATGCATCTTTCATGTACCATCTGCTTTTTGAATTGAGTTGTAGACAAATTGTTTATATTGACTCCATGTTTAAGCTGCTACCAGATTAGGACCCATGAAGTTTTTTTATTCCTAAAGTGCCTAAGTAGGTGGATTTGATTTCTTTACTAGCCAAGTTTGTGTTGATTTTTGTATTTATGAACTAACAACTTTATTTTTCTTGGTCGTCTTTTAGCATTTTGTTATTTGATTTATGTTTGGCTGGCTCTTCTGGCTAGAATATATGCTCTGTAAGGACAGGAACTTATGCATTTTGCAAAGCCACTTGATTTAGAGTAAGTGTTCAGTTAATGTTTGTGATTCAATAAATGCACAAGATCTTTCTAGGCAGTGTTTCATCTATTGTATTTTTAAGATTGGAAGTTGCCTTATATTTTCTGAAATTTGTCACAATATCCTGACAGTTAACTTTATTAAACCTGTTGTCTCAGATATCACAGTACCTTTTGTTCCTGCAGCAACCATTTTCCTTATTATGATTGTGTAGATCTTAGAAGAAAATTAAGTAAAAAAAATTTGCTTGTATTTTCCCTAGCATTTGTTTAATATATCTAACCAATTTCAGGATTTTCATCATCATTTTAGGATCTGGAAATGTAAACTTATACACCACAGTATTCAAGAGAAATCTGTTTTCCTTAGTTCAAATAAGTAATCTCTTATTAAAATGATCTCATGTAATTATGATGAATACCAGTATATATTTCAATTTTCTTATGAAAATCAATAAACTGCTATGTATTTTATATAGCACCAAGTTGATTTTCATTAGAATGGTAAAATATGTACTGATCATTGTTTATTTATGTTTGTCCCACCAAATTCCCACTAATTTTTACAATGGCTGTGTAATAGTGGTGCAATTGTAGATGAGCTGTTTATCTTAGAGTCTGTTTATGAACACCACAAAAATTTTTGGTGTCTCCTTACATGGTAAAGTTCTGTGACTTTAGTAGTTATACTAAAAAAGAGCTGTAATGCTGTTCCCACTGAGCCAGGGGAGAATATGTTTGCTCAACATCCCTGATTTTGAGTTTGGGGGAAAAAATACAATTTATACAACACAGTAAAATATAGAATCCAGATTCTAGAGCTAGGTTACCAGGGTTTGAATCTCAGTTCTGCTGTTTATTATCTTGGAATCTTGGGCAAGATTCTTAATCTCACAATAACTCAGTTTTCTCCTCTTCCAAATGGAATGATAAAAATACCTACTTCAAAGGGCTGTTAAGAGGATTAAATGAGTTAATAAAATAAGTAAAAGGGTTTAGAACAAATCTTGGTACTTGGTTAGTGCATATAAATGTTAGCTATCGTATACATGACCATATAAGTAATTGCATGTCTTCAAGGCTTAGAACATCTCAGTATATATACCACCCAGATTCCTCTCCATGGCCCGTGTGGTCTTACATCACCATCTCTTGCTACTTCTCAACTCATCTCATGCTTCTCTTCCTTAGCTTATTCTAACCAGTAGCTCTGGTCATCTGCTAGTTGCCAGAAAAGCCAAGCTATTTCCCATCTTGAAGTCACTGTATCTGTCAGTTTACCCATGTGGAAGATTCTTCACATGAATGGTTCGTTCTCATCTCTGGGTCTCAACTGAAAAATGCCTTCTCCCTAGAAAGTCTTTCCTTTGCATATCCTATGTAATTATTACCACAATCCTGCCATGATTTATCTTCTATCACACAAGTTTGGATTTTTTTTCTCCCAAAAATTATTATTCCCATAGAATAATGTCTTTAAAAAAAAAAAAAAAAGAATGTTTTCCTCAGTGGATTATAAGTTCCTTAAGGTCAGGGAACTTCTGTGTATTGTAAATTATTTTATTTGTGTCTGGCACAGTCCCTGGCATACAAGATAACTATTTGCTTAATACATAAATGATAAAGTTAATAAATAAGTGAATGGATATAAAAGACTGAATGTTGTATGTTTCAGGCTTTGAGTTGACAAAACTTTAGAATAGTGACCAAAAATGATTCTGGCAAAAGCAATGAGGCTAGACTCTCTGGATTATATGAATGTAGGTAAATATTGGAGTTTTCTGAGTATCTATTAATTGATTGGGCACTGTTTGATGTCAAGTGAAGAACTTCAAAAAATAGGAAAGCTCATGAAGACTTTGGAATTTAGTACGAAAGTTTATAGTTCAGATCTGAGCTGTGAAGCTTAGACTCCCTCAGGAAAATGAGTATATCCAAGGTAAGAAGTTAAATAAAGAAAGTTAGTTATGCCTCACAATTGCATCTTCCATTATACTGGGAAATAGTTCTGCCTGTAAGTTCCACATCTAGACTGAAAGCTCCCAAGGGCCAGGAGCTAGTTTGCCCAGCCCTTTCTCCCCAACTGCTGTCTCAGGCACACTTGTATTCAGTCCATGGTTTTTGAGTGAAAGGGAAAAATGGTTTACATCTGCTGTTTTTAGTGTTGAGAAAAGAACCCAAATTCTAAGTTTACTAAGTAGGAAAAATGTATGTGGTTATTTTAAAATATGTGGTTAAAAGGTTCTTATTAGAAATTGTTGCCATAGCAAAATGCATTATTTTATTTAAAGCTACAAAATTCTACACAATTATACAAATGAGACACTGGGACTTAGATTCCTGCTAAGCCATTAAATGAAATGGTTGTGCTGAAATGCAAATTACCCTCATTCTGGAACCACAAATCTCAAGTCCTCTCTATGGTAGTCTGTCTTCTCCAATTTGTTGTAAGGTAGCGAATACAGGATTTGTGTGGAATACAGAGCCATAGCGCAACTTTTATACAGATCATGGTGTCTGACTACCAGTTGCAGTTTGAAATTGTCAGTGTATTTATTAGGGCAAGGGTGCATGCAGGAGATGTGGGTTCAGTCCCTGGGTTGGGAAGATCCCCTGGAGTAGGAAACGGCAACCCAGTCCAGTATTCTTGCCTAGAGATTTCCGTGGACAGAGGAGCCTGCTGGGCTACAGTCCATGGGGTCGCAGAGTCAGACAGGACTAAGCAACGACATGTCAGAGATAACTGCAGCTAAATAATGCATGATTCTGTGAAAGCAAGACAGCTTGAATGCTAGCTTCAAATAGTTCCTGAATCAAAGGGAATAAAGACATAATCAAAAATTATTTCCTGAGAGGAAGCAAAATAGGTAGGTAATTAAGGACTCCACAATATTAAGATTAAGGTTGAAGGTGTGCTTCTGTGTTTTGAAAGCCTGAGTTTTTCTCACTCCAGTTGTCTCTGAAATGTAAGTTTCTCTGCCTTATTGTCAAAATAGACCATAAAGTTTGCTTTGCCATGCGAGTTCATGAGCATGGGAGTTCAAGCAGAAGCTTCAAGAGCTGTTCAGGTTCCTTTTTCTCTTTTTTTCTCTCTCTGTCAGCCTTTTGTTAGAAGGAGAAAATACAAGGAGTAGAGCTTCAACAGCAATTGTAAACAACAACAAAAATGCATTGGGTTGTTACTACAGCAAAGCTAACCAATTCAAATTTTATTTGTAAAATGTCAGGACAACAAAAGTACCTACCTCTTAAGTTTTGTGAAGGTTAAATGAGAGATTTCATGTTTAGGTTATTATTCAGGTTAGTGCTTTGCATATAGCAACCTCCTAAAGAAAGATGTTAATTGAAGTTAATATCATTTTTAAAAATATTTTCTCCACAGTCAGATACTAAATAGTTTTAGAACACAGGTAATAATTTCACCTTAATGTAAATAAGGAAATGGAAAGAAAAAGAACACATTTTTGGTATATTTTATCTTTCGCTAGGCTTTCTAACTATTTTAAATAATTTCAACCCACAACAACACTGAGTGGGAAATACTATTATAACCCACACTGTATGAAAAAACTGAGCCTCAGAAACTTAAGAAAGTTTCCCTAAGTTATAGAGCTATGTAAGTGGGGGACCCAAGATTTGGACCTGGTTCCTAAATTCATATTGTTCCATCATACAAAACTGTCCTTGTAGTAGCTTATACATGCTGAATTCTTACAAGATTATTTTTCAGGCTAATCAAAGAGCTCCACTATCACAGCTTTCAGAGCATCTCCTACTTCATCTATGTTATAATGCTGCAACTTTTAGCTCAGGTAAGTCCTTGTAGGAGGCTTTGTTAGCCTGAGGAGGCTGCAGGTGATAAATGAGAATTGTTGTTCAGTCGCTCAGTCATGTCCGACTCTTGCTACCCCATGGACTGTAGCACACCAGGTTTCCTTGTCCTTCACAATCTCCTGGAGTTTGCTCAAACTCGTCCATTGAAACAGTGATACCATCTCATCCTCTGTTGTCCTCTTCTTCTCCCACCTTCAGTCTTTCCCAGCATCAGGGTCTTTTCCAATGAGTTGGGTCTTCACATCAGGTGGCCAAAGTATTGGAGCTTGAGCTTCAGCATTACTCCTCCCAATGCATATTCAGGACTGATTTCCTTTAAGATTGACTGGTTTGATCTCCTTGCTATTCAAGGGATGCTCAAGAGTCTTCTCCCACCACATTTTGAAGGCATCAGTTCTTTGGTGCTCAGCCTTCTTTATAGTCCAACTTTCACATCTGTTCATGACTACTGGAAAAACCATAGCTTTGACTAGATGAACTTTTGTTGGCAAAGTGATGTCTCTGCTTTTAATATGGTCTATATTTGTCATAGCTTTTCTTCCAAGAAGCAAGCGCCTTTTAATTTCATGGCTGCAGTCAATGTCCACAGTGATTTTGGAGCCCAAGAAAATAAAGTCTTCACTGTTTCCACTCTTTCCCCATCTATTTGCCATGCATTTATGGGACTGGATGTCATGATCTTACTTTTTTTGAGCATTGAGTTTTAAGCCAGTAAGCTCTTCTCACTTTCCTCTTTCACATTTATCCACAGACTCTTTAGTTCCTCTTTGCATTCTTCCATTAGGGTGGTGTCATCTGCATATTTGAGGTTATTGATATTTCTCCTGGCAGTCTTGATTCCAGCTAGAGATTCATCCAGCCTGGCATTTCATACGCTGAATAATTTAAATAAGCAGGGTGACAGTATGCAGCCTAAACGTACTCTTTTTCCAATTTTGATCTATCCTGGTGGCTCAGCTGGCAAAAAATCTGCCTGCAATGTGGGAGACCTGGCTTCAATCCCTGGGTTGGGAAGATCCCCTGGAGAAAGGAGCAGCTACCCACTCCAGTATTCCAGCCTGGAGAATTCCATGGAGTGTATAGTCCATGGGGTTGCAAAGAGTCAGACATGACTGAGCGACTTTCACTTTCCCAGTGTTTGACCAGTATGTTGTTCCATGTCCAGTTCTAATTGTTGCATCTTAACATACTACAGGTTTCTCAGGAGGCAGATCAGGTGGTCTGGTATTCCCATCTTGTGAAGAATTCTCCACAGTTTGTTGTGATCCACAGAGTCAAAGGCTTTAGCATAGTCAATGAAACAGAAGGAGATGTTTTTCTGGGAATCCCTTGTTTATCTATGATCTAGCCTGGCGTGATGCAATTCATGGGGTCGCTGAGAGTCGGACACGACTGAGCAACTAAACAGAACAGAACAGAACAGAACAGTGGATGTTGGCAATTTGATCTCTGGTTTCTCTGCCTTTTCTAAATCCATCTTGAACATCTGGAAGTTCTTGGTTCACATACTGTTAAAGCCTAGCTTGAAGGATTTTGAGCACTACCTTGCTAGCATGTGAAATGAATGCAATTGTGCAGTAGTTTGAACATTTTTTGGCATTGTCCTTCTTTGGGATTGGGATGAAAACTGACCTTTTCAAAACCTGTGGTCACTGCGGAGTTTTACGAATTTGCTGGCATATTGAGTATAACACTTTAGCAGCAGTATCTTTTAGGATTTTAAATAGCTCATTTGGACTTCTGTCACCTCCCCTAGCTTTGTTCATAGTAATGCTTCCTAAGACCCACTTGACTTCACACTCCAGGATGTCTGGCTCTGGGTGAGTGATCACACTATCATGTTTATCCAGGCCATTAAGACACTTTTTGTATAGTTTTTCTGTGTACTCTTGTCACTTCTTAATATCTTCTGCTTCTGTTGTGTCCATACTATTTGCGTCCTTTATTGTGCCCATCTTTGCATGAAATATTCCCTTGGAAATGAGAATTGGTTCATGTTAAAATGTATGTACCCTGCTCCATTGTTGTTTAGTCTCTAACTTGTGTCTGACTCTTTTTTGACCACCTGGACTGTAGCCCACAAGTCTCCTCTGACCATGGGATTTGCCAGGCAAGAACACTGGAGTGGGTTGCCATTTCCTTCTCCTGGAGATCTTCCTGACTCAGGGATCAAACCTGCATTTGCTTCATTGTAGGTGAATTCTTGGTCACTGAGTCACCTGGGAAGCCACTCTGCTCTGTGGTCATATTGTATGTTTTGTAATCCCAAAGATAGATAAAGATAACTTGTACAAGAGGACTGGTCATCAACATATTCAGATTAACTTGTGTGCATAAATATTGCCATCTTATATATGCAGATAGATACACAGAAGAACCACTGAGCAACCAGCAGTTCTGAGATAACTTTAACTCACAAATGTGCTTGTCCATTGGTATGTGGCCCTTTTGGGAGTACCTGAATTCTTATACTCAGTTTGATAATGGAAAATATCGACCATGTATCATGATTATGCTGACTTCCACCATAACACTTAAGTAACTAAGCCTTGATACATTTATCCAGCAGGAATCTATGTTTAGTTTATCAGTCTGAATTTACCACTCACATTTGTCTATATGTTGACTGTGAAATTCTCAACTAATAAGTACTGACTGATTGATGGTAAAGTGTGAAATAAGCCTGCCAGCACATAAAAAATCTTTAATTTTCATTATTCATATGTATTTTATTTTAAAATGAAGATTTGTCTGCAACTTTAGTCATTGTATTTCTTACAACATGAAGGATGTATATAAAATTGCATATCTATTCTCATATAATAATGAAACAGTAATAGAAAAACTTCTTTGTATGTTCCTAATTCCAAATACATTTAAACACTTCATAATTATACTTTAAAGAAGAAACTACTTGCCTTGTTAAGTTTAATTTCCAGGAGAATATAATATAGGAGAGGAGGTCAAATAGGATATGCCATAGAAATGATGAATGCAAAGATTTCTACATTTGAAGGAGTAAATGAAACAATTTACTGATGGAACAAAATGATATAGAAGAAATTTCTCCTCTGGGCACTACTTATGATATGTCAGGCATGACCAAATTCATTTGTGCTTTATGATAACATTTTTTTAAAAAAACAGACTTTAGGTCTTGAGAATAATGAACCATGTTGGGGTGGCATTCTCTTGAATTTCTTTGGCAAACCACCTTAAATCCTTACCCTTTACCCAATTTCATTTTTACTGGAAGATATAACGTGAATAATAAAAGAAGCATGCTATATTGTCTTTCACAACTACCCCTTTCTTTGCCACACTGAAATTAGATTCTAAAACATCCCTAAAGAACTTTAAGACATTCCTGTATTCAGTTTTTGGAGTGAGACGCTATCCCCTCTTAGAGAATGCAGTGTGACTTAGCTGTAAATGACCTGTTTCCCAGATGTGAAATAGACATTCTCTTTCCAGCTGCGATTATTTGGCGGCCCAAGGACATCTCCTTTGGGACAACTGCCGTCTCCATGTTGCTTTCATCTCTCCTCTCATCGTCTCATCCCTTTTGCCCTTTACTGGAGAGTGACAGCAGACAAAAGACTTGATCATTAACCTGCATGTCTGACTAAATAAGTTCTTTGCCTAGTGGGTCACAATTAACCTGGCTACATTATGCTGAATTATATCATTTTCGAGAGCTGTAAAAGCACTTTTCCCCCAAAGGTCTTTATTCTCCTATTAATAATACTTTAAAAGGTTTTGCATTCAGGTTGAAGTCCCTGGTACTACTGACCTCACTTCGAGGGATATTATGATATATGTGTGTGTGTGCATGCATGCATATGCATTTGCATCTGCATGCAACTGCAAAAATTCATGGTTAAAAACTGTGGAGCATGAAATATTTCCCTATCTTTGTATTAGGAGAGATTATCTTAAGGAAAAGCTGTTACTTTAAGAAAATTTATTTAGACATAGTTTAACGGTAAAAAATGTGTTGAAATATTTTTCTAGTGAAAGCTTAAAAAGAGGAGATGTTAATTAAAAAAAAAACTTTTTGGGGAAAATGTGTACTTCTTGGAATCAGAGTGACAGACAATAAATAATAGTTCAGAATGCTTGCAGCTCCTGAAATGTGCACCTTTATTTAAGTTATGTGGTAAACTAATAAGGAGTGTCTGCTCTAAAAAATACAAGATATGCATTTTGTCTGCATGAGAGAGCTTTTCACCTTTCCTGTGAGCTATGTAGTTATTTTTAGGCACAGAACCATGAAATCTTACACTGAAGGCCAACGTATAAATCACAGATCCACTTGTAGCTGTTCCGGTTGAAGCAGGGAATGGAAAATTTATTGGAAATCTTCACCCTGATGTCACAGAGGCAGCTTCATCTTAACATATTCATAACATGAGTCCTCGCCTCACTCTCCTCGCTCATCAACATCTCTTACTTGATTAATGACATTACCCTCATCCCCACTCCCAAAGCTGAAAACCTCAGGGTCATTTTCCATTCTCTCAGCTTCCTATCCTGACAGAACACATCAGTCATCCAGTCTTATTATTTTGATTTTCTCAAAAATCTAAAATTATTCTTCACTTCTCCATGCTAAATGAAGTTCCCTTAGTTTAGTCTCCATGTTAGGTAGAACACTAGATAAGCTTTGGTAAAATGAGATTCCCAAGTGCAAGGAAGCCTGATGGTCCAGGGTGGGTAAGTGACCCTGCTTTTTGAAGCCATTCATGGACTTGACTCTTTCTCTATTGCATTTTCACTGTCTGTGCAATCAGAGATGGCTTATACATGATTTCCAATTTCCAGCCTGTAGAATGAAAGAAGCAGTGGAGAGATGTGGATGCTTGCAGATCACTCCATTTACATATTTTGGGCAGAACTTGGGCACCTGCTTCTAACTATATATAGGGTGTATATGTTAATAGATGGGAAGCCATGTGCCGCATGCCTTTGTTCATTCAACATAGTTGCATTGAGCAGTATTTTGTGCAAGACCGTGTACTAGATATTGGAGATTCAGCAGTAAACAAAACAAAGTCTTATTTCTCATGGTATTTACATTCTGGTGGGAGAGGCCAATATACACATAAAAGCAAATAAGCTCATCTACTATGTGGAGTATTAGAAATGATATAGAGAAACATGAAGTAAGGTAATGGAGCAGAGAATAATAACATTAGATAAGATGGCCAGAAAAGGCCTATGTGATGAGATGGCATTTGATGAGAGTTCTGAATAGGTTGAGATAAGGAGTTAAGGTGGATGCCAGACCAATGAAGAAAACGAGTGCTAAAGACTTGAAATGAGGTGACTTTGACACATTAAGGAAGAGAAGCAAAGAAACTTGATATGTTTAGAGAGAAGTGGGGGAATAGTGCTAGGAAATAGGAATAGTGCTAGGAAAAAAGCATCAAGAATTGGTTAGGGTTATATTTTGTAAAGCCTTGTAGGCCATGATGGAGACATTGGGTTTTGGTCTGAGTAGAAACAGAAAGACATTAGAGGATTTTGAGCAGAGGCTTGACAAGGTATAACCTTGGCCTATGAGACTGTGCTTGTGTCAGGATGACAATCCTGAAACTGGAAACTGTTGAAGGCAGAATGTCTACGTGGCTGCTGTCATGAAAGACTTACTAACAATCCACCTGCCAATGCGGGAGACACAAGAGATGCACGTTTGATCCTTGAGTCCAGAAGATCCCCTGGAGGAAGGCATGGCAACCCACTACAGTATTCTTGTCTGGGAAGTCCCATGGACAGAGGAGCCTGGTGGACTAGAGTTTGTAGGGTCACAAAGAGTCAGACATGACTGAGCAACTGGGGACGGATGATGTGCTGTGCCTTATGCTAGTAGTATTCCATGGATCTTCCCCATTTACTCTTACATATAGTTTGGAGCATCAGTGCCAGGTCACTTCAACATACTACTTTGCTTCCATGAACTACAGTTTCTTCATCTAAAAAATGAGAACCATCCCTTGGTAGGGTCAATGCAAAGACTGAATAATGCTTCACATAAGAAGCATAAAAAAGATTCTTAGCCCATAATAAACAATAAAGAATAGATCCCTTCTTTCTATGAACCCACCATTAGGTCATTTTCAGCAAGGAAACAAATTTTAAGGGAGAAGTCTGTGGAAAAACTGAATGCAACTGAGCAATAAGAAAGAAGAGAAATGAGAAAGGAAAAAGAGTTGCTTAAGTTACTAGCAGTTCAAATATATTGTATAATGGGTAGAATTAATTTCTACAAATAAATAAAAACACACATGTAAAATTTGAGCTGTACCTTCCCTTTCATGGTTTTAACTGCATATGTTTTGATTTCTTATTTTCTATTAGGGGCCTCAGTCCAGCGGTCAAAGTGTAATACCTCACCAAGCAGAGTTATAATGTCATTTATATAAGAGTTCCCCTTTATAAGGCTAAAGCCAATTGCTATATCTAAATTAGACTTATAAAAGTTAGTAAATTTGAAAATATCTTTTTTAGAGTGGCTTCCAATTGAATCTTTTTTAAAAGGAGAAGATTCCATTACAATTCAAAATATTATCATTCAATAGATCTTTTTTCTGCATGTATTGTTCATTGACATAGATTTGTTATAATAATTTAAGTATTTCTTTTGTGTGTATTTTTAGTATTTCTTTTTTGGAGACTCATTCCTTTTCTTCAATTGACAATTGAAGGCTTGGCTCTTTCTTACGTTTTCAATGATTAATTTTACTATAGCAGCATAGAACATATTTATACTCCGGTGCTATACTGGATTCAACTCATGGCTTACTACTTGCATAATATTAAGCAAGTTACTTAAGCCCCTAATTTGTTCATCTACCAGTCGAGGATAATAATCACACCTACCTCTAAGGATTTACACAAGGATTAAATGAATTTGAACAATTTCTGACACATGGTAAGTGTTAGTTATCACTATAAGTAAGAAATGCATTTGTATTTTCTCAGACCACCTGGTAGGAAGATGATTCATTTGGAATTGAGTGTCACTATTAATATACATATTCTTTTATTCTTCTAGCTTTTCTGTGTATGATGATTTAGGAGAGTCTCAAATATTCCACTGATATCTGACATGTGATCATTTATGTATATTTTTCCCCCTTCTTCCACGCCACCCCCGCCCCCAACAGGAGGAACTTTGATAGAGTGGATTAGAAGGAGGCTATTCCTGGGAAGAAGGCAATGGCACCCCACTCCAGTACTCTTGCCTGGAAAATCCCATGGATGGAGGAGCCTGGTAGACTGCAGTCCATGGGGTCGCACAGAGTCAAACATGACTGAAGCAATTTAGCAGTAGCAGCAGCAGCAGCATTCTTGGAAAAGCTCACTAAGGATGATATTCAGTTATGACCAAACTCCAGGCTCCCTGGCAGTCAGGAATCTTTGAGTGGCCCACTTTGATCTCTGAAGATAGTAGGTGATGTGTGTATCAGGTTTTGGTTGCAGGTGATGGAAGCTCACATAAATATTGCTTTAGTGAAAGGGGATTTTATTATATAATGTAAATGAAAACCTATTGTCTATTTCACTTCTGACATGACTCTTTCAGATAATCATATGATGTCAGAAGTATGTCCCCTTTTAATTTTAGCTCTGATTTTCTTTCCTGTGCCCTTTCTTCTAGGGTAGATTCTCCCTTGGGTAGTGATGAGTGGACCACAAGTACCTCTTGGCCTATATCTTAAAGGGGAGAGTCTATTTCCCATAGGTCTGGCAAAAGTGCCAGATTGTGAATGTGTCTGCTTGTTTTAATTCAGTTATCTATCCATGAACTATTTAGTGTGGCTAGCAGGATAGAATATTCTGATTAGTCAGCTTGGGTTGATGTTAGGCAAACAGCAGATGTGGAAAATGCCAATATGTACTGCTTCCCTTCTTCAAGATGTCTATCATATCAAAAAATGCCCACCCTTAAAAATTCTCTCCCAAGAGAAGCCCTAGGGGCCAGAGCTGGCAGGAAGCTCTATCATGTAAAATATTCAAATCATTACTAGTGAAATTATAGACAGCATATTAAAAAACAGAGACATTACTTTGCCAGCAAAGATCTGTCTAGTCAAAGCTATGGTTTTTCCAGTAGTCATGTATAGACGTGAGAGTTGGACTATAAAGAAAGTTGAGCAACACAAGAGAAGACTCTACACATGGACATCACCAGATGGTCAACACTGAAATCAGATTGATTATATTCTTTGCAGCCAAAGATGGAGAAGCTCTATACAGTCAACAAAAACAAGATCAGGAGCTGACTGTGGCTCAGATCATGAACTCCTTATTTACAAATTCAGACTTAAATTGAAGAAAGTAGGGAAAACCGCTAGACCATTCAGGTATGACCTAAATCAAATCCCTTATGATTATACAGTGGAAGTGAGAAATAGATTTAAGGGCCTAGATCTGATAGATAGAGTTCCTGATGAACTATGGAATGAGGTTTGTGACATTGTACGGGAGACAGGGATCAAGACCATCCCCATGGAAAAGAAATGCAAAAAAGCAAAATGGCTGTCTGGGGAGGCCTTACAAATAGCTGTGAAAAGAAGAGA
>SJYX01022777.1:396797-443814 GCA_006410675.1 Oreotragus oreotragus
TTCTTTCCTCCTCCCACCCGCGACACACACGCACACACACACACACACACACACACACACACACTTTGAAAGATTCCAAGTTGCCTCGTCTGGGTCATACGCCCACCACTTGCATCAAACACTGTAAGACAGAAGGATGAGATACTATGATTGAACAGTTTTGGATCTCCTGCCCACTCCCACAGCAGAAGCTGGCAGGACACTGAGGCTGTCATTTCCACCAAACCCTTAGAGTGAAGGAGGAGTCATTCCTGAAATAATACTGGAGTCCTGGCCAGATTAAACTGATTAATGCAAATGTACTTTAAATCAAAGAGTTATAAGGTCTTTGTTAATTGAAATACAGAAGATGTTGAAGTTTATATTTATTGTTTTCTCTTTTCTAGAAAGTATGACCATAACACAAATAAGCACCTTTATTAGTTCTCTTATAACAGATGAAGTGTAGGGAAAAAAAAAAAAAAGCACATATTGGCAATAGAACCAAATGCAGTTTTCTATAGATAGCACTGGCCCGCTGCTATCTCAATTTAAAATACATTAAAAACATCGCCACCAGATGAACTTTATGGCCAGCTTTAGCTTTGAAGGAAATGAAATAAATCGAATGTCCAGCAGCTATCCTGGAATGTTTTGCCTTGGTTTGAAATTTTTTTATTAACAAATAATGACGCATGCAGCTGTTACCCATGGGTCATGCACAGCTCATAGTTTTTAATACAAAACAAAAGAATCCATAAGAATGGAGAGGTTTCCTAATAATGAAGAATGACCTTTAATTGTCATGGACTTTACTTTGAGGTAAATTGGTAAAAGCTAATTTTTTATAGCTTGTCTTAAAATTATTTTTCTTAGTGGCTTTGTTTTCAGACATAATGTGAATCTATAAGTGATAACACTGAAATTGGTTCATAACTGAAGAATTTCTTCATTCTCTCATTTCTTCACTGATTTTGAGCTCACTGTGTTGTCGTGTGCTGGGCTTAGTACTAGTGATACCAAAAAGAATAAGATACATCCTTGCCCTCAAGAAGCTCACATATGGAAGGAAGGAAAGCTCAAGAAATACAAACAACTCTATGAAATGGAAGTGTTCCATTTTGCCTGGAGTGTCAGAGAAAGCCTTTTAGACCAAGATCTTGATGGAAAAACATTTTCTAATCAGAGGCCCTAGAAAATGGAATTCCCAGAAGAAAAGACAGCAGCCATTGTTACAGGACATTACAGATTAACTATGTCATGGAGTTTAGAAAGATAACTCCGGAAAGAAGTGAAAAGGGGCCGTGACAAAGGAGGGACTGATTACACAGAGACCTTTAAAGAGATTACGGAGAAACCTGACATGGGGCTAAACTAGACACTCTGCAAAGTTCAAATGGAAGTGAGTAGTAGTGGATTGAATGAAGGGGCTAAGAAAGAGGGAGGAGTCAGAGTACCTTTCACGTTTCCAGTTTTGGAGACTAACTGGATGGATGCGTCATGGCAGTACTGGGAGAAAAAGACAAGACAGACATAAGGGTGGGTAAGAGGACAGAGGATTAGAAGAGAGGACAGGCCTGTGGTGGCCTATATAAGACACTGATTTGTGTTTTAGTACAATAGCTACATAAAATAGTCTATTTTACCCATATATTTTTCTTTTTTCTTTTTTTTTTCAATTTTTATTTTTACTTTATTTTACTTTACAGTACTGTATTGGTTTTGGCATANCTTTGCCCTAAACCTTCTCTGTTCCTCCTACATATATCAGGAGCACACATTGCTAAGTTTTCCTTGACCTAAATGGAACTTGTTAATCTAAAACTAGGTCCAAATGTATAAATTTGTCATGATGCATGAAGCTTCACAATGGAACCCCTTTTACATAGTAGGATGAATTTTCCCTCTAGTGGTATGTGTTGGCACTTGAGAAATGGAGAGACAAAAATTAAATCAGAAAATTTCAAATCCATGTAAGTGTTTGGAAGGGATTCATTCTACAGAATTAGCTGTATCTTAAAAATCACATTTTACTTTGCAAATTTTGAAAGACAACTCCAAATTACCATCTTTCAATACAATAAAAACATGCTTATGGCAGATTGAATTCTAACATAAAGAATGCCAGAAACTAAAATAATCTAAATTTATGGACTGTTGAAAGATTGTTAGGTATTTATGAGATATTCTCCCATGAGGTAACCAGTGTAGTTGGCATATATAGAATAAAGTGATCCTATTGAGATTTTTACAGACATGGAATTGAAACTCCAGCTCCCACAGGTGTGGATTCTTTTTCCCAAGTAGCACAGCTGAAATTTTATAAATGGTCTCCAAATAGGAGGCACTGTCTATTAGTTAGTTCATATATATATTTTTCTGTGCATGTCACAGCCAGGTTGGGATAGGGGTTTAGTATATTAGCTTATCTCTTGGTGACAGAGCCAAAATTTAGGTAGCAATGGCCAGTGGACATGTAAATTATACCCCTTTTACTCTTTTAAAAAAGAACAATTGAGAGATTGATTTGCATTCTTGGCGTCTTATATTTTGAAAAGGTTGGCATAAAATTTCTTTTGGGAATTCATCCTAAAATATAGGTAGGTGGTTCTCAATGTTTGGTCTGTCTAAGAATCATTTTAAGTAATGTGTTTAGATGAGGATCATATATATTTCTGGAGAAGGCAGCAGCAACCCACTCCGGTATTCTTGCCTTGAGAAGCCCATGGACAGAGGAGCCAGGCCTGCTACAGTCCATGGTGTCGCAAAGAGTTGGACACGACTGAGCGACTAACACACAACACATATCTATTTTTAAATATTTTTCATTTTCAATGGAATTTATATTTTAGAGAAGTTTTACTTTCAAAGAAAAATTGATCTGAATGTACAGAGTTAACATATACCCTCTGCCACTACACAAATAATCATGGTCTCTCCCACTTTGAACATCCTGCAAAAGAATTATAAGACTTGCTGCAATTGATGGACCTACTATCATCATTAGAGCAGTAATGATACTATATTGATACATCATTATCACTTCAAATCCATAGTTTAGGATACAGTCTTTGTGTTGTACATCCTATAGGTTATGACAAGTGTATAATGGCATGCATCCTCCATTGTAGTATTATACAGAATACTTTCACTGCTCCTCATCCCCAATAGTTTCACTTATTCATCCCTTCCTCCCTTGAACCCTCTGGTATCCATTGATCTTTGTATTCCATTATTTTACCTTTTCTAGACTATGTCATATATTTGAAATCATAACTGTGAAACCTTTCCTGACGGGCTTCTGTTACTTAGTAATAGAATTTGGGCAAACTTTGGGAGATGGTGAGGGATAGGGAGGCCTGGCATGCTGCAGTCCATGGGGTCACAAAGAGTCAGATGCACCTGAGCAGCTGAACAACATACATGTAAGATTCGTCCATGTCTTTTCATGACTTAATAACTTACTCCTTTTAGTGCTGAATAATATTCATTTTTTTGGATAGACTGTAGTTTATCCGATCACCTGTGGAAGGACATCTTGCTTGCTTCCAAGTTTTGAAACTTATGAACAAAGCTGCCATAAACATTTATGTGCACATTTTTCTGTGGACACAAGTTTTCAACTCATTTGGGTAAATACTTAGGAAGGTGATTGTTTGATTGTATGATAAGAATATGTTTATTTTAATAGGATATTGCCAAACTGTCTTCCAAAGTGGCTGTACTGTTTTGTATTTCTATCAGCAATGAATGAGAATTCGTATGGCTCCACATCCTCACCAGCATCTGGTGTTGCCAGTGGTCTGTATTTTGGCCATTGGCAGTGGTATCTCATTGTTTCTATTTGCATTTTCCATATGACGTGATGTGAAACGACTTTTTGAATGCTTAGTGCTATCTGTGTATAATCTGTATATATTCTTTGGTGAGGTATCCATTAATGTCTTTTGCCTATCTTTGAATCAAGTCATGTGTTTTCTCATTGTTGCATTGTTTTTTAATTAATTTATTTTTTATTGAAAGATAATTGCTTTACAGAATTTTGCTGTTTTCTGTCAAAACGAAGCTTTCTTTTGCAGATGTATCTTTTGGAAATGTTATCGTCCAGTTTATGGCTTATCTTCCTGTTTCTTGGCAGTTTCTTTCAAAGAGTAGAAGTTTTTTATTTTAATGAAGTTCAGCTTATCTATTATTTCGTCCATGAATCCCACCTTTGATGTTGTATCTAAAATGTCATTGTCATTCCCAATAGGCTTTCTTCTATGTTATCTTCTAGGAGTTTTATAGTTTTGTGTTTACATTTAGTTCTCTGTTCTGAGTTAATTTTTGTAAATGATGTGAGGTCTGTATATAGATTCACATTTTTGCCTGTGAATTTTTGTTTGTTCCAGCACTACTTTTTGAAAGGATCCACTGTATCGTCTTTGTTCCTCTGTCAAAAATCAGCTACCTATATTTATATTGGTCTATTTCTGAGCTCTCTGTTCTGTTCCATTGATCTATTTGTCTATTCTTTTTCCAATACCACATTGTCTTAATTAATGTAACTTTGTAGAAAGTCTTGAACTTGTCTTTTTCTTTTAAAATTGTGCCAACTATTCTGGAACTTTGGCCTTCCATATAAACTATGTAAACTTTAGAATGAATGTGTTTATATACACAAATTAACTTGACGAGGTCTTGACTAGAGTTATGTTGAATCTGTAGATCAATTAAGAAAGAACTGACATCTTGACTATATTGAATCTTACTGTATGTGAACACAAAATCTCTCTTGATTTATTTAACTGTTCTTTGATTTCTTTTATCAGAGTTTTGTAGTTTTCTTCATATAAATCTTAAAAATGTTTTATTATATTTATATATAAAAATTTCAATCTTTGGAGGTGTTAATGTAAATGTATCTTATTTTTCAATTCCAATTCCATATATTCATTGCTGGTATATAGGAAGTAATTCATCTGTATCCTAAAAACTTGTTATAATCACTTATAAGTTCTAGGAGTTTTTTGGTCTAATTTTTCAGATTTTTACATACACAATCAGGTCATCTGCAAAAAAAGGCAGTTTTATTTCTTCATTCCCGACCTCTATACTGTTTATTGCCTTTTCTTGCCTTTCTGCACTGGCTAGGACTTTCAGAAAGAATCTTGAAAAGAAGTGGTTAAAGAAGAAATTCTTGCTTATTCCTGATCTTAGCAAAGGAACTTTGAGTTTCTCATCATACCACCGAGTATGATGTTCAGTTCAGTTCAGTTGCTCACTTGTGTCTGACTCTTCATGACCCCATGGACTACAGCACGCCAGGCCTCCCTGTCCATCACCAACTCCCAGAGTTTACCCAAATTCAGCTCCACTGAGTCAGTGATGCCATCCAACCAGCTCATCTATTGTCATCCCCTTCTCTCCTGCCCTCAATCTGTCCCAGCATCAGGGTCTTTTCAAATGAATCACCTCTTCACATCAGGTGGCCAAAGTACTGAAATTTCAGCTTCAAGATCAGTCCTTCCAAAGAACACTCAGGACTGATCTCCTTTACGATAGACTGGTTGGATCTCCTTGCAGTCTAAGGGACTCTCAAAAGTTTTCTCCAATACCACAGTTCAAAAGCATCAGTTCTTTGGCACTCAGCTTTCTTTATAGTCCAACTCTCACATCCATACATGACTATTGGAAAAATCATAGCCTTGACTAGATGGACTTTTGTTGGCAAAGTAATATCTCTGCTCTTTAATATGCTATCTAGGTTGGTCATAACTTTCCTTCCAAGGAGTAAGCCTCTTTTAATTTCATGGCTGCAGTCACCATTTGAATGATTTTGGAGCCCTCAAAAATAAAGTTAGCCACTGTATCCACTGGTTCCCCATCTATTTCCCATGAAGTGATGGGCCCAGATGCCATGATCTTTGTTTTCTGAATGTTGAGCTTTAAGCCAACTTTTTCACTCTCCTCTTTCAACTTCATCAAGAGGCTTTTTAGGTCCTCTTCACTTTCTGACATAAGGGTGGTGTCATCTGCATATCTGAGGTTATTGATATTTCTCCCAGCAATCTTGATTCCAGCTTGTGTTTCTTCCANCTTTCACTTTCATCAAGAGACTCTTTTGTTCTTCTTCACTTTCTGCCATAAGGGTGGTGTCATCTGCATATCTGAGATTACTTATATTTTTCGTGACACTGTTGATTCCAGCTTGTGCTTCATCCAGCTCAGCATTTATCATGACGTATTCTGCATATAAGTTAAATAAGCAGAGTGACAATATACAGCCTTGATGTACTCCTTTTCCTATTTGGAAGCAGACTGTTGTTCCATGTTCAGTTCTAACTGTTGCTTCCTAACCTGTATACAGGTTTCTCAAGAGGCAGGTCAAGTGGTCTGGTAGTCTCATCTCTTTCAGAATTTTCCACAGTTTATTATGATCCACACAGTCAAAGGCTTTGGCACAATCAATACAGCAGAAATAGATGTTTTTCTGGAACTTTCTTGCTTTTTCAATGATTCAGTGGATGCTGACAATTTGATCTCTGGTTCCTCTGCCTTTTCTAAAACTAGCATGAACATCTAAAATTTCATGGTTCATGTATTGCTGAAGCCTGGCTTAGAGAATTTTAAGCATTACTTTACTACGTGTGAGGTGAGTGCACTTGTGCAGTAGTTTGAGCATTCTTTGGCATTGTCTTTCTTTGGGATTGGAATGAAAACTGACTTTTCCAGTCCTGTGGCCACTGCTGAGTTTTCTAAATTTGCTGGCATATTGAGTGCAGCACTTTCACAGCATCATCTTTTAGGATTTAAAATAGCTTAACTGGAATTCCACCACCTCCACTAGCTTTGTTCATAGTGATGCTTCCTAAGGTCACATTCCAGGATGTCTGGCTCTAGGTGAGTGATCACACCATGATGATTATCTGGGTCATGAAGATCTTTTGGTACAGTTCTTCTGTGTATTCTTGCCAGCTCTTCTTAATATTTTCTGCTTCTGTTAGGTCCATACCATTTCTTTCCTTTATTGTGTCCCTCTTTGGATGAAATGTTCCCTTGGAATCTCTAATTTTCTTGAAATGATCTCTAGTCTTTCCCATTCTATTGTTTTCCTGTATTTCTTTGCACTGATCACTGAGGAAGGCTTTCTTATCTCTCCTTGCTATTCTTTGGAACTCTACATTCAAATGGGTATATCTGTCCTTTTCTCCTTTGCTTTTCACTTCTCTTCTTTTCTTAGCTTTTTGTAAGGCCTCCTCAGACAGCCATTTTGCCTTTTTGCATTTCTTTTTCTTGGGGACGGTCTTAATCTCTGTCTCCTGTACAATCTCACGAACCTCTGTCCATAGTTCATCAGGAACTCTGTCTATCAGATCTAGGCCCTTAATCTATTTCTCACTTCCACTGTATAATGGTAAGTGATTTGATTTAGGTCATACCTAAATGGTGTAGTGGTTTTCCCTACTTTCTTCCATTTAAGTCTGAATTTGACAATAAGGAGTTCATGATTTGAGCCACAATCATCTCCCGGTCTTGTTTTTGCTGACTGTGTAGAGCTTCTCCATCTCTGGCTGCAAAGAGTATAATCAATCTGATTTTGGTGTTTGCCATCTGGTGATGTCCATGTGTAGAGTCTTCTCTTGTGTTGTTGAAAGAGGGTGTTTACTATGACCTGTGCATTCTCTTGGCAAAACTGCAGTAGCCTTTGCCCTGCTCCATTCTGTACTCTAAGGCCAAATTTGCCTGTTACTCCATGTGTTTCTTGACTTCCTACGTTGGTTTTCCAGTCCCCTATAATGAAAAATATGATGTTAGCTGTAGATTTTATGTAGATATTCTTTATCCAGTTGAGGGAGTTCCTCTCTATTTCTAGTTCACTTAGAATTTGTATTATGAATGAGTGCTGGACTTTGTTAGTTACTTTTTCTGCACTTGTTTATATGATTATATGATTTTTCTTATTATCCTGTTGGTGTGATATGGTATATTTCTGCATGTTGAATTGCCTTGAATACCTGGGATAAATCCCACTGGTTCATGGCGTATAATTCTTTTTACACGTTGTTGGATTTGATTTGCTAATATTCTGTTTTTGCATCTATATTCACGATCAATATTTGTTTTTAGTTTTCTTTTATTGTAATGTATTTCTCTGGTTTGGGATTAGGGTAATGCTGGACTCATAAAATGAGTTAGGAAGAATTCTCTCTGTTCCTATCTTCTGAATAGAATTCTAGAAAATTGATATAATTTGTTCCCTAAATATTTGATAGAATTCTCCAGTGAAACCATCTAGGCCTGGTAATTTTTATTTTAAAATATTATTAATTTATTTTCTTTAATAGCTATAAACCTGTTTAAATCATTTATTTCATCTTTTGTTTTGACAGATTATCTAGTTATAATATTTGTGGGGATAGAGATGTTTACTCAGTTCAGTTCAGTTCAGTCACTCAGTTGTGTCCAACTCTTTGTGACTCCATGGACTGCAACACACCAGGCTTCCTTGTCCATCACCAACTCCCAGAGTCTACTCACACTCATGTTCATATTTCTTTAATAGCTATAAACCTGTTTAAATCATTTATTTCATCTTTTGTTTTGACAGATTATCTAGTTATAATATTTGTGGAGATAGAGATGTTTACTCAGTTCAGTTCAGTTCAGTCACTCAGTTGTGTCCAACTCTTTGTGACTCCATGGACTGCAACACACCAGGCTTCCTTGTCCATCACCAACTCCCAGAGTCTACTCAAACTCATGTTCATAGTGTTGGTGATGCCATCCAACCATCTCATCCTCTGTTGCCCCTTCTTCTCCCACTCTCAATCTTACCCAGCATCAGGGTCTTTTCCAGTTAGGCAGTTCTTCCCATCAGGTGGCCAGAGTATTGGTTTCAGCTTCAGCATCAGTCCATCCAATGACTATTCAGGACTGATTTCCTTTAGAATGCACTGGTTGGCGCTCCTTGCTGTCCAAGAGACTCTCAAGAGTCTTCTCCAACACCACGGTTCAAAAGCATCAATTCTTCAGTGTTCAGCTTTCTTTATAGTTCAGATCTCATGTCCATACCTGACTACTGAAAAAAACCATCACTTTGACTAGATGGACATTTGCTGGCAAAGTAATGTCCCTGCTTTTTAATATGCTGCCTGATTTGGTCATAGCTTTTCTTCCAAGGATCAAGCGTCTTTTAATTTCATGGTTGCAGTCACCATCTGCAGTGATTTTGGAGCCCCCCCAAAATAAGTCTGTCACTGATTCCATTGTTTCTCCATCTATTTACCATGAAGTAATGGGACCAGATGCCATGATCTTAGTTTTCTGAATGCTGAATTTTAAGGCAACTTTTCACTCTCCTCTTTCACTTTCAACAAGAATCCCTTTAGTTCTTCTTCACTTTCTGCCATAAGGATGACGTCATCTGCGTATCTTAAATTATTGATATTTCTGCTGGCAATCTTGATTTCAGCTTGTGCCTCATCCAGCCTGTTATTTCACATGATGTACTCTGTATATAATGTTTTCTGAATGCTGAATTTTAAGGCAACTTTTCACTCTCCTCTTTCACTTTCAACAAGAATCCCTTTAGTTCTTCTTCACTTTCTGCCATAAGGGTGACGTCATCTGCGTATCTTAAATTATTGATATTTCTGCTGGCAATCTTGATTTCAGCTTGTGCTTCATCCAGCCTGTTATTTCACATGATGTACTCTGCATATAGTATTACTTTATTATCTTTTTAATTCCCATAGACTCTGTAGTGATGCCCCCTCTTTTATTTCTGATATTGATAATCTGTGTTCTCTCTTGTGTGTGTGTTCTTATCCTTTTTAGAGGCCTACTGATTTTATTGATCTGCTCAAAAAATAAGCTGTTGGTTTCATGGATTTTCTCTGTTTTAAATTTCATTGCTCTCTCATGTTTATGATTTTTTTTCTTTGCTTACTTTGGATTTCACTTATTTTTTTCCCCCACTTTCCTATGATTGGATTTTCAATTATTGATTTTAGATTTTTATTCTTTTCTAATATATGTATTCAATTCTACAAATTCTCTTCTAAGAACTGTTCTCACTGCATACCACAATTTTTAGAAAGTTGTATTTTCATCAAGTTCAAATATTTTTTCACTCACTTTAAGATTTATTACATGACCCATGTATTATTAAAATTGTGCTCTTTAATTTATTTTGGAATGTTAGCAGCTAACTTTCTGTTATTTATTTCTAGAGCAATTCTAATGTTATCAAAAAGTACATATTAGTTTAATTCTTTTGTCCTCTGAAAGCACATATTCTGTGATTTCTTTTCTTTTAAATTTGTTAAGGTTTTTTTATGGCCCAGAATGTGGTCTGTGTATAGGATCATATTGTGAAAAATGCTACCAGATAGTTTTCTCTAAAATAATTTTTGTACTATATTACCATAACACTGTGAAACAACATCTTCATTTCCTAATGAAACGAAACGATGTTTTTTCATATTTGTTATTTTTCTTTCCACCACTGTGTGATAAAGTATCCCTATTGCCAACTTATCCGTCCAAAGATGCCAAAAGACATTTTAATATTAAATTTTCTCTTGTACCTCCATCTGCATTAATTTTGCAACTGAAGTGCCTGAGGCAAATCTTAGCTACTACCCTTTCTTAGCGAGTTAATTTCAGAGAACATGAGTTAGGGGAGTCTGTGGCAAGTGGAATGAGGAAAAGGAGAAGAAAAAAATAATTTAAAGATATATCATCAAATTGATTGCTATTTTGTTTCAAGTAGCTGAGATGATGCAATTAGATTAATCTAGATAAAAATTGGTAGTAGTACAGCTGTTTGCTAGAGTGAGGGCTGTGAGGGCAGGATCCCTTGAGCCCAGAAATTTGGGGATACAGTGTGTTATGCTAATTGGAAATCCACATCAACTTCAGCATCAGTGTGATAAAGCTCCAGGAATAGAGCTTATCGAGTTGTCATTATCTAGCATGACAGCTGAATCTTAGATTAGATATTCAACATTTACAGCAAATATTTTCTATGTTTTACTCCATTTATTATTTTCTACTTTATATAACCATGGCATGACTATTATAAATTTTAAATCTTTTTTCTTAGCTTATTATAGGAAATTTTAAAAATACAAAATGTACAGCAGAATAATAAGCTCTTATGTATCTGTCACCAAGTTTCAACATCCACATAACCAATACTGTGTATACAATTATAATATCCTTTCCTTGTGTGTAAAGAGTTAGAATTAGAATGTAGCTAGAGGAATAATGATCTAGATCCAGTTGGCGTAGGACTTGAGATCTAGAAAAATCCCATCAATTTAGGTGAATTCCAGGATTAGGAATATTACCAACATACTTACCATAATAACTACCATATATTTGTTGCTTTATTTTGTTTATTTAATCAATCATCACATTCAGCCCTAGCAGAAGAATCTGTCTCTGAAAGTTGGTTTTTGGACATAACCCTCAATTTAACTTTTTAGTATATTCACTAAATATATAGAGGCGACTAGATGGCTTTTGAAAAGGATCCAATTTATAAATCTAAACTAATCATGACTCACAAGTAAATAACAGTCAGTGCCTTTAATGAATTAGTGTTATGCCTGTCTCTTATACACATCTTTCCAAAGTCTTGTTTCTTTTTGAAGTGGTTGCTTCCGCTTAANTTTTAGTATATTCACTAAATACATAGAGACGACAAGATGGCTTTTGAAAAGGATCCAATTTATAAATCTAAACTAATCATGACTCACAAGTAAATAACAGTCAGTGCCTTTAATGAATTAGTGTTATGCAGCCCTGTATGTGTGTGTGTGTGTGTATGTGCTTAGTCATGTCCAACTCTTTGTGACCCCATGGACTGTATCCCACCAGGCTCCTCTGTCCATAGAATTTTCCAGGCAAGACTACTGGAGCATGTTGCCCTAGTGCTACTTTATTGTAGAAAAAAAAAAAAAAACCCTAATTCTAGATCAGGCAATTTATTCTCTAGGATACTCTGAATTTAATGACTGTGTTTTAGATCTGATCTGTGCAGGGTACTTGCTGAATAATTAAGAAGAATGATATTCACCAATCCAGACGCTAGGATGCCTGCTTTCAGTAACCATCTGCTAATGAAACCCCTGAGAATTCCCACAGAGCAGAGAAAACAAATGTTATACAATTATGCCAGGCATTTCTCACTTCCTTTGTAGTAATACACCATCCAATTAACAAGCTGGTGAGCCTAGGGATTCATAAAATTTTGAATAGAAGCTTTAAGCTTTTTCAGATCAACTGCTGAGAATGAAATATGAAAGGAAACAAGATTATATTAAAATCTTATCTATAAATATTTAATTTATTGTCTTAGAATTGGACACCAAGTTTTAGGCCATGGCATTTGATCAAAAAGTCAGGAAGGACCTTGAAAGTTCATCTAGTCCAGACCTCTGCCTCTGAAGAGGACTGTGTCCAGCACCTGCTGGATCTCATTTCCCTATATCAATAGGAAGGAACAAGTCTACATGTTATCTGGTCAAAAGACACAGGATATTACAGCCTCCAAAAGTCTCTATTCACAATAAACCTCAACTCTCAGAGAAAATCTTTGTTCTTCCCTATATCCTGCTAGAGACCAGTGCTTCTTTCCCAAAGTCTCCTATCATGTGCTTTGGGAAGAAAAAAATTCCAAAATAGAAGTTTAGCCAAAAATATCACATACATTACTCCAGGTCATTGCTGGGTAGTATCATTTGACAGAAAACATATTCTTGACATTTTTTCTCTTGAGAACCTTTTATATTACATGGCACCTCACCAGAGAGTACAGGTAATTAACTATATACAACATTAACAAGGGTCTGTTTCCTTGATTAAAGTCTATTTTGCTTCATAGAGGGTGCAGTATTCCCCACCAGTTCACCACCAAATTCATTTTCAATTTTGCAATGGAGAGATTGATACAGAAAGAAATATGCTCTCCTATTAATATTTCTTAGGACGTGATAAATTTATTTTGAACTCATTCAGCACTTTCATCATCATTGAAAAGCAATTAGCAAAAGTACAAGTAAGGAATTAATGAGCAAGAAGTGAATATAATCAGTGATCTTATTAAGCAATGTGTAGAAGAAAAAAATGCAAAAATCAGCATATAATACACAAGAATTTAAGACTTGTTATACTCAACACTGAGGAAAGGAGAACATTTCTAAAGTTATTAAGATTTGTCTGAGTATTACAGTATTTCAACTCAAAGTACTCTATACCTTTAGCAAAAAAAGAAAGAAAGACAGTTTTTCATAAAGTTGTGTCTTCCTGAACAAACACAGTATCATTTTGGACTTAAATTCTATCAGCTCACACAATGTCATATTATTTTTCATCTCCTACAGAACAATTTCAGAGTTGAATAAAAGTGTTAATTATCTTTTTTGGAACGTCATGTCCTAACTTGTTAGTATTCTTAAAAGGCTATTTATGAAATAAAGTATTGGTTCTCTGTAGGAGTCCTGCCTGCTGAAGATGTAAGAGTGGCTATAGCAGAAAGCCTGTTTGGTACACGTCTTTTTGTTTTCTGAAATAGATGTCTTCATAGAGCAAAACTGTAAACCAAATTTTATAAATCAAGTATGTTTAGATGAGCTCCACTCTGTTTTCTAGATAGATGTCTATCAGTCCTTTTATCTATATGTCTGTCATTATGTATCTATAATCTATGTATTTAACTATCATCCATTTATGTAACTATCCTATGTATCTATTTAGCTATCATTTACCTAGTTACCTACTTAGGACTCTTACCATGAATACCTTGAGAAAATATAAGCAATTATTGTTAAGTATATATTTTGAATTTCCTTGAACATCTACAATGTTTCTGCTAGTATGCTGAAAAGAATTATCTATCAGCCCTCTTTAGTCTATGACAGCAGAAGGCCTTTGGCAGCAAGTGTCAGCAAGCTGCTGATCAAGACTAAGAAAGCCTAAGTTACAGATAGATTTACTCTCCAAAAATTTCTGGAAGGCAACAGCAAAAAATTGACAGGTGGCCCGGAGTCATTTCATTGAAGCAGTTACTTACAAATCAAGTAATTCAACTCCAAAATGAGAAATAAGTGAAATGTAATTGGATTTTGTTAAAACACAAATTCTGTATTAGTAGATACAAAATAAAAGTATGAATATATTAATTTAATTTGTTAAATGTGGGGAAATCAGCATAGCATTTAAAAAAGACACTAGAATTCCTGAAGAAGGAAATGCATAGAATATACTTGGCCTGACACTTAATGTGAGTTTTCCTTAGACAACCATTCTGTTCCTTGTTTATATTAAATTCATGGCAGTCTGTAGAGTCGAGTACCATACACAGTAAACTTCTTAGAGGAAAGATCAGGATCAGACTTGGCAGATGGATGCTTTATTTCTACCTCGTCATTCAGGAATGCAGCTCACATCTGATGAAGTGGTGAGGCTGCCATCAAAGGGACCTGAAACTGACCTCTTCTATTTGAAGAGATTGAGGACATGAGAGAAGGGAGCAATGATTTCCCTTATGCTGTCACCTCTTTGAATTGCTTCCCTAATGATGGTTGTATTTAAAACAATTCTGCAAATGATATCCAAGGGCATGCCTCTGAGCAGACTTGGGCAGCTGCGAGGAGTAGGTGAGTCTTGAGAATGCACAATTTTTATTTTCACTGGGAAGTCATTTTTCCACTCTGAATGATTTATTTCCATCATTCAGATCTCTGCCTCTGTCTCAATAGCATTCTCCTGATATCATAGTGAATTTTCGACACTTAGCCATACCCATATGCCCAGCTTTTCTCTTTTCAAATGTGTAATGCCTTTAAAAATTTATCTTGAGTAATTGAAAATGCAGAGAATAATGCCAAAAACCAAAGCACTTATTATTCTCTTCTGTGCTAAATTAGCAACTGTTAACATGTTGTTATACTTGCTCTCAGTCTTTTTTGCTTGTTTCTCTAAGAAATATATCAAATAAAAGAATTAATGTGGCAAGAGAAATTTTTTGTTTTATTATTTGCCTTTCTTTTGGCACTGTCACAGCCATCATAAGCAGATTCTATTAATTTGAATAAATACTTTTGTGTGCACAAAGGTCTTCCACTCCAAAGTGCTTTCCAAACATATTTAACAAGAGGGGAAGCACTCTCCAGCACAGTCCAGCTGACAGTCTTGTAACGTGTTGCGTGCGTGCTATGTCACTTCAATCATGTCTGATGCTTTGCGACCCCATGGGCTGTACCTCACCAGGCTCCTCTGTCCGTGGAATTCTCCAGGCCATAATATTGGAGCGAGTTGTCATGCCCTCCTCCAGAGGGTCTTCCCAAGCTGGGGATCTTCCCAAACCAGGTATCAAACCCACATTTCTTAGGACTCTGCATTGGCTGGTGGGTTCTTTACCACTATACATTTTAGTAATCTCTGAATTCCAGACAATGACCTAAAATTTCATCACTGGAGAAGGAAACTTGGATTAACATTTCTTTCTCAGGATTAAAATGGGAAATGACAAATATCTTTGGCTATTTAGCCTGAAACTGAGAAAAATCTTTAAAAAGATTGTGATCTTGTGAAAGAACATCGAAACCACTCAATTTCCACATCTTAAATTACATAAATATTATGCACTTCTTATGTTTTATTTTATCACCTACAACATACAAGTCATAGCAAAATTTGTTGGAGTAATATAACTTCAAATATTCAGGCCAACTTTATGGCCAGAGAAATATTTTAAATGTTTGGTAATGCAAAAAACTTTGGTTATATAGCCCCCAACTCATCTGAATGCCTGAATTTTCCAGACCATTTGGAGCAAGAATTAAATGTCAATGCTTCATAAAGGCTGAATCCAGAGAACATGAAGTGTGTTTAATTTCCTTCTTTAAGACCATAAGGATAAATACTAAAATATATTACTGAAGACTTTAGTGTATCTCATTTAATATTATGTGGAATTTTATTTCAGCTGAAGAAGAAACTCATACTTTTTTATTAGAAAAAATATTATGAAAGGTTTCAAGTGTTTTAAAATGTGCTTTGGCTACTTTACAAGTGAGGTATGAAACATTTACTGAGCTCCTCTGAAAAAGTACAGTGATTCAGTGTATGGGGTACAGGTGGGAGATTCTAGTGAGGCAGGTTGGCTTGGGTGTCAGGAGTGAATTCCATATGGATTATATAAAGGACAACTGTATCTCTTAAGGATGAGAAGATGAAGTCTTTCTCCTGTAAAGCACTCAAAGTTCACTTCCTCTAGGTCTTTTCACAAAATTTACCTTGATTGGACCACTTCTGTCTGTGTCCGTAGCAAGGCCTCAGCTGCCCAACTCCAGGCTCAGAAAATAGTCAGGTACTCCACATCTTGCCTTCACTGCCCTCATCTCAGCTCCTCAGCTGGCACCCTTGGCCTGCTCTTGGCTATGTCCAAGAAAGACATTAGACCTCATGCTAAAATGGGAATCAAGAAACAACCTGAGTTTTTTATGCTCCCTTTCTTATTTATTCACATCTATTAAACATACTTACTTTAATATCTGTATTTCTGATAATTCTAATAACTACAAAGTTTGAGATCTGATCTTGTCATTTCAGTTTATAATGATTTTTAGTCATTGTTTCCTCATGAGTTCTATTTTGGCAGGGAGGTGACCTTTTGCTCTTTGGTACTAAAATTTTGGTAGGAACACCTTTTTGTGGCCTGAATTGAAAATCTATTTTTCTGAGGAGGTTTCTGATTGCTTCTTTCAGGTTCCGAAAAATATGCTTAAGTATAAAGAAACAATGATCTTCTCCCCATGACACCAAGTTTAATTATAAAGTTTAACTATCTAAATACTACTTATTAAATATTATATTTAAATGTATATATTGACTTAACAAACTGAAAATGGCTCATTATATACCAACACATAAATAAATGTGACTGAAAGCTTCAGCTCACTTTAAAAAAGCCCATTGACTAAAAAATTTTTAGAGTGCTCTGTATAAATGGTATTAATAAAATATATGCATGCTTATTCCACTCTCATTCCCTGAGAAGCCATTATTCAATTTTGTTGCAATAAGTCATAACAAAATCAGAAACTGCAGTTTAAGCATTCCTATGCATTTGTGAAAAATTTGGATGCTTTCTAACATTTTTTACTGTCTTGTAAGTATTGTCTTTTGAAAGATTTGTGATAAGACTGTTTTAATATAAGACTACACAAGCATTTCATTTAGAAATCTTTTGTATAAAGATATATATATGTATATGTGTGTGTGTGTGTGTGTGTGTGTGTGTGTGTGTGTATGTGATTCGATTTAGTCACTCAGTAGTGTCTGACTCTTTGTGACCCCATGGACTTTATCCCTCCAGGCTCTTCTGTCCATGGGATTCTCCAGGCAAGAATACTGGAATGGATTGCCATGCCCTCCTCCAGGGGATCTTTATATATATATATATATATATGAAATTATATATAGGTAATTTTTTCTATTTTGAAAACCATAATTCTGAACCTAATTCAATTAAATGTACATATTTCAGAGATGTAAGCTTGTTAAAAGCATAGAGCAATATTAGAAAGATATATCCAACCAAATTCAGAATCCAGAGAATAGTAAAGAGAGGTAAAAAGGCCTTCTTCAATGAACAATGCAAAAAAGTAGAGGAAAACAATAGAATGGGAAAGATTAAAGATCTGGATGAGTTACAAGCTGGAATCAAGATAGGCAGGAGAAACATCAACAACCTCTTTATGCAGATGATACCACTCTCATGGTAGAAAGCAAAGAGAAACTGAAGAGCCTCTTGATGAGAGTGAAGGAGGAGAGTGAAAAAGCTGACTTTAACTATTAAAAAAACTCAGATCATGGCATCTGGCCTCATTACTTCATGGCAGATAGAAGGGGGGAAATGTGGAATTAGTAACAGATTTCCTCTTCTTGGGCTCTAAAATCACTGTGGATGGTGACTGCAGCCATGAAATCAGAAGATGGTTGCTACTCAGTAGGAAAGCAATGAGAAACCTAGCAGTATGTTGAAAAGCAGAGACATTACTCTGCCAACTAAGGTCCATATAGCCAAGGCTATGGCCTTCCCAGTAGTCACATACAGTTGTGAAAGCTGGACCATAAAGAAGGCAGAATGCCAAAAAATTGATGCCTTCAAACTGTGGTTCTGGAGAAGACTCCTGAGAGCCCCTTAACCACAAGGAGATCTAACCTGTCAATCTTTATTTTTTTCCCCCAACTTATTATTATTATTTAGTTTGTTTATTTTAATTGGAGGCTAATTACTTTACAATATTGTAGTGGCTTTTGCCATACATTGACACAAATCAGCCATCGGTGTACATGAACATCCTGAACCCCAGTCCCACCTACATCCCCATCCCATCTCTCAAGGTCATCCCAGTGCACCATTCCTGAGCACCTTGTCTCATGCATTGAACCTGGACTGGCGATCTATTTCACATATGATAATATACATGTTTCAATGCTATTCTCTCAAATCATTCCACCCTTGCTTTCTCCCACAGAGTCCAAAAGTGTTCTTTACATCTGTGTCTCTTTTGCTATTTCACGTATAGGGTCATCATTACCTTCTTTCTAAATTCCATATATATGCATTTATATACTGTTTTGGTATTTTTCTTTCTGACTTACTTCACTCTGTATAATAGACTCCAGTTTCATCCACTTCATTAGAACTTATTCAAATGAATTCTTTTTGATGGCTGAGTAATATTCCATTGTGTCTATGTACCACAGCTTTCTTATCCATTTGTCTGCCAGTGGACATCTAGGTTGCTTCTATGTCTTGGCTATTGTAAACAGTGCTGTGATGAACATTGGGGTACATGTGTCTCTTTCTATTCTGGTTTCCTCAGTGTGTATGCCCAGCAGTGGGATTGCGGGGTCATATTGCAGTTCTATTTCCAGTTTTTTAAGGAATCTCCACACTGTTCTCCATAGTGGCTGTACTAGTTTGCATTCCCACCAACAGTGTAAGAGAGTTCCCTTTTCTTCACACCCTCTCCAGCATGTATTGTTTGTAGACTTTTTGATAGCAGCCATTCTGACCTGGGAGAGATGGATCCCCACTGTGGTTTTGATTTGCATTTCTCTGATAAAGAGTGATGTTGAACATCTTTGCATTTGTTTGTTACCCATCTATATGTCTTCTTTGGAGAAACGTCTGGTCAGTTCTTTGGCCAATTATTTTATTGGGTTGTTTATTTTTCTGGAATTGAGCTGCATCAGCTGCTTACACAGTTTTTAGATTAATTATTTGTCAGTTGCTTCATTTGCTATTTTTTTATCCCATTCTAAAGGCTGTCTTTTCATCCTGCTTATAGTTTCATTTGTTGTGCAAAGGCTTTTAAGTTTAATTAGGTCCCATTTGTTTATTTTTGCTTTTATTTCCATTACTCTGGGAGGTGGGTCATAGAGGATCCTGCTGTGATTTATGTCAGAGAATATTTTGCCTATGTTTTCTTCTAGGAGTTTTATAGTTTCTGGTCTTAGATTTAGATCTTTAATCCATTTTGAGTTTATTTTCATGTATGGTGTTAGAAAGTGTTCTGGTTTCATTCTTTTACAAGTGGTTGACCAGTTTTCCCAGCACCACTTGTTAAAGAGATTGTGTTTTTCCATTGTATATTCTTACCTCCTTTGTCAAAGATAAGGTGTCCATAGGTGCGTGGATTTATCTCTGGGCTTTCTATCTTGTTCCAGTGATCTATATTTCTGTCTTTGTGCCAGTACCATACTGTCCTGATGACTGTAGCTTTGTAATACAGTCTGAAGTTAGGCAGGTTGACTATTCCAGTTCCATTCTTCTTTCTCAAGATTGCTTTGGCTATTCAAGGTTTTTTGTATTTCCATACAATTGTGAAATTATTTGTTCTAGTTCTCTGAAAAATACTGTTGGTAGCTTGATAGGGATTGCATTGAATCTATAGACTGCTTTGGTTAGTATACTCATTTTAACTATATTGATTCTTCTGATCCATGAACGTGGTATATTTCTCCATCTATTAGTGTCATCTTTGATTTGTTTCATCAACGTTTTATAGTTTTCTATATATATAGATCTTTTGTTTCTTTAGGTAGATTTATTCCTAAGTATTTTATTCTTTTCATTGCAGAGGTGAATAGAATTGTTTCCTTAATTTCTCTTTCTGTTCTCTCATTGTTAGTGTATAGGAATGCAAGGGATTTCTGTGTGTTAATTTTATATCCTGCAACTTTACTATATTCATTGATTAACTTGTAATTTTCCAGTGGAGTCTTTGGGGTTTTATATATGGAGGATCAGGTCATCTGCAAACAGTGAGAGTTTTAATTCTTCTTTTCCAACCTCGATTCCTTTTATTCCTTTTTCTTTTCTGATTGCTGTGGCTAAAACTTCCAAAACTATTTTGAATAGTTGTGATGAGAGTGGGCCCCCTTGTCTTGTTCCTGCCTTTAGGGGAGATGCTTTCAATTTTTCACCATTGAAGATAATGTTTGCTGTTGGTTTATCATATATGGCTTTTATTATATTGAGGTATGTTCCTTCTATGCCCACTTTCTGGAGTGTTTTTATCATAAATGGATGTTGAATCTTGTCAAAGGCTTTCTGTGCATCTATTGAGATAATCATATGATTTTAATCTTTAATTTTGTTAATGTGGTGTATCACATTGATTGATTTGCAAATGCTGAAGAATCCTTGCATCCCTGGGATAAAGCCCACTTGGTCATGATGTATGATCTTTTTAATATATTGTTGGATTCTGTCAAACCTGTCAATCATAAGGGAAGTCAACCCTGAATACTCATTAGAAGGACTGATGTTGAAGTTGAAGCTCCAATATTTTGGACCATCTGAGGTGAACAGCTGACTCACTGGAAAATTCCCTGACTGAGAAAGATTGAAGGCAGAAGGAGAAGAGGGCATCAGAAGATGAGATAACTGGATGGCATCACTGATGCAATGGACATGCACTTGGGCAAACTTCGGGAGATGGTGAGAAACAGAGAGGCCTGGTATGTTGCACCATGGGGGTCCGTGGAGTCACAAAGACTCAGACACAACAGGGCAGCTGAAAAGCAACAGCAGAAGATCTCTTCAGGAAAACTGGAGATAAGAAGGGAACATTGCATGCAAAGAAGGGCATGATAAAGAACAGAAATGACAGTAAGGATCTCACAGAGGCAGAAGAAATTAAGAAGAGGTGGCAAGAATACATGGAAGAACTATACAAAAAAGTCTAATGACTCAGTTAACCACAATGTGGTGGTCACTCACCTAGAACCACACACCCTCGTTTGGAATGAAGTGGGCCTTAGGAAGCATTACTACACACAAAGCTAGAGAGGTAACGGAATTTCAGCTGAGCTATTTCAAATCCTAAAAGATGATGCTGTTAAAGTGCTACGTTCAATATGTTAGAAAATTTGTAAAAGTCAACAGTGTCCTCAGGAATGGAAAAGGTCAGTTTTCATTCTAATCCCAAAGAAAGTAAATGCCGAAGAATGTTCAAACTACTGGACAATTGCATTTATTTCACATGCTAGTAAGATTATGCTCAAATCCTTCAAGCTAGGCTTCAACAGTACAGGGACTGAAAACTTCCAGATGTACAAGCTGGATTTGGAAAAGGCAGAGGAACCAGAGTTCAAATTGCCAGCATTTATTGGATCATAGAAACAGCAAAAGAATTCCAGAAAAACAAACAAACAAACAAACAAAATCTTCCTTTGCTTCATTGATGATGCAAAAGCCTTTTACTGTATGGATCACAACAAAGTGGAAAATGCTTGCAGAGATGGGAATACTAGAAGTGCCTTACCTGTCTCCTGAGAAACCGGTATGCAGGTCAAGAAGCAACAGTTAAAATCTTACATGGAACAATTGACTAGTTCAAAATTGGGAAAGGAGTTGGTAAAGACTATATATTTTCACCTTGTTTATTTTACTTATATGCAGAGTACATTATGTGAAATGCCGGGCTGGATGAATCAGAAGCTGGAGTCAAGATTACAGGGAGAGAAATATCAACAACCTCAGATATGCAGATGACACCACAGTAATGGCAGAAGTGAAGAGAAACTAAAGAGCCTCTTGATGAATGTGAAAAAGGAGAGTGGAATAAGCTGGCTTAAAATTCAACATTCAAAAAACTAAGATGATGGCATCTGATCCCATTACCTCATGAAAATAGAAGGTGAAAAAGTAGAAGTAGTGACAGATTTTCTTTTTGGGGGCTCCAAAATCATTGTTGATGGTGACTGCAGTCATGAAATTAAAAGACACTTGCTCCTTGGGAAGAAAGCTATGACAAATCTAGACAGCATTTTAAAAAGCAAAGACATTACTTTGCTCAAAAATTTCCATATAGTCAAAGCTCTAGTTTTTCCAGTAGTCATGTGTGGATGTGAGTTGGACCATAAAAAAGGCTGAGTGCCAAAGAATTGATGCTTCTGAATTGTGGTGCTGGAGAAGACTTGAGAGTCCCTTGGACAACAAGCAGATCAAAGCAGTCAATCCTAAAGAAATCAACCATGAATATTCATTGGAAGGACTGATGCTGAAACTAGAGCTCAAGTCCTTTGCCAACTGATGTGAAGAGCTGACTCATTGGTAAAGACACTGATGTTGGGAAATATTGAAGAAGGAGGAGAAGGGGCCAACAGAACATGAGATGGTTGGATGGCATCACTGACTCAGTGGACATGAATCTGAGTGAACTCTAGGAAATAGTGAAGTCCAGGGAGGCTGCAGTCCATGGGGCTGGAAAGAATCAGACATGACTGAATGACTGAACAACGACTACAACAGAACATGAATCCTATATTAGTCATATTATCTTAGATCAGATCTATTTTCATTTTCTAGGTTAAAAGACTGTTGCAGAGAGAATGTTAAACTTAGATGGAAACTCAAAAGAATTTAATTCAACTCCTTAGCTTAAAAAAAAAAANCCATCTATTAGTGTCATCTTTGATTTGTTTCATCAACGTTTTATAGTTTTCTATATATATAGATCTTTTGTTTCTTTAGGTAGATTTATTCCTAAGTATTTTATTCTTTTCATTGCAGAGGTGAATAGAATTGTTTCCTTAATTTCTCTTTCTGTTCTCCCATTGTTAGTGTATAGGAATGCAAGGGATTTCTGTGTGTTAATTTTATATCCTGCAACTTTACTATATTCATTGATTAACTTGTAATTTTCCAGTGGAGTCTTTGGGGTTTTATATATGGAGGATCAGGTCATCTGCAAACAGTGAGAGTTTTAATTCTTCTTTTCCAACCTCGATTCCTTTTATTCCTTTTTCTTTTCTGATTGCTGTGGCTAAAACTTCCAAAACTATTTTGAATAGTTGTGATGAGAGTGGGCCCCCTTGTCTTGTTCCTGCCTTTAGGGGAGATGCTTTCAATTTTTCACCATTGAAGATAATGTTTGCTGTTGGTTTATCATATATGGCTTTTATTATATTGAGGTATGTTCCTTCTATGCCCACTTTCTGGAGTGTTTTTATCATAAATGGATGTTGAATCTTGTCAAAGGCTTTCTGTGCATCTATTGAGATAATCATATGATTTTAATCTTTAATTTTGTTAATGTGGTGTATCACATTGATTGATTTGCAAATGCTGAAGAATCCTTGCATCCCTGGGATAAAGCCCACTTGGTCATGATGTATGATCTTTTTAATATATTGTTGGATTCTGTCAAACCTGTCAATCATAAGGGAAGTCAACCCTGAATACTCATTAGAAGGACTGATGTTGAAGTTGAAGCTCCAATATTTTGGACCATCTGAGGTGAACAGCTGACTCACTGGAAAATTCCCTGACTGAGAAAGATTGAAGGCAGAAGGAGAAGAGGGCATCAGAAGATGAGATAACTGGATGGCATCACTGATGCAATGGACATGCACTTGGGCAAACTTCGGGAGATGGTGAGAAACAGAGAGGCCTGGTATGTTGCACCATGGGGGTCCGTGGAGTCACAAAGACTCAGACACAACAGGGCAGCTGAAAAGCAACAGCAGAAGATCTCTTCAGGAAAACTGGAGATAAGAAGGGAACATTGCATGCAAAGAAGGGCATGATAAAGAACAGAAATGACAGTAAGGATCTCACAGAGGCAGAAGAAATTAAGAAGAGGTGGCAAGAATACATGGAAGAACTATACAAAAAAGTCTAATGACTCAGTTAACCACAATGTGGTGGTCACTCACCTAGAACCACACACCCTCGTTTGGAATGAAGTGGGCCTTAGGAAGCATTACTACGCACAAAGCTAGAGAGGTAACGGAATTTCAGCTGAGCTATTTCAAATCCTAAAAGATGATGCTGTTAAAGTGCTACGTTCAATATGTTAGAAAATTTGTAAAAGTCAACAGTGTCCTCAGGAATGGAAAAGGTCAGTTTTCATTCTAATCCCAAAGAAAGTAAATGCCGAAGAATGTTCAAACTACTGGACAATTGCATTTATTTCACATGCTAGTAAGATTATGCTCAAATCCTTCAAGCTAGGCTTCAACAGTACAGGGACTGAAAACTTCCAGATGTACAAGCTGGATTTGGAAAAGGCAGAGGAACCAGAGTTCAAATTGCCAGCATTTATTGGATCATAGAAACAGCAAAAGAATTCCAGAAAAACAAACAAACAAACAAACAAAATCTTCCTTTGCTTCATTGATGATGCAAAAGCCTTTTACTGTATGGATCACAACAAAGTGGAAAATGCTTGCAGAGATGGGAATACTAGAAGTGCCTTACCTGTCTCCTGAGAAACCGGTATGCAGGTCAAGAAGCAACAGTTAAAATCTTACATGGAACAATTGACTAGTTCAAAATTGGGAAAGGAGTTGGTAAAGACTATATATTTTCACCTTGTTTATTTTACTTATATGCAGAGTACATTATGTGAAATGCCGGGCTGGATGAATCAGAAGCTGGAGTCAAGATTACAGGGAGAGAAATATCAACAACCTCAGATATGCAGATGACACCACAGTAATGGCAGAAGTGAAGAGAAACTAAAGAGCCTCTTGATGAATGTGAAAAAGGAGAGTGGAATAAGCTGGCTTAAAATTCAACATTCAAAAAACTAAGATGATGGCATCTGATCCCATTACCTCATGAAAATAGAAGGTGAAAAAGTAGAAGTAGTGACAGATTTTCTTTTTGGGGGCTCCAAAATCGTTGTTGATGGTGACTGCAGTCATGAAATTAAAAGACACTTGCTCCTTGGGAAGAAAGCTATGACAAATCTAGACAGCATTTTAAAAAGCAAAGACATTACTTTGCTCAAAAATTTCCATATAGTCAAAGCTCTAGTTTTTCCAGTAGTCATGTGTGGATGTGAGTTGGACCATAAAAAAGGCTGAGTGCCAAAGAATTGATGCTTCTGAATTGTGGTGCTGGAGAAGACTTGAGAGTCCCTTGGACAACAAGCAGATCAAAGCAGTCAATCCTAAAGAAATCAACCATGAATATTCATTGGAAGGACTGATGCTGAAACTAGAGCTCAAGTCCTTTGCCAACTGATGTGAAGAGCTGACTCATTGGTAAAGACACTGATGTTGGGAAATATTGAAGAAGGAGGAGAAGGGGCCAACAGAACATGAGATGGTTGGATGGCATCACTGACTCAGTGGACATGAATCTGAGTGAACTCTAGGAAATAGTGAAGTCCAGGGAGGCTGCAGTCCATGGGGCTGGAAAGAATCAGACATGACTGAATGACTGAACAACGACTACAACAGAACATGAATCCTATATTAGTCATATTATCTTAGATCAGATCTATTTTCATTTTCTAGGTTAAAAGACTGTTGCAGAGAGAATGTTAAACTTAGATGGAAACTCAAAAGAATTTAATTCAACTCCTTAGCTTAAAAAAAAAAACAACTGATGAAAAATATTTTTCTTAGGCTAGTAAGTAGCTAGTGACAGCTAGTGATAAAACCTGGGTCTTTCTAATTAGTAACCAAGACTTTTTCTATTATAACTTTTTTTTTTTGTATTTATTTTTTTACACGAACTCCCAAACATGAACCCCCCTCCCACCTCCCACCCCACATCTTCCCTCCAGAATTAGATTCAGATTTGATATTTATTGATAAATGCCTTCTACTCCTAAAGCACTGCTTTGAAATATAATCCCCATTTATTTTTTCTTTTGCCTTGAGAGAATCCTATGGCTAATTATTTTCCTGCTTATCAAATATACAATTGTCATGTATATATGTATGTGTATGCACTTGAGTTAGAAAAGACACTGCATGGAAGAAACAAGTAGCCTTGCATTTCTTAGTCTTAGTAATGTTTCATTTCAGTTCAGTTGGTCAGTCATGTCTGACTCTTTGCGATCCCATGAATTACAGCATGCCAGGTCTCCCTGTCCATCAGCAACTCCCGGAGTTCACTCAGACTCACGTCCATCGAGTCAGTGATGCCATCCAGCCATCTCATCCTCTGTCATCCCCTTCTCCCCCTGCCCCCAATCCCTCCCAGCATCAGAGTCTTTTCCAGTGAGTCAACTCTTTGTATAAGATGGCCAAAGTATTGGAGTTTCAGTTTTAGCATCATTCCTTCCAAAGAACACCCAGGGCTGATCTCCTTTAGAATGCACTGGTTGGATCTCCTTGCAGTTCAAGGGACTCTCAAGAGTCTTCTCCAACACCACAGTTCATAAGCATCAATTATTCGGCACTCAGCTTTCTTCATAGTCCAACTCTCACATCCATACATGACCACTGGAAAAATCATAGCCTTGACTAGATGGACCTTTGTTTGCAAAGTAATGTTTCTGCTTTTGAATATGCTGTCTAGGTTGGTCATAACTTTCCTTCCAAGGAGTAAGTGTCTTTTAATTTCATGGCTGCAATCACCATCTGCAGTGATTTTGGAGCCCCCCAAAATAAGGTCTGACATTGTTTCCACTGTTTCCCCATCTATTTCCCATGAAGTGATGGGACCAGATGCCATGATTTTTGTTTTCTGAATGCTGAGTTTTAAGTCAACTTTTTCACTCTCCTCTTTCACTTTCATCAAGAGGCTTTGTAGTTCCTCTTCACTTTCTGCCATAAGGGTGGTGTCATCTGCATATCTGAGGTTATTGCTATTTCTCCTGGCAATCTTGATTCCAGCTTGTGCCAACTAGTCCTTCTAACATATCTTCTTCTCCTCATTGCCATGAAATGACATTCTCCTGGTTTTCTTCCCCTCTCTGTGGCCACTCCATGTAAAGGTCATTTGTTGAGTTCCTTCCTTTGTTTGACCTCTAAATATTGGCTTGATCTAGGGCTAAATAATAAGTTTTCTCCTGGTTGTTCTCTATATTATTTTCTTAGACAATTCTATCCAGTGCCATGACTTCGGATACAATTTAACACTAAGAACTCTCAGGTCATTTTCTCTAGCCTTGACATTTTCCCTATATTTATGACTATAAGACACAATCACATACTAGATATGTCTGTTTGTATGTAACAGGCATCCAGAAACAATGCATCTATGTTATAATTATTGATTTTATCCACAAATCTTTTATTTGAGATTTCACCATCTTATAAGTGAGCCAGAGCATTCGTTCACCTTTCAAGCAAAGCTTAGGAGCTGGACTTGATTTCTGTTTCCCTCTCCCACTATGTTTAATCCAACAGAAACTCCTGTAGATCCTTTTTCCAAAACTTACTGAAGTATCTCCAAAGCCTGGAATATTACCTAGCACACAGTAGGTGCTTGACAAGTATTTGCTAAATTTAACTTGAATATTTTCTGCTTTACATTTATATTATTATGAGATTTTAAAACTTTATTTTATGAAATCCAATGATTTCCCTGGGAAATGCAAGAGGAAGTAAACGGATAAATTCAATGTATTTTTAAACAAAGGATATTTGTTTAAACTAAGGAAAAGATCGATTAAGAGTGTGGTTCTATTAGAAGACTAACATTTCCTCAGCATTTTAAGAGGTCAGGAAATTTTGTGTCATTGTTTATAATGAAATATATGACAAAACTGTTATGTCAAACTGACATATTTAATTGACCTATTCTGGACAGATACAACTAATATATTCTAAGATTAGCAGAAAGCTTTCCTAGATTTTAAGTAAATAAAATTTAAGATACATTTTAGTTTAACTTTTATATGGACAATAAATAACAAGAGCTAAAAAGATATCCAAAATAATTGATGACTTGTTTTAGAAAGAGAGACAAAAATAAATGTAGAAATGAATGCCATTACCACTTCTTAATGCTTTTATTTTTGTACCATTTTTACAAAATAGCTTTTACTATAAACTTTGTATCATAAGTGCCTTACAAATAATTTTCTGTTCCTACTTTTTTTCATAAGATAACTCTATTCCATTATTGGTGGATGACCCTCGAGGGCTTAATATGTCCTGTAATTTTTGTCCTTCACTATTTACATTTCAGAAACTTTGAGACTTAAGTTACCTAGTTGGTTTCTAGTTGTTGTCTTAGTTGTCATGCATCTTACCTTTAATATGGAAATTGTTGTGTGCCTTAAATGGCATGTTAAAAATGAAAAGGTTAAAATATTTGGGAGAAGTTTTCATTCCTAAAAATGAAAAAAAGAGAGTTACTTTAAGGATGAAAACTCAGAGTATGATAAAATGTATACTATTCTTTGATAAAATTCTTCTTTGTACTATTAATAAAGCAGTTAATTTCCCTGCTCTCCTATTTTACTCCCTCTCTCTTTTCCTTATTCTCTCTCTCTGGTATTATGTGGTTTACATACACATCTAAGCTTTAAGTTATTTGACCTCTAAAAATCTCTTTTCTCATCTGTAGAGTGTATGATATGTAATGCACATAGTATAACACCATTTGGAGGCTTAAATAGGAGAATCTATTAAAAGTACTTTAAAAAATTTGCTCTGTCCACTGTAGGTACATATCAAAAATATACTTGGACTTGTTACCAACCTCTGCTATTATTCCTATTATTGTTCCTTTTACTACTGCAACTGCCACTTATAACAAAGCTGCCATTATTATTATTTTGTAAGCTAATATGTAGGGCATAGTATTAAATTCTTGCCTTAGTGGAAGACTAAATGACTAATAAATGTTCACAAAATATTTACTGAAAAAAAAACTTAGTTTTCTATTATTCCCCAAACTGCAAAAAAAAAAAAAGTAAAATTATATGTTGTTTTTCAGTCATTAAGTCATGTCCAACCCTTTGTGACCCCATGGACTACAGCATGCCAGACTCCTCTCTCCTTCACTATATCCTGGAGTTTACTCAAATTTTGTCCATTGCATTGGTAATGCTATCTAGCCCTCTTACCCTTTGCTGTCCCCTTCCCCTTTTGCCTTCAGTCTTTCCTAGCATAGGAGTCTTTTCCAATGCATCAGCTCTTCACATCAGGTGGCCAAAGTATTGGAGCTTCAGCTTCAGCATCAGTCCTTTCAATGAAGATTCAGGGCCAGTTTCCTTTAGGATTGGCTGGTTTGATCTCTTTGCTGTCCAGAAGACTTTCAAGAGTCTTCTCCAGCACCACAATTACATGAGGGCACAGAAAAAGACTAAGAATTGCACTGAAAATTTAGTTAAGATTACATGGAAAGGAAAGATAAACGTTACTTTCTTTTTCTTCTTTGAATATTTCTGTATTTCCAAAAGTTTCCATCCTTACCAAACTAGATTTAAGATTCCATCCCACACAATTAATGTAATGATATAAATCATCAATTTATAAATTTATAAATCATCAGTCTTCAACAAGAAAATGATTCAGTCCCACATATATTTGATACCCATTTTGTGTGAAACACTTTATGTCGTGGAGTGATGAAAACCCAGTCCTTGAACTCAAAAAAGCCTCCATGCACAGGAGAAGGTCTAGTTAACACCTGGTGGCTTTAATAATGTTTCAGCCAAAATAAGAATGAGTGAAGAGCCTTTGGCACATACCAGCCAAACAGGCCTGCAAGAGTTAAACAGTCTTGGTTATACTAACAAACACTTGTAACTGGACTTGTCCTTCACAAAGCTAATTACCTCTGACTTCATATAGATTATACTCTGCACCTAGCATCCTTCTCCCCCTACAATCCTTTGTAGGATTTTTACATCTCAAAAGAGAGAAGCTCATGGTCAGTAACTTCAAGGACTGGGCTGCTGAGCCATCTGAGGCCAGCTTTTGACTGTAAACTTACAGAAAAACAAAAATCTACAAGACCTTCATGAGAATATAAAACTGCTCCCAACTCCCCAGGAGAGGGGGCACAGTTCTTGAGGTGCTAGCCTGCTATGTATTCCCCAAAGTAACAGCTAAAGAATAACCACATTTGTTTAACTCTTGCAGGCCTGTTTGGCAGGTATGTGCTGAAAATCACTCACTTATTTTTGTTTTTGATGCAAAAATAATGACCATCTTGGAATTCCCTCATGCTCATATACAGAAAATTGTACATCCATATTTCTCGTCTGTGTCTCCTTTTAGAAAATCATCTGAGCTGAGTTTGGAGCTATGTATGCTTTCATTATGGGTCTATCAAAAGCTCCACTTTGTCAAGCCACCTCATGAGACTTTCCCCTGGGCTCCCTCCTTACATCCTCAGTTGACTTCCTTCCTTTTCTGGCAATACCTCCTGGTAGCAGACTTCTCCCTTAACCTGCTCAGCAATGGACTCTCTGCAAACATTGCTCAATTGTCTCAGGACCCCTATTATAGTCCCTCCTTATTCATCATTTCAGCCTACACATCTTTCCTACCCAGCCTATCAGCACCATGGATAATCAACCATCCTCTGTGTCTTGTAGCCTTAATTTTATTTCCATGTTTTCCTCCTTACCAGTCAAGACGGTTTCAAAGAAGAAACTGTGGCAAGGTCTTTGGATCACAGTTTCTCTCTGTTGCATGGAATGGAGTTGATGAAACATATTTTGATGCATAATATTCCAATTTCAGTTTATACATAGGAACCAAAGCTGTAACAGAAATAAATTTAATTCAGTCTACTGAAAGATTCTTATACATTAAATCCCAGACATGATGTTTCACTTATAGAGTATTTGTTTAGGAGAAGGTGTATGTGAATTATCCTGGCTCATAAAATTGATCTATGTGAAGCCTAGAGTAGATTGACGAGGTGATTACCATTTACAAAAAAAAAAGATGGAATAACAAATGATATTTCAGACACAAAACAAGAAAACTGATGTCATAAGCCAAGCAATAGCCTTAAATTGATAAATTACCTATTCACAAGTAGAGACAAAAATATATGCAACTAAGCACTGAAATATAGTTATGCAACATAGAGATTTTTGCTTTGAACAATAAAACAAGAATTAAATTACTAAGAAAATATTTTAAATATGAAGTACCATATGAAATGATAAACTACATTTTCAAAGACTTTTTAGGATTTATCACCAGCTGTAGGAATATCAGGAGCTCCTGCTACAAACTACTTATTTTGAGAAACTTTTCTCTTACTCCAAAGTTCATTCTAAACTTTTTGGTCTGAAAATCATCTATTTAAGGATAAATAAAAAAGATGATAAAAACAAAATTTAAAAAGTTTGTCATTTTGTCATCCACTATGTGATAGCATCTGTACTAAGCAATGGCTACCCCCCTTCCTTTTTAACTCCTCCAAGCATAAGGAAAAAAATACCGTTCTTTTGCTTTTACCTTTTCTCACAAGCTTGGGTTATTCTAGGATTTCTATTTCTAGAAACTATTCTGAGACATCTGTGCCTCTCCTATATTCATCCTACATTATGTGCCTTTTTCTCCACCTACTTTTTCTACTTACTCCTGTTAAATGTGGGCCTGCTAGAACTGTCTTATTGATGACTTTCAAGATATCACATCCACATTTCCCCCTTCATTGGCATCATTTGCTAACATCTAATTAGATTTATGTTTTTGAGATCTTTTGATTTTCTTCCATTTTCAAATTCTAACCTGTGGATACATGCTTACTTTTGATTGGAACATTTTGGAAATCATTCTTAAAGTCTAGTAGATAGATTTAATCTGCTTTTTCTTCCACCATCTATCAGGTGTCCCAGAATAATATGGCTAACATTTTTGATCATTCTCTTTGGTTGTGTTCATTGGTGCTGTAATCTTCTGCTAATATGGTCCATGAAAGATAAAGTCATGATTGGGTTTTTAAAAGCAAAAACAAAATGAAAAGCAAACACGCTACTCCCACTCCTCACCCCAGCAAAAAGTTAAATTTATCTATAGAACATCACTATTGGCTCTCTATAAGAAGTGTTTGCAGTTGTATACTAAACATATGTTTTTCTTTTTTTCCTTTCCACTGTCAGTGTTCTTGCCTGGAGAATCCCAGGGATGGGGGAGCCTGGTGGGCTGCCATCTATGGGGTCGCACAGAGTCAGACACGACTGAAGTGACTTTGCAGCAGCAGTATTTCTATAGTTTTTTTTTTCTTAACCATCTACTTCTGTTTCAAATAAGAAAGTACAAGGAATATTTACCAGATGTAAACTTGTTCCCATTACAATTTAAGAAATTTAGCATTTGAAAAAGTAGGTAAATTTAATTTAAAAATTTATAATGACTGATGAACTTAAAATGATTGCATTATAGATTCAATTCCTCTCTGTTATAAAGACAAATGGCTAGAATTGCCTATTTACATTCTGGTTGTTCAACAACATGGTTTTTTTTTTTAAAAGTCTAATACAACTTAATGAAATTGAAAATTAATAAATAAGAGGTGTCCTTAAACAATGGCATTGTTATGCTTTCCTTTAACTATTTATATGCCTAACTATAGTGANTCTATGGGGTCGCACAGAGTCAGACACGACTGAAGTGACTTTGCAGCAGCAGTATTTCTATAGTTTTTTTTTTCTTAACCATCTACTTCTGTTTCAAATAAGAAAGTACAAGGAATATTTACCAGATGTAAACTTGTTCCCATTACAATTTAAGAAATTTAACATTTGAAAAAGTAGGTAAATTTAATTTAAAAATTTATAATGACTGATGAACTTAAAATGATTGCATTATAGATTCAATTCCTCTCTGTTATAAAGACAAATGGCTAGAATTGCCTATTTACATTCTGGTTGTTCAACAACATGGTTTTTTTTTTTAAAAGTCTAATACAACTTAATGAAATTGAAAATTAATAAATAAGAGGTGTCCTTAAACAATGGCATTGTTATGCTTTCCTTTAACTATTTATATGCCTAACTATAGTGAGGTTAGTTTATATCCAATCCAGCATTATTAAAAACAGGCTGCCTAACACCAGTGTGTTCTTTTCTTTAAAACTCCAACTTTTCTTCCTTTATGTATGACTGACCTAAAAGTTCAGAGAAATCTGATTATAGATATGGAGTTTAGTTGAAGAGCACTTAGATTTTTATGAAAATTTTATATCAAAAATATATTGAAAATACAAGGAAGGTAACCTACTTCTGCTGGTGCTAAACTTTCTACCAGAGGTAGACTTAAAGCCCAGGGAAGTAACACTCCAAAGTAACTATTTCCTGCACAGTCAGAGACCATCACATAGGTAGAGTGCTTTTGGAGAGAACAGGCCAAACTTTCAGTGACAACAACATTGTGTTGACTTCCTAGGAAAGTGAATTTCAGTTCTTGTCAGGCAATCAGCCCTCTGCTCGGTATTATATATGTGTGTTTGGGTGAAGGAGCAGGTTGGAGGATTAATATCTCAAAGAAGAATGAAGCTAGTTCCTTCCCTCTGGATATAATATTGATTTAATGGCTGTTCAGAACCATATGACCATAATCAAAGATTTCTTTGTGAGTTTTACAGAAAATAAATAAGACTGTAATTTTTATTTTGTTCTCATCTTTATTTTGAAAAAATTGATAAAAGAAACAAATACTGTTATATAATAGTAAATAAATCCTTCCCCAATGGTATATAGTGATTAATTTATGTCATTTTTTAAGATGGATGATTAGTATAACCAATGCTCTATAGCCAGTATGGTCTCTGGATCCTACAGATACAAAATCACCTATAATCAAATAAAATTAATTTGTTGATTTGGTAACCTAAGAGGGAAAGCACACCATGGAAAACTATGGAGTGTCCTGTAAGAATATATTAGAAAGAATTTATTATAGGACCTTTATTAAAGCAAAGAAGAACTTAAGTGCCTCTTGATGAAAGTGAAAGAGAAGGGTGAAAAGCTGCCTTAAAACTCAGCATTCAGAAAATTAAGATCATGGCTTCCTGTCCCATCACTTCATGGCAAATAGACGGGGAGACAATGGAAAAAGTGAGAGACTTTATTTTGGGTGGCTCCAAAATCACTGCAGATGGTGATTGCAGCCATGAAATTAAAAGACAATTGTTCCTTTTTGAAAAGCAATCACAAACCTAAATAACATATTAAAAAGCAGAGACATTACTTTGCCAACAAAGGTCTGTCTAGTCGAAGCTATGGTTTTTCCACTAGTTATGTATAGACGTGAGAGTTGGACTATAAAGAAAGCTGAGAGCCAAGGAATTGATGCTTTTGAACTGTGGTGCTGGAGAAGACTCTTGAGTTCCTTGGACTGCAAGGAGATCCAACCAGTCCATCCTAAGGGAGATCAGTCTTGAATGTTCATTGGAAGGATTGATGCTGAAGCTGAAACTCAAATATTTTGACCACCTGATGCGAAGGACTGACTCATTAGAAAAGACCCTGCTGCCGGGAAAGATTGAAGGCAGGAGGAGAAGGGGACGATGGAGGATGAGATGATTGGATGGCATCACTGACTCGATGGACATGAGTTTGAGCAAGCTCCAGGAGTTGGTGAAAGATTGGGAAGCCTGGTGTGCTGCAGTTCACGGGGTCACAAAGAGTTGGGCACAACTGAGTGACTGAACTGAACTATTATAGGGCCTGGGCTTGGGCTAGGTGATTTTGAGGGGGTTTAAGTGAAGATTTATACTGGGTTGGATGCTGTAAGGAAACTACGGTAATTCTATGATTGGCAAGGAGATCCAACCAGTCCATTCTAATGGAGGTCAGCCCGGGGTGTTCTTTGGAAGGAATGATGCTAAAGCTGAAACTCCAGTACTTTGGCCACCTGATGCAAAGAGTTGACTCATAGGAAAAGACTCTGATGCTGGGAGGGATTGGGGGCAGGAGGAAAAGGGGATGACAGAGGATGAGATGGCTGGATGGTATCACCGACTTGATGGACATGAGTCTGAGAGAACTCCGGGAGTTGGTGATGGACAGGGAGTCCTGGCATGCTGTGATTCATGGGGTCGCAAAGAGTCAGACATGACTGAATGACTGACCTGATCTGATGACTGGCTATCATAACAGCTTTTATTTAGAAAATGAGAAGTTGAACCATGCTAAAGCTGTAACTGGTAAAAATGCAGCAGTAGCTTATAATGAACCAGAATAGAGGGATAGTTGGTCATTTTTGTAATTTGGACAATGGTCTTTTTACTCTTGCTCTATTAGAGTCATTGGATGTCCCTGTCTGATGATGTCCTGTGAAATTTTTCTATTCGACAGAAGAACATTGTGCTAGTTCTGAGCCCTGGGCCATCTCCAGCAATACCAAGGCCTATCTGGTAATGCCAAGTCAGCTCCCAGATGACAAGAAATGCTTTCTCATTTCTTTGATCATATTAGAGAACTTAACATCTTTCAAATAAATAACAAAATAATGAAACTACAATCCATTTACCAATAAGCATTTTTTTCCCTTTTGCAGAGCATGATGATATATGTTGGATCAGAAGAAGCAAAAGGAGGAAGAGGGATGGGAGGTGAGGGAGGAGGAAGATGTGAAGTACCAGAAGAAAGAGATCAAGAGGTCTCTTTCCAAGGAGCATGAGAGAGAGAGAGAGGTAAGGAGACTTCTGAGCTGACTCCAGTGATCCCTGATGTTCACATTTTTTGCAGTCCCTTCCTCTTGTGGGTACTGGACCTCCTGCTTGCTTTGAGTAGATAGAGCATAACAAAAGTGATATGATGTCACTGTCAATGCTATGCTATATAAGGCTGTGCTTTCTCTCTTGTTTGCTCTCACTCTCTCTACTTCTACTTGCTTGCTCACTCTGAAGAAGCAAGCTGCTGTGTTGTAAACTTCTGTAGAGAGAATCCGAGATGGCAGGGAACTGAGGGAGGCCTCCTACTGACAGTTAGCAAGGAACTGAAGCCCTCAGCTCTTCAACCCATGAAGACTGAATGGATACCATGTGAGTGAGTCTGGAGTCCATGTCTCCCCGTCAAGCTGGGAGACAATTACAGCTCCTGGCTGACACCTTGATGTCAACCTAATATGAGACCTTGAGATGCAAGTGCCAGTTAAGCTGTACCTGGATTCCTGAGCCACAGAAACTGTGCAATAAGAAATGTTGTTTGTCTTAAACCATTAAGATTGAGGGTAATTTGTGACACAGAGACAGATAACTAATACAGAACATCAGGGTGGGATAAGGGAGGGATGAGTGAGGAATCTAGAACATGAATGTTAAGGAGGCACTTGCTCTCCAGGCTGTGCAAATTCCTCACTCACCCTGGTCCAGCTCTGCAGGAGAGGTAACATTTATTAAAAAAAAATAAATTTATTTATTTTAATTGGAGGTTAATTATTTTGCAATATTGTATTGGTTTTGCCACACATCAACATGAATCCACCATGGGTGTACATGTGTTCCTCACCTTGAGCCCCGCTCCCTCCTCCCTCCCTGTACCATCCCTCTGGGTCGTCTCAGTGCACCAGCCCCAAGCATCCAGTATCATGCATTGAACCTGGACTGGCTATTTGTTTCATATATGATATTATACATGTTTCAATGCCATTCTCCCAAATCATCCCACCCTCTCCCTCTCCCACAAAGTCCAAAAGACTGTTCTATACATCTGTGTCTCTTTCGTTGTCTCACATACAGGGTCATCATTACCATCTTTCTAAATTCCATATATATGCATTAGTATACTGTATTGGTGTTTTTCTTTCTGGCTTACTTTACTCTGTATAATCGGCTCCAGTTTCATCCACCTCATTAGAACTGATTCAAATGTCTTTCTTTTAATGGCTGAGTAATACTCCATTGTGTATATGTACCACAGCTTTCTTATCCATTCATCTGCTGATGGACATCTAGGTTGCTTCCATGTCCTGGCTATTATACACAGTGCTGCAATGAACACATGTCTCTTTCAATTCTGGTTTCCTCGGTGTATATGCCCAACAGTGGAATTGCTGGGTCATAAGGCAGTTCTATTTCCAGTTTTTTAAGGAACGCCACACTGTTCTCCATAGTGGCTGTACTGGTTTGCATTCCCACCAACAGTGTAAGAGGGTTCCCTTTTCTTGACACCCTCTCCAGCATTTATTGCTTGTAGACTTTTGGATTGCAGCCATTCTTACTGACATGAAATGGTACCTTATTGTGGTTTTTATTTGCATTTCTCTGATAATGAATGATGTTGAGCATCTTTTCATGTGTTTGTTAGCCATCTGTATGTTGTCTTTGGAGAAATGTCTATTTAGTTTTTTGGCCCATTTTTTGATTGGGTCATTTATTTTTCTGGAATTGAGTTGCAGGAGTTGCTTGTATATTTAAAAACGAGGTGTGAAGGTGAGACTGCAGGAAAAAGCACAGGAGCGTTGACTACAAATCCATTAAGCTACTATGTATTACATTTATTTTGTGAGAGTTTAATTCCACTGATGTATGCTATATGCTAAGTTACTCCAGTCATGTCCAACTCTGAGTGATGCTATGAAATGTAGCCTGCCAGGCTCCTCTGTCCACGGGATTCTCCAGATAAGAATGCCAGAGGTGGGATTCTCCAGATAAGAATGCCGGAGTGGGTTGTCATTCCCTTCTCCAGGGGATCTTCCCAACACACTGATTGAGCCCATCTCCTGTATCTACAGCCAAAATTACAATAAGTGCTCTATGAAATCGGCCAACAGTGAAAACTAGTAGATAAAATAAGAAACGTGATATTCTACACAACGTTATACACACCTATTTTTAGGGAAATTAGACAATTATGTTCTTAGTTCTGGAAAGAGGTGGAAGGCAGAAGAAAGAGAATTCATTGTTGCTAAATGTTATGAAATATTTGCTATAGGAGAGTTTCTTACTAATATCTTATATATAAACTAATTTTATGAGCTCATCTCCCTAAACACCCCAGCAGGAAGTAGACAGAGAAAGGATAAAAGCACCAACACAAAGTATAAATGCACTCCATGGCACAGCAGGAACAATGTGAATGAATGAGTCATTTAAGCAGAACCTTGTGTGTGTGCCAAAAGCCATGTTGTGGAAGAAACCATTTTTAAGGACTTCAAGATAAAATTAAGTTATGTCAAAATATCAGATCAGGAAATAATGGAGAGGCAAAAGAAAAGTGAAAGGATTAAGATATTTTATTATGTTTTCATACAAGTTAAATTTGATTTTAAGGAAATAAAACATAAAAGCTAATTGCTATTTTGTAGTATATTGATTAAATATATGCTGGTGTTTAGCAAGCTTGGTAGCTCATTTTCAAAATTCAAATCATAGAAATTTCAAGAAACCTTAGACCAGTTCTTTCTTCTTCAGCCACCATGTGCACCTGAGTCACTTGGGGATCTTATTAAAAAGTAGATGTCATATCCTTCAATTGAAAATAAACACATTTTTTAAAAAGTAGGATGGCTAATTTAGTGAGTCTGAGGCAGGTCCATGACTGCATTTCCACAATTTCCCAGAAAATATCTTTCTAACAGCCTGCCAAGGGCTGCCTTTTTTAAGAAGCATTCCTGCTGCTGCTGCTAAGTTGCTTCAGTCATGTCTGACTCTTTGCGACCCCATGGACTGCAGCCCACCAGGCTCCTCTGCCCATGGGATTTTCCAGGCAAGGGTGCTGGAGTGGGGTGCCATTGCCTTCTCTGTAAGAAGCATTACAAGTTCTTAAAACTTGAATTTTAGGACAGGTGTAGTCCTGGGACAAGCAATATCAATGTCACATGGGAAATGATTAGGAATGCAAATTTTTGAGCCCCACTCCATATTATAGAATCAAAAACTCAGGATGGTGCCCAGAAATTTCCTATCTATCAAAGCTCTCAGATGAATCTGAGACATAAGGAAGTTTCACTGTCTTAGGATAGTGTTTCTGAACCAAGGGTACAAATTAGAAACTCCTATGGAATTTATTTAATTTCAATGAGAATGTACTTGCACATTGAATCTGAGTAAGCTGATTGGAGAAGGAACCTAGAGAAAATTTTAAATTATCCTTAGTTGGGTGGGGATAATAATGAAAAGAGAGAGAGAGAGAAGAATCACTGTATTCAAGCTATTGCAGAGAAATTCAATGATTTATCAAGGTCTGAGAACCAGAAATGAAAGACTGCCCAGTTTTCATTTAGGGACTTCCCAGGTGGCACTAGTGGTAAAGAATCTGCCTGCCAGTGCAGGAGACACAAGAGACATGGGTTGGACCCCTGGCTCAAGAAGATCCCCTGGAAGAGGAAATGGCAACCAGCTCCAGTATGTTTGTCCTTAAAGTCCTATGGACAGAGGAGCTTGGTGGGCTATACTCCATGGGGTCGCAAAGAATTGGACATGACTGATCATGTGAGCACATCGCCATTTTCATTCAAGTTCTTTTCCTGGCACTTCAAGATGATACCAGGAAGACTTGAAATAATCCAAAATGGTCTCTTTCTCATGGAATGTATATCATCTCAGCATGCTGTTGTCTTTTCCTCTTGGGATAAAGAAACAGTCTGACACAGCCCATTCAGAGGCCTGTATTAGTCACTTAGTTACATTCTCTTTCAGTGGCTTCACATTGCTATTTACAATATACACAGAAATTAAATAATTGTTTGAAGCAAAGCTGTGATAGCTCAGGCAAAGCTTTGAAAGCACAGTAAATGTAATACACACACTAAGACTACAAGTGCCTACTTTTAAAAATGTTGTTTCCTTGCTTTTTAAAAAGGGTTTGAAATAGGTTGTCTTTACAGTTGGTGTTTTTTTCCTTCTAATTTTATTTTACAATTTTTCCAGTTTAAGAAATATTTTGTTCAGCCTACGTGATCCATTTTTTATTACTCTATAATGAAGGTTTGTACCTAAAATTAAAAAAAAAAAATTCTTTTTGAATGTTCTTGCTGTTCAAAGAGAAAGCATATTGAGAAACGTTTATCCTTGCATGCATCTTATGTTCTTAATAGAATTTATATCAAAAGTACCTAATAGAACCCAGGACTTTTCTAGAATCTAATTCAAATGAGTGTCTCTTGTCCTCTTTAGGGAGATGTTAAGAGGATTTTAGGGGACTTCCAAGCCCTTTAGATTCATGAACAGTGGTTCTGAATTTGAGTGATTTTGCTCTGCTAACTTGGCTTCTCACCTGCCAATGCAGAAAATGTGGGTTCGATCCTTGTGACAGAAGATCTGCTGAAGAAGGAAATGGCAACCAACTCCAGTATTCTTCCCTGGGAAATCCATGGACAGAGGAGCCTGGTGGGCTACAGTCCAAAGCAATGCAGATTCAGACACAACTGAGCATGCACGAATGCCCTGCTAACTGGCTTTAAAAATAGGTGGAGATATTTTGGATTTTACATTGAGTAGTGGCGTTTAGTAGATGAAGGCACAGAGGCTAACCATGCTGCAGTGAGAGAGAAAGTGTGGCAAAATGAAGGATTCGACCCCAAATGGCACTCTTTTGGCAAACACTTAAGGAAAGAATCATGGGTTCTCTTTTGCAATCTCAGGGAATGGGGTGGAGAGCAAGTGCCCTCTGGGCATATGGAACTCACTGTGAAGTGACAGAGGTCGTTCTATCCAGGGAACAGCAGCAGATGGGGGCAGCTGCGAGCACACCAGTTTCGGGCTTTGAAAATACTCTTTGAAAGATCTGTTTGTTAAAAAATGCTCTCCTTTTAGAATGCTCAGCAGGAAAGAGCAACATGCACTCTCAAAATGATGTTGAAAAGTGACTCTAACTAGAGGCAGAGGACAGGAGTCTGATGTTAAGCAAAGAAGCAAGACACAAGAAGGAGTTTACTCAAAGAAAGTGAAACTCTGACACATAATCAGTTCAAGTGCATGGTCTGTGGTCAGGGGGCACAGCAAAGAAAGATAGCAGCAATAAATGTAAAATTTATTACATTCTTCTGCCTGGGCTTTATAAATTTCACGCTTTCTAGAAAAATAGTTCCCAACCAAAGGTTAGCATGATAGCTACACTGGATAGCTTTTCTCAAATTAGACATAACTTTGTTCCTAGGGGGTTCCCAGGTATTGAGCCTAGGCATGTGTATTCTGTACTTTCATAAAAGTTTCTTAGATCTGAAATCCATCCCTGGATAAGGAGCACGGTATTAGAGGAATTAATGAACAGCATTTCACATATATATATATATAATATATATATTTTACTAGTAAGAACTCTTAACTTGAGGACCATCTTAAACAAAATTTTAAGTGTACAATATGGCATTCAACATTCAGAAAACTAAGATCATGGCATCCGGTCCCATCACTTCATAGCAGACAGATAGATGGGGAAACAGTGGAAACAGTGGCTGACTCTATTTTTCTGGGCTCCAAAATCACTGCAGATAGTGATTACAGGTATGAAATTAAAAGACACTTACTCCTTGGAAGGAAAGTTATGACCAAACTAGACAGCATATTCAAAAGCAGAGACATTACTTTTCCAAAAAAGGTCCATCTGGTCAAGGCTATGGTTTTTCCAATAGTCATGTATGGATGTGAGAGTTGGACTGTGAAGAAAGCTGAGTGCCAAAGAATTGATGATTTTGAACTGTGATGTTGGAGAAACTCTTGAGTCCCTTAGATTGCAAGGAGATCCAACCAGTCCATCCTAAGGGAGATCAGTCCTGGGTGTTCAATGGAAGGACTGATGTTGAAGCTGAAACTCCAATAATTTGGCCACCTGATGCGAAGAGTTGACTCATTGGAAAAGACCCTGATGCTGGGAAAGACTGAGGGCAGGAGGGGAAGGGGATGGCAGAGGATGAGATGGTTGGATGGCATCATTGACTTGATGGACATGGGTTTGGGTGGATTTGGGGAGTTGGTGATGGACAGGGAGGCCTGGCGTGCTGCAGTTCATGGGGTTGCAAAGCATCGGACACGCTGAGTGACTGAACTGAACCAAACTGATGGCATTTTAAGCTGTTGGCACAATGTTGTACAGCAGATCTCTAGAGGTTATTCAAGCCTGCACAAAATATTAGCTTTTTTTGCTCAGATTGTGATACTATGGGTGATGAATTCCTGACCATACTTCTCAGAAACAGCATGGAATAGAGCTATGCTGTAACACAGGGGAGTGTTCAATAAAAATTTTGATTGGAATAATAAGTGAATATAATCTTTCTGCTGTTTGTTCACTCAAGAGCAAGAAACCGAGGCTTTTCCCCTACAATTTTATGAAAGGTTTCTGGAAGTTTAGGGAAAAAAAAATCTTTAATGTTAAATGATTCCAAAAAAAAAACAGAACTTCACCCTTCAATTCCTAACAGGAGGAAGTTCTGAGAGGGAGATAAATAAAAAGAGAATTGCCACAGAAGGAGAATTTGATATATCCTAAAAGGCGCTTACTCCTTGGAAGAAAAGTTATGACCAACCTAGATAGCATATTGAAAAGCAGAGATATTACTTTGCCAACAAAGGTCCATCTAGTCAAGGCTATTGTTTCTCCAGTGGTCATGTATAGATGTGAGAGATGGAGTATAAAGAGAGCTGAGCACCAAAGAATTGATGCTTTTGAACTGTGGTGTTGGAGAAGACTCTTGAGAGTCCCTTGGACTGCAAGGAGATCCATCCAGTTCATTCTAAAGGAGATCAGCCCTGGGTGTTCTTTGGAAGGAATGATGCTAACACTGAAACTCCAATACTTTGGCTACCTCATGTGAAGAGAAAAGACTCTGATGCTGGGAGGGGTTGGGGGCAGGAGGAGAAGGGGACGACAGAGGATAAGATGGCTGGATGGCATCACTGACTTGATAGACGTGAGTCTGAGTGAACTCTGGGAGTTGATGATGGACAGGGAGGCCTGGCGTGCTGCGATTCATGGGGTCGCAAAGAGTCGGACACGACTGAGCGACTGAACTGAACTGAAGCAGCAATAGCAACAAAATAAGTCTCAACATCTCTCTCTAAGCATTTCCGCATTCATTCACACAGGACCAGTTTAAGGTGAATTGTGAGATGTTAGTTATGAGCTAGGGGCTTCCCTGGTAGCTCAGTTGGTAAAGAATTTGCTTGCCTGGGTTGGGATAATCCCCTGGAGGAGGGACAGACTACCCACTCCAGTAATCATGGTCTTCCCTGTGGCTCAGATGGTAAAGAATCCATCTGCATTGTGGGAGACCTGGGTTTGATCCCTGTATTGGGAAGATCGCCTGGGGGAGGACATGGCAACCCACTCCAATTCTTGTCTGGAGAATCCCCATGGACAGAGGAGCCTGGTGGGCTACAGTCCATGGGGTCGCAAAGTTGGACATGATTAAGTGACTAGGCATAGGACAGTTAGGAGTTAAGCAGACACCCAGCCTTGTTTTTGGAAATGAAGCTTCAAATGCTTATAGCATTTTCTCTGTTCCACAGGCAAACATACATCTGTCAGAGCATCTACCCCATCTTTCTGATACATCACATATTTTTTAATTTGTGAAGTTGTGCTTATTTATTAGTGTGATATTGAAAATATTTGTTTGAAAAGAGTCAGGGGTCCTAGACAGGTGATTACATAATAATTATTCTGTTATGTACTTACCTTCTTTCTGGGGTAGGCTATTTTCACTTCTAAATGAAATTTGCAAATCACTAAATATTTGAAAGACATAATACCTAAAATAATTTACACCTGCTCTGAATGACTACAGCATAGATTTATGTTCAACAAATAGCGGTTTGAAGTCTCTGAAATATAGCCTTAAAATGTTCACTTATATTTCTCTCCACACATATATTTCTAGTTAGTATTTTTAATATTTGGTCATGATAGTTTTACATCAGAAGATTAGGTTTGATACTTAAAAATTTCTATGCACTATTTTAGGCCTTAAGGCTTTGCATAATAGAGAAAGAGAGAGAAGAGAGAGATTCATAGATTCATAAGTACATAGATTAATGGATAGATGAATAGATGGATGAATAGATTGGTAGATAAATAAACAGGAAAATTACTGAATCATCTCTGAATGGGACATAGAATAGTTCCTCTTCACTTAGAACCAGTAACAAGAAACATTCTAACCATCTTGCTCCTTCTTTAATGTGTATGTCCAAGGGGAAGTAGCTCTTGCTAATATTATTAATGAGAAATGCCATGTATCATTGTCATGAGTGAGCCTCTGCTTTGTCCTCTCTTGTAAGCTCCATGTATAAACTTTCCTTGTGTCTTTTTTTTTTTTGGTAAAGGAAGTAGAAGTGATTGGGGACATACCCATGTCCAGCAACTGCTGAAAACTGAATAAATATTTTCAAGTAAAATGGAAGAAGTAAAGATGCCATTTTCCATATCAGGATGAATCTACTATGTAAGTCAGTTTTACTGGTAATACAGCTGATAGTTTGAACCTTATCTTTTTCTCATGTCTATTTTCAATTGCTTTAATACTTGAAGAAAGAGAAAGGTGATTAATTCCTCCCATCTCTTATTAAAACAAGTTTCTTACAAACAAATATGCTATTTCAAAGGAATTAATAATTTTTTTCTATAAGCAAGTTCAGCAGTGATAGTCTGTCATTTCAATATCTAGAGTAGAAATACAATTTAATGAAGAGTATGTGTTACATGGTCTCTTGAGCATTTCTCATTATCCATTTGTTTCATTTCCTTTTTCATAATATCTTTCTTGATTCAGACCTTAACTTCTTTATTAGCTGGCTATACAGCTATTGATGAGATTTTAGACAAGCAAATAAGAAGCTTGAAAATTATATAATTTTGTGTTTGAAAAGTCTTTTGAAATGTTTAGACAATATGAGGCAAGTCCTGAATTTACTGTGTATTTTCTGTGCATTGTCATTATAGACCACAAAAAAGGATTTATTAAAATTTTCATATACCATCTTTACACCCTTTTTCTATTTCTTGTGAACAAACTTTTAGCCAACCAAAAAAGGAAGGATTACAGACTAATAGAGAAAGCATGGATTTGGTGCCAATAGATGTGTATAGAAAGCACAGCTCTGCTATTTACTAAGTCTTTAGATTTTTGTGTGAATTACTCTATCTGCCTTTGGTTTTCTCACATGTAAAATTAATGTAATAATATATAAAAGTAAAAACTGTCACACAAATTAAAAAGAATTTCTCTTCTCTCTTTATTAATGTTTCTCTGTGTCTGAATCTATGGATCATATCCTTAATATTTTACACCTTATATATTAAATAATTCTTAGAGTGGCTCTTTGGTTTATAGTAAATAACTCTTCTGTCAGGAAGGCTTCATACCACAACCATTGACCCTGAAATTTTCTAAGAACTTGAAACTGACAGTCACCGGATTGAGTTATTTTAATGTCAGGACCCTAGAAACTGCATGAGCTCCCTGGAGCCACTTAAGCACATGCTCTCCCTGCAGCCTGGACATACACTATTCATGAGCATCTGGGGTGCAGTATGGCAGAAGGGATAAAAGCACAGGGCCGAGAGTCAGGCTGTCCAAGTTTGAATTCTAGATCTGTCACTTACTAACTTGTGACCTTGGGAAGAAGATTATATAACTTAGTACAACTGCTTATTGATCTGTAAAAGGCATATAATAGCTGTAGATACCATATAGAGCTCATGGGAAAATGAAATGAGGTAACTATATAAAGAGCTTAGAATGGTGCCTGGAACATAGTGGATGCCCAGCAAGTAGTAACTATTATTAGGATTCTGGGAGATATTCCAGTTCCTTCCAATGAACAGCCTACATTCTTTTATTTCTATTCTTAAGTAAACCATCATAATTTCTGTTGTTCCTCATAACCAAGTGAACCTCAACTAAAAGCCTGGGTGAAACTGTCTTTGGTATTTTGTTTGAACAATTTCAGTTTATGCCCCTTCGATATGTTTACAGTTAAAATGAAAATTTTTCCACAGTTTATTGTGATCCACACAGTCAAAGGCTTTGGCATAGTGAATAAAGCAGAAATATATGTTNACCCAGGACTTTTCTAGAATCTAATTCAAATGAGTGTCTCTTGTCCTCTTTAGGGAGATGTTAAGAGGATTTTAGGGGACTTCCAAGCCCTTTAGATTCATGAACAGTGGTTCTGAATTTGAGTGATTTTGCTCTGCTAACTTGGCTTCTCACCTGCCAATGCAGAAAATGTGGGTTCGATCCTTGTGACAGAAGATCTGCTGAAGAAGGAAATGGCAACCAACTCCAGTATTCTTCCCTGGGAAATCCATGGACAGAGGAGCCTGGTGGGCTACAGTCCAAAGCAATGCAGATTCAGACACAACTGAGCATGCACGAATGCCCTGCTAACTGGCTTTAAAAATAGGTGGAGATATTTTGGATTTTACATTGAGTAGTGGCGTTTAGTAGATGAAGGCACAGAGGCTAATCATGCTGCAATGAGAGAAAGTGTGGCAAAATGAAGGATTCGACCCCAAATGGCACTCTTTTGACAAACACTTAAGGAAAGAATCATGGGTTCTCTTTTGCAATCTCAGGGAATGGGGTGGAGAGCAAGTGCCCTCTGGGCATATGGAACTCACTGTGAAGTGACAGAGGTCGTTCTATCCAGGGAACAGCAGCAGATGGGGGCAGCTGCGAGCACACCAGTTTCGGGCTTTGAAAATACTCTTTGAAAGATCTGTTTGTTAAAAAATGCTCTCCTTTTAGAATGCTCAGCAGGAAAGAGCAACATGCACTCTCAAAATGATGTTGAAAAGTGACTCTAACTAGAGGCAGAGGACAGGAGTCTGATGTTAAGCAAAGAAGCAAGACACAAGAAGGAGTTTACTCAAAGAAAGTGAAACTCTGACACATAATCAGTTCAAGTGCATGG
>SJYX01022777.1:451284-462660 GCA_006410675.1 Oreotragus oreotragus
CAACATTCAGAAAACTAAGATCATGGCAAATAGATGGGGAAGCAATGGAAATAGTGACTGACTTTATCTGGGGGGGCTCCCAAATCATTGCAGATGGTGACTGTAGCCATGAAATTAAAAGATATTTACTCCTTGGAAGAAAAGTTATGACCAACCTAGACTGCATATTAAAAAGTAGAGACATCACTTTACCAACAAAGATCCATCTTGTCAAAGTAGTTTGACTACTGGTTTCTCCAGTAGTCATGTATGGATGTGAGAGTTGGATTACAAAGAATTGATGCTTTTGAACTGTGTGTTGGAGAAGACTTTGCAAGTCCCTTGGATTGCAAGGAGATCCAACCAGTCCATCCTAAAGGAATCAGTACTGAATATTCATTGGATGGACTGATGATGAAGCTGAAACTCCAAAACTTTGGCCACCTGATGTGAAGAATGGACTCACTGAAAAAGATCCTGATGCTGGGCAAGATTGAAGGAAGGAGTAGACAGGAACAATAGAGGATGAGATGGTTGAATGACATCACCAACTCAATAGGCGTGAGTTTGAGTAAGCTCCAGGAGTTGGCGATGGACAGGGAAGCCTGGCTTGCTGCAGTCCATGAGTCACAAAGAGTCAGACATGACTGACTGAACTGAACTGAACTCTGAAAGACTAATTTCTAGTGAGAAAACACACACACACACATTTTTTTCTTTTCCATTGCTCTATAGTTTTGTTTTGTTTTGTTTTTTAGGGCTTCCATTTTACTTTATTTTACTTTACTGTACTCTATTGGTTTTGGATATCTACTTTTCCTGTTTTTCTGCTTCCACTTCCCATTTGAGATCTGGTACACATTTTGTATGTACACTTAGGCTAGAACAAGACAGCACTATTCAGTTGAGCTTGCTGGCTTGGCTGGCAACTAATTTTACCATGAAGTCTACTTTCTGTTCTTTTTACTTATAATACATTATAAATAACTGAACAGCATGTCTAAAGGGTAGCTAAACAAACTACCAAACAATTTTGCACACTTACCAAGTCCACATAATGCATCTTTTAACTTCAGAAGTTATAATGTATAATAAACAAGTCAATGTTCAAAATTGTCACCAATTGTATTATCCTCTATTTTACTCAACAGGAAATACCTATGGCTTTTCAAACTTCTACTTCAGAACAAAAAGGAACATACATTAATTCATCAAAGAGTTAGTTGTTTATTTTTAACAAGTACCAATTCAGTGGAAATACATATTATATTACTTTTTATGAAATGCATCCTTCTATAAAATATAGCATTGTGAATCATTATAATAGGGGTAAAGATGAGGGGACATTGAGCTGAAGGAGTATGTTATTTGTTGAAATGCTTTCAGGTTATAAAGGGCAGTTGTTTTTGCATATTAGTACATTGCCTTTGCTTTCTTATGTTACCATAGGTAGAAATGGATCATTTCCAAGAGCTCCCCATGAAAGTTCTCCATCTGGCTGGATTTTTCAACCATCATCACATTCAATTTCTTATATACTTTTGCTCTAGGGCTCTTCACTTTGATTTTAAGGTATAGCTATTTAATATGATATTAATAATAAAAAGAAATAATAATAATAGCCTTCCTTATTTTGGCTTCTATCACAAGATGTGATTAATCTTTTAATGCTCTATAAGTATTTACTTTTAGCTCTAGGTAAAGAAATAAGACAGACAGTTTAGATCATTGGCCCAAGCCCATACTGTTGGTACATGGTGTTAGAATTGAAAAGAAGACTCCTAGCATGACAGAGTTCATGCTCTTTCTTCTGGATGCACATGCAGTTACAAATGTCTAGTATTTTCTCCAAATAACATTTTCTTGTTGCAGTAGTTCAGAACCAAGTCTGTGAAATCAGTCAAAACTGTGTTCAGCTAGTGGCTCTTAAGTCACTTAACTTCTATAAATCTGTTTTTCCCTCTGTAAAATAAGGACAAGAATAGTGCTTACCTCTTAATATGACTGTAAGAGTTAAATGAAAGAATGTCTGTAAAACATAATAAGTTTCCAAAGCATTTTTTAAACATTATGCTGCTGCTGCTGCTAAGTCATTTCAGTCGTGTCCGACTCTATGCAACCCCATAGATGTCAGCCCACCAGACTCCCCATCCCTGGGATTTTCCAGGCAAGAATACTGGAGTGGGTTGCCATTTCCTCCTTCAATGCATGAAAGTGAAAAGAGAAAGTGAAGTCGCTCAGTCGTGTCTGACTCTTAGCGACCCCATGGACTACAGCCCACCAGGCTCCTCTGTCTATGGGATTTTCCAGGCAAGAGCACTGGAATGGTGTGCCATTGCCTTCTCTGGTAAACATTATAATTATTATTTTAAAGATTATGATCTCATGTCATTCTGGTGGAGGAATATGTCAGACTATTATGAATATCATTGGACAGATGGGGTATTCTGTAGTATATAGATCAGTATAAAAGGTTAGAGCTTGGGCTTCCCAGGTGGCGCAGAGTTAAATAAACTGAGACACACGTTCGATCCTTGGATTGGGAAGATCCTCTAGAGAAGGAAATGGCAATCCGCTCCAATATTCTTGCCTGGAAAATTCCATGAAAAGAGGAGCCTGGTGGGCTGCAGTTCATGGGGTCATGAAGAGTCAAACAGTACTGAGCCACTTGGAACACACACGCATCCATTTACTCTGATAGGGTCAAGTACAGAGAAGAATTTGAAAATTTGTGACCCTTAAGTAACAGTTTCTTTGCCCTTCACTGAGTTCTTTGAAAATCATCTTTGAATTTGTTAGTGCTGTCCCATCATTCTTCTTATTTTGACTACCTGGTTCCTGTTTTAGAGCTTTCTGTTTATTTTAAACAGATTTAATTATTTATAGAAATTTAAATGATATTAGTGAATTCATTCCACATCATTCAAGAATTATTCTGAAGGAGAAGACTCCATTCCAAACTTTAGGATGAGGATGATAAAATGAGGAAATCACTTTAGTTTTCTCTTTAAGCAGCACTTTTCATATTCTAGTAGGCATTTTAATCATCTGAGGAATTTTATTCAAATTCAAATTTTAACTCAGATGGCCAGGGTGGGATGTTAGAGCCTGTTTTTCTGACAGACTTCCAGTTACTGCTGCTAGTCTATGGCCGTACTTGGAAGAGCAAGATCTTAGAAGCTCACGGCTAGCCTGCAGTTACAGATGAGCACTAATAGCTATGAGTATAAAGTTACACACAAGAGAGAATAATCAATACTGGGTAGAATGGAGGTAATTAGAAAGATACTGTTGAAAAAGTCTAAGCAAAATTTGTTATTGAATATCAAGCCAGCTTTTACCAATAATAACCATATAACTTTCAAGTGGTAACACCCAATTTGATTTTTGATGCATTTGTGACAGTCTATTACATCTGAGTAATGCTTGGTCTGGAGTGAGTTAACACTATGAATAATTGTCCTTATAGGTGTCCCTGATCTATCTGTGCCTACCATTTTCCAATATACAAATCTTAAGTGGGGAAGTATCTTCTAAAAATTTTACCTTGAAAATCTCACTGCACTGATCAGCCTCAGTAATTCTGAGTAACTTTGAGTCCTTTCATATAAGTTTGATGTATTTTCAATCTTTTATAACATTTCATCTGACTCTTGACTTTTAAGGTCCAAAGATAAATGTAGACCCAGAATTCTTTGAGAAATCTGGTGTGAGATGTGGCATGACAGAGGCAATATATAATGCCCAGAGCTGTTCAAAGATGAAATGAGCTGGAGGTATCAAGGACATAATCCTTTTTGTCTAATTTCTGAGGAGGTTGCTAAGAGACTGAAACATCAGAAAGAAGATATGAAGAGACTCACAGCATCACATGGGAAATTATCAGAGAGCAGAACCTCAGACCTTACTCCAAGCCTACTGACTCAGAATCAGCCTATTTACAAGATCCAGAGATGGTACACTTTCATTTTACAGTATAAGAAGTACAAATCTATTCTACCATTACCCTTGAGAGATTCTGTAATTCTGCATCAAGCTGTGTATACCTGTGGTAGATTCATGTTGATGTATGGCAAAACCAGTACAATATTTAAAGTACTTAACCTCCAATTAAAATAAATAAATATATATTAAAAAATAAAATTTTTTAAAATCTTTAAATTGCTATTTTTCAAAGAGATGAGTAGGTTTATATCTACACTGTTTAGATGGTAATGAGCCATATGGATCAGAAATTAACTCTGGTTCTAAACTGGGCCCAAATTCTCAGTAGAGAATATCCTAAAGAGACTGGGTTAGTTGGATAGGTTAAAGTTTCTCAGACTTCAGCATGCATTAGAATACCCTGGAAGATTTGTTAATGTGAAGAATGATAAGCTCTACCTCCAAAGTTTCTGATGTAGTAAGTCTGGTATACAGCCTAAGAATCTGCATTTCTGACAAGTTTCCAGATAATGTGGATGCTATTGGTTTAGGGTCCATCCTTAGAGAACCCCTGCTATAGATGAAAAGTTGGCTGGCTATTCTGTTCATTCCAACCTGTGCCAGACAAATCTCATTCTAAATAAAAGTAAGGTAATTTTAGTTTATAAGAAAATTTTTGGCTTCTACTGTTAAATCTGTGACTGACACAGATTCCTTAAGAGTACTGAAGAAAAGAGCAGCAACTTCACATCTACCCAAAAGTGATTAATAGTAGATAAAGACTTAGGATTGTATTAGTGTGGGCCAATTGGGTCAGTGAGGCTTGTATAGGTACATTAATTATCAACCCAGGAAACACTGGTTTTCTAACTAGATCTGAACAAGAAAACAAAGAAAGAATCATAAGTGAAAAGAAAACCTTTTTAAACAATATTTTGACTTGATATAGTAAGATTGAAAGCAAATTATACATAAATACTGTACCCTAGTTGGGAAGCTTGGTTGGTTCTTATAGAAACACTTTTGAAATTACTTTATATATTTACTAGGGTGATCAAATAAATACATAAGTTATAGAAAATGAAAATATGATTTATGTCAGAGAAAGAAGTCACAAATAATAAGGGAAGGAAGACTAGAATGATGCTGGATTGGAGTGGGAGATGCCAGTATAAACTCTTATATATGAGTTTGTGTAGATACATGTATTCTTAGCTCTACTTGAGCTAAGACACTTGAGAGTGCCTATAAATAGCAACAGTTTAGAGGCAATGAGCATTCCTAGTGATCAGAGCTTGTTTTCTAGCAACTATTATCTGATAAACAGAATCTGGGCTCCTTGGGGAAATGATTGCTTCTAAGGTTGGGGCGGAAAAAGAAAAAAAAACAAGATGAACCTACAACCTATTGCAGTGCAAGAAAATAAGGATGTATTAAAAAATATATCAAAGGGGCACAGAAACCAACTGAAACTGATGGCACAGTTGGACCAAATAATAAGAATAATAGCTATTAACCCAAACAAAATAATTATCACTGAGCCTGATTAAATGATTAAATACACTCATTCTAAATAAAAATATACATACAGACAGACGTATATAGTCAAAGAGAAGGGACAATTCTTTCTTGGGGAGGAACAATTTTAATTACTAAATATAGGTAGACTGAGATAAATAGAAAATTTTCATTAGAACATCACAGTAGTAATTACTGCAAACAAGATCCACCAGTGAAAGCTAAATTTAATGGGTAAAGTCTCTCAAACAGACAGTCCAAAATTAAATATGTATTAATTTCAAAGGGAGATATAGTAACTTCATAGTGGGGAAATTTTGCAGACTTCGCCTTGACCAAGAGATCAAGATTAAACTTATTAGTAATAAAAGATACTGAGATTATGTGCTCTTTGATACGATGCACTGAGAAGGAAACATCACACCTGTGGCATTCCTCCCAGTTATGCTTTACCTCTTTTTAACCATGAGAAACATAGACAAATTCATATTGAGGAGCATTCTGAAAAATAACTGGCTTGTGCTTTTCAAAGTCAAAATCACTAGATAATAAAAAACTGAGGAACAATCCAATTTAGGGGAGGTTAAGGAAACATGGGACTTCCCCAGTGGCTCAAACAGTGAAGAATATGCCTGCAGTGTAGGAGACCTAGGTTTGATCCATGGGTTGGGAAGATCCTCTGGGGAAGGAAATGGTAACCCATTCCAATATTCTTGTCTGGAAAATCCCATGGACAGAGGAGACTGGTGGGCTACACTCCATGGGGTTGCAAAGAGTCTGAGAGGACCAAGTAATGAACACTTTCACTTTCAGGGAGACATGATATCTAAAAATGCAATGTGGGTTCTTATGTTAGACCTTGGGGCAGAAGAAATTAGCAAAACAATTTGGTAAAATCTGAATAAACTCTGCAGCTTAGCTAATAGTATGGTACTAAAATTATATTCATTTTTATCATTTAAATTCATCATGTAAGATGTAAACATTAAAATTATCTGAGAAAAAGGCATATATGAACTGTACTGTCCATACCCTACTGTAAGTCTAAAATTGACTCAAAATAAAAAGTTAAAAACAATAAAAAATACAGAATAAGTGGAATTAGCGCCCCATACTTTTCTAAAGGTAATCACAAGTTTCAGTTAGAGTGTGTCCTTATAGGAATTGTAATGATTATAATAAAAGGTTAATAAAAATAATGAAATAATGTTTTCTGATTTCAAGCATCTTACAATTAGTTTAAAAAGCATACCTATAAGAAGTTACTGGAGAATAATTACCAGGCAAAATTTCAAACTGAATACTGATGAGAACAAATTTAGTATAAATTAAATGTTTTACAAGCCCTGGTCATCTTGCTTTCTTCAGTCTTTTGCCTGGTGGCTGGTAATGATCAAAAGAGTCACTTCTAGACTTCCATTCCCTTTTGCGATTTTCTGCATCTCTCTCCTTTCAGTATCACCCTTAGCTTCTAGCTCCTGCTCCTGCCTTCTGAAAGTAGAATAGAGTTACTTTAACTAATTTACATGAAATTCTTCTGGGATAAGCGATGAAATGCTCATTAGGAATATTTTATGTACATAAATTTCATTATATAAATTATTTAACTTAATTAAAATAGAGAAACCTAATGACTAATGTTCAAAACCTATTAACCGAGAGAGGCAAATTGAATTCCCATGGCTTTCTATATGCCTTCCTTAATGCTTCTAGCAGTCAGTAACTTTGTTTATGAGTTTGATTTATCTTGAAAAAAAATGACCTTTCTTTTTCAGTCTTAGGCAGAGTCCAATTTTGACTACCTTTTTCAGTGTCTCCTACTTAAAACAATTCAATTTTGAAAACCTACCATCTGTTAACAAATAGTGTTCTCACCATGAAGGCAGTGATTATGTTTATTGCAATTTCACAGGATGAGAAACCAAGAAAAATACAAGAATAGAAACTAGAGAAGAATAAATTCCAAAGAAAAAGGAGCTATATGAAATGAACAAGCAATAAAAGATTTTTGCTGCAATGGAATTACAGGTAAACAATGTGAAGTAAAAATATGGTTAGTTAAGGATGTAAGAGTGAAGAAAAGAGAATATTATAAAGGATATCTCACTCTTCATTTTAAATGAGAATTACTGATGTACTGCATTCAATATGTTAAGTATAAGTCTTTTGAAGCTTTAGAAATATCCTGGGCACAGTTTGACTGATCCTGTGGTATTATAGACATAAAGATGATCACTGGAAAATATAAACAAAGAATCACAAAATAATATAGAAGAAAAGAAATTTGATGGACAAATTCTGGATTATACAGATGAACTCTTCAACTATACAGAGCCTATTAAGCAAAGCTGAAATAGTATAATTAACAATGATAATACTAACTCATCCTGGAAATAGGGTTTTTAATAAGTGTTTTAACTGCATTGTTCTCTCTTATTCCTGACAACATCGCTATTAAAATTGAAGAGAAAACCAAAACTTCAGTGTTGCTTTTGTACCATAAAGGCTCCTTAGCTGTGCCTTCTTCAAAAACAGGCTTACCTTGACTGTTCCCAGCATCTAATGTGTTTCTTTTTCTAAATGTGTCTAAATTCAATTGGGTCCTTGAAAACTGGCAAAATGTGTAATACTTACATTGTTCAATCAGCAAAATAAACTTTTCTTAGGGTCTATTACCTGCAAAGAACTGATCTAGGCCTTAGGAGTAGTGACTAAGCAAATAAAAAAATTTGCTAATGTGGGGCTTACATTTTAATGTAGGGAAATATAAAATGAATAAGTACATTTATCAGAAAAAGTTCAAAAGTGGTCATTAACATAAGAATATAAAATCAGCTCAGTTCAGTTCAGTCGCTCAGCCGTGTCCAACTCTTTGCGACCCCATGAATTGCAGATGCCAGGCCTCCCTGTCCATCACTAACTCCCGGAGTCTACTCAAATTCATGTCCATCGAGTGGGTGAAGCCATCCAGCCATCTCATCCTCTGTCGTCCCCTTCTCCTGCCCCCAATCCCTCCCAGCATCAGGGTCTTTTCCAATGAGTCAACTTTTCACATGAGGTGGCCAAACTACTGGAGTTTCAGCTTCAACATCAGTCCTTCCAATGAACACCCAGGCCTGATCTCCTTTAGGATGGACTGGTTGGATCTCCTTGCAGTCCAAGGGACTCTCAAGAGTCTTCTTCAACACCACAGTTTAAAAGCATCAATTCTTTAGTGCACAGTTTTCTTTATAGTCCAACTCTCACATCCANCCAATGAACACCCAGGCCTGATCTCCTTTAGGATGGACTGGTTGGATCTCCTTGCAGTCCAAGGGACTCTCAAGAGTCTTCTTCAACACCACAGTTTAAAAGCATCAGTTCTTTAGTGCACAGTTTTCTTTATAGTCCAACTCTCACATCCATACATGACCACTGGAAAAAACATAGCCTTGACTAGACGGACCTTTGTTGGCAAAGTAATATCTCTGCTTTTTAATATGCTATCTGGTTGGTCATAACTTTCCTTCCAAGGAATAAGCGTCTTTTAATTTCATGGCTGCAGTCACCATCTGCAGTGATTTTGGAGCCCCCCAAAATAAAGTCTGCCACTGTTTCCCTGTCTATTTCCCATGAAGTGATGGGACCAGATGTCATGATCTAAGTGTTCTGAATGTTGAGCTTTAAGCCAACTTTTTCACTCTCATTTTTCACTTTCATCAAGAGGCTCTTTAGTTCCTCTTCAGTTTCTGCCATAAGGGTGGTGTCTTCTGCCTATCTGAGATTATTGCTATTTCTCCTGGCAATCTTGATTCCAGCGTGTGCTTCTTCTAGCCCAGTGTTCCTCATGATGTGCTCTGCATATAATTTAAATAAGCAGGGTGACAATATACAGCCAGAGGTTGGGAGGGTGAGGAGCACGAATGGTGGAGCTGCCCAGTTTGGTTTGAGTCCCTGATCTGCCCCTTGCCAGCTCTGTGGCTTTTGGCAAGAGGACTCTAGCCTTTTCTTATTTGGGACCAGTCTGTTGTTCCATGTCCAGTTCTAACTGTTGCTTCCGGACCTGCATACAGATTTCTCAAGAAGCAGGTCAGGTGGTCTGGTATTCCCATCTCTCTCAGAATTTTCCACAGTTTATTGTGATCCACACAGTCAAAGGCTTTGGCATAGTCAATAAAGCAGAAATATATGTTTTTCTGGAACTCTCTTATTTTTCAATGATCCAGCAGATGTTGGCAATTTGATCTCTGTTTCCTCTGCCTTTTTAAAAACCATCTTGAACATCTGGAAATTCAGAATATAAAATAAGGTGATGTAAAAGCAAATGTTTGAGAAAGAGTGGCCTTAGCAAGTGTGCTTAGGGTAGATCTCTGAAAAGATAACTTTAGAATTGATCCATGAAGATGGGAAAGAGTTAGTAAGACACAGGTCACAACAAGAATGTTCTAATTAGCAGGCATGGACATGCAAAGATGTTGCAGTGTGAATTAGCCTGGTGTGTCTGAAAAAAGATGGAAGGTCAGTAGAAGGTAGGGAGAATGTTGTAAGATTGGTGGTACAGTAGGAAAAGGTCTTCAGGGCATAGAAGAGATTTGGGTTTTATTGTAAGACAATGGAAAGTCATTAGGAAAATCTTAATGGAGGAAAGATATAATTTGATTTTCATTTCAAAAATATTACTTTGTTTTAGAATTAGGAATGGATTAAAGGACCAGAGGGTAAGCAGGACAAACAGAGACTGTTGAGTTGACCAATCTGAGACATGACACAATTTGGAGAAACATAGTTTTAGTAGAGATGGAAAGACGTGGATGGATTTGCTATATTTTTTGAAGGCAATGCCTCCAAATGATGTTTTTAATGGATTGAATGTGAGAGTGAGGAAAAAGGAGAAATAAAAGTTGCTTCTCAGATGTTTGTCTTATGTACCAGGGTAGAAAGTAAACATATGCTAAGATGGATAAAACAGAGAATTAGAGGAGAGCTTGTGAATTAAATGCTAAGGAAAATGACCCAGTGCTATGTTAATACTTCCTCTACCTCACTACCCATCCTTCCTTCCCAACTCTTTCATCACTGCTAGCATAGGTGTCTCATTTCAAAGACCTAGATCAACCAGTGTAAGCTCCCTCATTTCTATTTGCCTCCAGAATATGGTCTTCTTTTTCTGTTTGTTGTTCAGTCTCTAAGCCATGTATGACTCTGTGAACTGTGACCCCATGGACTCACAATAAGGAGTAGCCTTCCCCCGTCTAATGCTAACTATTCTAATTGATCTCAGAGTTATCAAATATCTTGAGGAACTTTTTTCTTAAATATTTCCCCAAGATTTTTAGTTTACTTCTTTAATATATTATTCCCTTTTATATTCAAAGGCTTATAAGTATTCTTTTAAAAATCTCTGAATTCTCCTCTTTGACTATCATCCTCTTTTATTTTATTTTATTTTACTTTACAGTACTCTACTGGTGTTGGCATACATTGACATGAATCCGCCACGGGTGTACACGAACTCCCAAACATGAACCCCCCTCCCTCCTCCCTCCCCCCATCATCCCTCCAGATCATCCCCATACACCAGCCCCAAGCATCCTGCATCCTGCATCGAACACAGACTGGTGATTCATTTCCTACATGATAGTACACATATTTCAATGCTATTCTCCCAAATCATCCCACCCTCTCCCCCTCCCTCTCCCTCTCCCTCAGAGTCCAAAAGTCCACTCTACACATCTGCGTCTTTCTTGCTGTCCTGCATACAGGGTCCTCATTACCATCTTTCTAAATTCCATATATATGTGTTAGTATACTGTATTGGTGTTTTTCTTTCTGGCTTACTTCACTCTGTATAATTGGTTCCAGTTTCATCCATCTTATTAGAACTGATTCAAATGTATTCTTTTTAATGGCTGAGTAATACTCCATTGTGTATATGTACCACAGCTTTCTTATCCATTCATCCGCTGATGGACATCT
>SJYX01022777.1:463387-476821 GCA_006410675.1 Oreotragus oreotragus
CTAAGTCACTTCAGTCGTGTCCGACTCTGTGTGACCCCATAGATGGCAGCCCACCAGGCTCCCCCATCCCTGGGATTCTCCAGGCAAGAATACTGGAGTGGGTTGCCATTTCCTTCCCCAATGCATGAAAGAGAAAAGTGAAAGTGAAGTCGCTCAGTCTGTCCGACTGTTAGCGACCCCATGGACTGCAGCCCACCAGGCTACTCCGTTCATTGGATTTTCCAGGCAAGAGTACTGGGGTGGGGTGCCATTGCCTTCCCCGTCTGTGCCACTGTTCTTATCATTTTCAACCCTGGAATTACCACAGTTCTGCTAGGGAATTTTGATATCATATCCTTCCTTCATTGGCCTTTTATATGTTCCATTGAACAAACAGAAAACCAAGTAAGTTTTTAGCCCAGTTCCTCCAAAACACTTATGGTAGAAAATTTTTGTAGATCTGGTGTTAAAACAGTAGCCATCATTTTCCCCACTCCTGGATTCCTGATCAATAAGGCAATTCTTTATTCACCCATTCAAACAGCTCTTTGAATGTAAGTTCTTTAAAGTTGAAGTAAATATGTCAGTATCAAATGATAGTCTAGTCAATACAGAGTAATAAGTACCAGAGGTATACTCCTGGCCTAAAACAACTAAAAGAGCAGACAAAATGGATGGAGATAAAAAGTAGACTAGAAAAGACTAAAGGCATTAGGGAATAGAAAGTGATCCCTAAGAAATGAGAGAGGAATGAAGTAAGCCCTACAGTTGCCCCGGTGTACTGGATAGAGAACGCTTTCAAACTCCAGGACAAGCAGCAGGAATCCAAGGGTGGTCTGCCAGCATTTCCAATTAATGAGAGGACCATGGAGGTCTTGAGAAGCTGAAGAACCTACATAAAGCAGGGCAGAATACTGAAGTGGAGATAAGTTCTGAAAAGAGAATTCTGAAGACATAGATTAAGCATTCTTGAGTACTGATAAGTGAGTATGTGTGAATAAACTGCTAAAGACTCAGACAAAAGCCAACTAAAACAATTAAAGGAAGTAGTTTCTGAAGTTCACATAAGGCTGGGAATATCGTCTCTTCCTAATAGAAAGAGTAAGAAAGAAAAAAAAAAACACCCTCATTATTCAGAGATCATAAGTATGAATAATAAGGTTCTTGCCTCTGCAGTGGGAAAAGTTAGCTTTAGACTAACAAAGCTTAACTGCAGATTCAAAAGGACCAAATTGTTTTCAGGTGAAAAGTCTGTCACAAATAAAGTCCATGTCAACATCTAGTCTGAAATCACCAGACATACAAATAAGCAGGAAAACATAATCCACATTGAGGAAAAAAATCAATCTAATGAAACTGAACCAGAAGTTATACAGATGATAGAATTAGCAGACAAGAAGAGTAGAATAGTTATTTTGATGGTATTACATGTTTAGGAATGTAGAGGAAAGCTGATCATGTTAAAAAGAGAAATGAAAAATTTTGAAACACCAAATCAAACAGCCAGGGATAGAAACTAAAGTGTCTGAGATGAAAAAAAAATAATAATAATAATTGTGTGACTAAAGGGAAATTGGACATTGTTGGGAGCAGGGGAAGTTAACAAGTATCCAAAATGAAACAAAATGAATAAATAGATTGGAAAAGAAAATTTGGGGAATCAGTGAAATGTAGAAGAACTTCAAGCAGCCAAATCCATGTATAAGCAGATCTCCAAAGAACAAAGAGAAAGAGTGAGACCAAAGCAATATTTGAAGAGATGACAGACTTTTTCCAAATTTGGAGAAAGGTATAAACCCACAGCAGAGAAGGCAATGGCACCCCATTCCAGTACTCTTGCCTCCTCTCCAGCATTTATTGCTTGCAGACTTTTGGATCATCCTCTTTATTAACTTTTTAAAACAAGGGCTTAAAGCCCTCTATCATGCCTTTACTTGAGACCTCCAGTTGTTGTTCTGAGTTGTAGAGAATTGGATTTAGTCCCTCTAGGCTCTGCTATCAATTTTGCCTCCATCTTTCTTCAGCTGTGACTATAGGGAAGAAGCTCTATGATTGTCTAGACCTAGGTCTGTTCCTAGAAGAGGAGTGTTGGTAAGAGAAGAATTCTCAGTACTCTGGTATTTTCTCTTACACTAGTGGCTTTTGTCATATAACATGCTACATCACTTAAGCCTCTTATTCAATTTCTTGAATATATCTTTATCCTTCAATTATCTCAAAACCAATAACTAACTAATAGGTGAATCCACTTGGAGGTTTCTAATGACCTCTCTTTTTGATTAACCAAGAATTGTAGGTGGCTAAAGTAAGTGAAGGAAAATAATGCAGGTGTGGTGACATCAAGTAGTATTATATTGTAACATGGTAGAAGGGCTCAGAATAACTGTGATGAGGTGGCTAAATTGGTAAATTTGACACTGGAGAAAGCATAGATAATTAATGGAGTTTCTCCATCTGATGAGTAACCACATGGGTTAGAATAGAAACAAATCATGTACACAACTGCAGTCAAAAATCAAATTGGTTTTCTTATACTAGAAGCAAATATTCTAAATTTTAATGACTTTTATCCCTGGGTGGTGGAACTATGTGTATTTCTTTCCCTCACTTCCTTCTAACATTGTGAATTTTCAAAATGCTCACAATAAACTTCTGTCAAATATATAACACAGTTTAAGTTGAATACTTGTGGCTTTCTCTTTATTAAGTGAACAAGGAAAAAATTCTTTTTCTGCCGAAACAATTACAAGAAATGTTTAACTATGTAAAGAAGAGGATAAAATTAGCCCTTAGGAAAGTATGATAAAGTGTGTTACTTTTTGCCAAAGAGGAATAATTGACATTTAAAGAGAAGAAACTAGATTTGAAAAAAGTGTACAGAAATGGTTTCAGTCCTCATCAGTTTGAAATGGTACATAGTTGATGTAACTGGCAGATTCACTGGATAAATTAACTCTGAGTACTTTTAGACATATCTAGAGAGGGAAGAAGCTTGCATAACCTTCATATATATAGAATCCAAGCTATTTTTAGTGAATTTCCAAATTAACTGGTGCTTGATAAGCTTATCTAAAAATATAAGCCCTTTTTATATTTAAAAGAGAATACTGACTATGAAAAGAATTCATAAATATAAATTGTTTTGGTATGATTATAAAAGACTAAGAGAATGACTCATAATTTTAATGTAATAATAGCTCTTTTACCTCTTCTAAATGGTAGAAATTACTTATTTAAAAGAAAACATATTTAGAAATAGCTATTTTAAAGGGTAATTGGGCAATCTTATAGTTTTTTAATTCTTTAAGTGTCAGTGTCACTATTCTTTTTCTATCTGTAGTTCTAAGCATGTTAGTGTGTGTGTGATAGTATCAGCTATTTTCGTTGATGACTGTTAAGATTAATCAGAAGATTTGAGAGAATAGCATTGAAATATGTATATTATGGTATGTTAAATATCCAAGTTCAATGCATGAAACAGGGCACTCAAAGCCGGTTCACTGGAACAACCCTGGGGGATGGGATGGGGGAGGAGGTGGGAAGGGGGTTCAGGATGGGGGACTCATGTACACCCATGGCTGATTCATGTCAATGTATGGCAAAAACCACTACAATATTTTAAAGTAATTAGCCTCTAATTAAAATAAACAAATAAATTTACAAAAAAAGATTAATCAGAAGAAATGAAAATGTAAAATCTTGTCTTCATCATTTTTTTCATCTGGATGTTCTGTGCCACTGCTGCTGCTACTAAGTCACTTCAGTCGTGTCCGACTCNGACACGACTGAAGCAACTTAGCGGCAACAGTATAAACTCACAGATCCAAGAAGCACAACAAATTCCAAGCAAAGAAAGTAAGGGGAAAACTACACCAAGTCATATCATAATCAAATTACTTAAAACTAGTGACAAATCAAAGAGAAACTCTTTAAATTAGCCTGAGAGAAAAAAAATATATTACATAGAGAGGCATAAAAATAAAGATGATGACAGACTTCACATAGGAAACAATACAAGCTAGAAGATAGTGCAACACCATTTTCTAAATACTGGAATTTCAAAAAATATCATACTGGAATTCTTCACTTGGTGAAATATGCTTTCAAAAGTTAATGCAAACTGAGTGATTTTCTCATATACAATGACTGAAATAGTGACTTTGAGACATACACACCAAGAAATATTACAGAAAGTTCTTTAGTCAGAAGGAAAATAGCATCAGTTGGAAACAAAAATCTATACAAATGAATAAACTATATCAGAAATGCTAAATCCATAAGTAAATATCATTTTATTATTTGAATCTATTTTAAAATAGTAAACCTTATAAAGTAAAAACAAAATGTTTTGGAGTTTATGTCATATTTAGAAGTATAACATCATCAGAAATACTAAGGGAGAAGAAATGGAAGTAAACTATTTAAGATTCTTACACTGTCAAAAAATATCTCACAAGGTAGCTTGTGATACATTTAAGATGTATACTATAAACCCTGAACACAACATATAGTGATTACTGGTAAGCAAATTAAACAGATAAAATGGGAATTATTAAATACTTGAATAATTGTTTTAAAACAAAGAGAAAAAAAGGACATAGACAAATAGAAAACAAAGATCAAACCAAGCATATTATCATATTAAGTATGTATAGACTAAACACTTCAATCAAGAGGAAGAGATTTCCACATTAAATACAAAATCAAAACCCAAGTGTGTCCTGCCTAAACATCTTAACTTAAATAAAGATATAAATAGATTTAAATAAATGGGAAAAGTTTTATCCTTTAATACTCGTCAAAAGAAAGCTGGAATTACTGTATTATTATCAAAGCAGACTTCAGAGCCAAGAATATTACCATATAAAAGAGCATTTGGTAATAAAGCTTTCACGCCTTTCAAGAAGACAACACAAAAGGTATTATCAAGAAAATAAAAGGTTGATTTGTTAGAGTTCTTCAAAATTATGAAATTCTGTGTTCTGAAAGACATTGCTAGATGAGCAAAAAGATAAGCCATAGACTGTGAGAAAATATTGGAAAATCACATAATGAAGTGTTGAGAACTGTAAAAGATCTGAGATTTTAATCAATTTAAGAGCTAATAAATTAACCTGCCACATTATGAACTTCATATTCTTATTGGTTCCTCTTCCTTCTCCAAGTCCCACAAGTTGATGCAGAGAAGTCCAGTGATTCTGGGCAGGTAGTGAGTTTGTATGACAGGTGAGGATCTCTGAACTTAGGAAATCCCAGTCTTCTATGGTGGCTGCTAGCCAATGTCCTCAACCTTTTCCCAAAGGAAATATCTTTATTATCCTGGAAAGCAAACACTATGTCCTCTGCCCCAGAAAAAAATAAATAAATAAAACACTCTTTCTATGTTGCAGGAATATTTACTGTATAAACAACTTTGTTAATGCCACTGCTCAGAAGACGTTCAAAAGTATGAGAGAACCATGGAGAATTATTTCCCAATATCAAGTTCATGTATCCATAATATATAAGAATTCTTAAAACTCTTCAATAAGAAAATAACTAACCCAATTTAAAAACTGGCAAATGATTAGAACAGATATTTGACTGGCAAATAAGCACATGAAAAGTTCCTCAGTACTACCAGACATTAGGAAAATGTAAATTAAATTAATAATGCAATACCACTCAACACCTATATGAATGGCAAAAAAAGAATAGTCTGTCCATATTCCTATTCAAGTTGAATATTCAAATCATTCACACTGGTTTTAACTGTGTGAAATGGCACAACTACTTTGGAAAACAGTTTGCACTCTTAAAAATAACAGTTGCCATATGACCTAGCCATTCTACTCCAAGGGATACTCAAAGTAGTCAAGCATATGTTTGTATAAAGACCATACACAAATGTTCATGGAGGCTTTATTTGTAGTAGCCTGAAACTGCAGACAACCCAAATGTTTTTCAATAGTTTATTCAATGAATAAACCAACAAACTTTATGGTGGCTTACTACTCAACAATAAATGAATTATTGATACATGCAAAGACTCAGAAGAATCTCAAAATAAATGTGCTTGGTGAAGCAACCCAGACCCAAAAGTATACATGCTGTGTGATGACATTTAGGCAACTGAAGCTAATCCAGAGTGGCAGAAAGCGCATCAGTGGTTGCCTAGGGATGATGGAGGCCAGGGAGGGGTGGGAGGAAGGATGGACTGCAGTTGGCTTTTTCTGTGCCTTCTCTGTTTCTCTGGACTCTTCTTCTTCTGCGCAGACTTGCCACTTTGTTGACATTGAGTTAGATGTTGCAGGTTTAAACCTGATATCCTAACAAGAAAATATATGGAAGGAAAGGAAATATCTCTTCATAGGCAATAGCCTCAAAAGAATAGAGATTTAGTCCCCAAATCTCAGCAAACTCTTTGTGGTAGCATGTTTGGAAACATTGCCACAATTTCCCTACTCTCCTTAGCCACAGCCCTTACAATGTGACTTTGAATTGTTCCCATCAAGAGATGGCTTTCAAGAGGGAGAGAACATATGTATACCCATGGCTGATTCATGTTAGTATTTGGCAGAAACCAAAACAATTCTGTAAAATAATTATCCTTCAATTAAGAAATAAATAAATGTTTAAAATTTTTATTTTATTTTTTAAGAGAGGTGGTTTCTGCTTTCCCACTCATTAAATCAGGGCCTGCCTTGTGTCTTGCTTTGCCCGACAGAATGCAGTAGAAGTGACATGAGCACTTCTGAGCTTAGGCCTCAGCAGGCCTTTTAAGTCTCTGCTTTCACCCTTGGGAACCCATCCAGAGTCAATGTGAATAACCTAAGATTGTCTGCCGGATGACAAGAGATAATGCGGAGCAGAAATGAGTCTTTGCAGTTGAGTCCATTTCAGTCTAATCGGTGCCCAGCATCCAAGCAACTCTTCAAATAAAAACACATAACTGAGCCCAGCTGAAACCAGAAGAGATACCAGGTAAAACCAGCCCGTGTCACCAGCTCAATTATGTATAAATAATAACTGAAGCTACTAAGTTTTAGAATGGGTTGTTATATAACAAGATAACTGATTCACATCCTTTTTCATTTCATCTCATCTCATTGGCCTGAGTTGATGTGGCTATGAGACAGAATGGCCTAGGTAAGGGAAAGGGGTAGGAATGGAATAATAATTGTTAGGAGAAAAGGGAGAAGGGTTATTTGCAGGCAGACAACTGTGTGCATTATAGCAAATTATGTTCTGAAAGTTAAAATAGTACTCATGTCCAGGGTAGAGTAGCATTGCACACAGCAATGGATTTTAACCAAAGAACAGTTATTTAGAGTTCTTTATTAAAGGAGAGAAAATTGAATTTTGGTGGTGTTATTTGTTAAATTTAATTCTGACTCACTCATTGGGGAAAGTAATCTGCTTTGGGCTATTTTGCAAAACCTAGAACTGGGGATTATAATTTCTCTTACTTTGTTTATGAAAATTTTACTTTCCATAATTACATGAAAAAATTAACCCACCAGATGTGTGCTTTTCATAGCATTCCATAGGGCTTCCTAATATAGGGTATTTTCAAATTTATCTTAAATTAAAATCATTTAAAAGAGATGAAGCTTGCATGCTTATTTCTCCTGCCAGAATTATCAATAATTAGAGTACATAAGAGACATAAAGAATAAAAGGAAAGTAAAAGATTACTCTCCAGTTGATAGGAAACCTATAATTTAAGGTATCATGTCATTTATTTGCTTTCAGAACATGTCATTATGATGAATTGTGCTTCAGAGCAATTATAAAGCTTCCATTAGCAGCATTTGCATGTCTGATTATATAAATCTTGTCAACCTTCTACCTTGGTATGTTGTTGTTAAAAAATTTGGTGAGTACTTCAAAAACGTTTTTACATAACTATGTACTAAAGATTCTCATATTTTCAATTTATACCCCAAAGGAACATTGGCAACAGTGTCTAATGCTGGATTGATGCTTCTTTATAGCACAGAATAAGAGAAAGTTAAAGGTCCATACACTGTTATAGTATAAATCCAGGTCATGGGTAAGGATTATACATTACTGTGCCTGTTCTTCCCTGTAAGTTTTCTTATCAGACGGAAGAAAAACATCAGAAAAGTTTTTTCTTCAAATTCTTACATAAAAAATATATTAGGAAATAGCTTAGGTAAAATTTTCTACTAACAATTATCTATGTTTCTTAAAAATACTGATGTAAGGTACTAGTACTAACATAGACTACTGCACCTGTATAAAACCTCTTTGGCTTGTAGTAGCCTTTTGATAGTGCTATCTAGTCACTGGTGAATATAATGGAAAAGAAAAGTGTATGATGTCTTCATATCACACTGTATAGTCAGCCCCCTATGCCACCTATGCATAAAGTATAACTGGATTCTTCATATGGCATTCATTTAGGCCAGTTGGTTTTTATCATGTAGACCAGAGCTTATAAATAAAATTTGAACACTTTTGGGAATCAAGCAGATAACATAAATGTGTGAGCTGACCAGGTATGATAATACATTAGCTTCTTTTAAATACATGAATCTAATATAAATGTTATGGTCACATAGCATATATATCAGAGAAGGCAATGGCACTGCACTCCAGTACTCTTGCCTGGAAAATCCCATGGATGGAGGAGCCTGGTAGGCTTCAGTCCATGGGGTCGCTAAGAGTAGGACATGACCGAGCGACTTCACTTTCACTTTTCACTTTCATGCATTGGAGAAGGACATGGCAACCCACTCTAGTGTTTTTGCCTGGAGAATCCCAGGGATGGGGGAGCCTGATGGGCTGCCGTCTATGGGGTTGCACAGAGTCAGACACGACTGAAGCGACTTAGTAGCAGCAGCAGACATATACATAATGTATATCTATCTTTATCTTCTATGTCTTTCCAAGTATATAGAGTAGGCCCTTTGTATCTGTACATTTCCTATCCATAGATTCAATCAATTGCAGATCAAACATATTCAAAAAAATTCTTGAGTTTCAAAAACATAACTTGATTTGCCACATGCCGGTGACTACATAGCATTTACATTTTATTAGATAGTATATGTAATCTAGAGATGACTTGAAGAGTAAAGGAGGATTGCATAGGTGATACACAAATACTATATCATATTATGTAAAGGTCTGGAGTATTTTGGTATCCAAGAGTGTTCCTGAAATCAATCCCCTTTGAATATCAAGGGACAATTATGTGTATGAGTATATGTGAGTATGTGTATGTGTATGTGTATGTGTATGTATGTATACGTATATATACATGCTGCTAAGTCACTTCAGTTGTGTCCGACTCTGTGTGACCCCATAGACGGCAGCCCACCAGGCTCCCCCATCCCTGGGATTCTCCAGGCAAGAATACTGGAGTGGGTTGCCATTTCCTTCTCCAATGCATGAAAGAGAAAAGTGAAAGTGAAGTCGCTCAGTCTGTCCGACTGTTAGCGACCCCATGGACTGCAGCCCACCAGGCTACTCCGTCCATTGGATTTTCCAGGCAAGAGTACTGGGGTGGGGTGCCATTGCCTTCCCCGATGTATATATACATACATCACCTAATATAGAATGTATTTAATAGATACAGTTAGTGGTTAACCCGGCACGAGGGTGGTCTAGAGAGTGAGTGAACATTGCATGTGTGCTAAGTTATGTTTGACTCTTTGCAATCCCATGGACTGTAGCCTGCCAGGCTCCTCTGTCCATGGGATTTTTCAGGCAAGAAAACTGGAGTGGGTTGTCATTCCCTCCTCCAGGTGATCTTCCCGACTGAAGGACTGAACCTTCATCTCCTATGTCTCATGCATTGGCAGACCATTTCTTTACTACTGAGCCACTGGGGCTCCCCAGAGAGAGAAGCTTCTACGAAACACACTCAGGTTTACTTTTGTTAAAAGTCTGTCTTGGTCAGATTTGGTAAATGGGCCTCTAGTCTGATAAATCAAACAGTCTGATGATTTCTGGAATTACTAGCACATTTTAATGAAACACAGATGTGCCTATTTCTTTTTAAATGGAAAAACCAGGAGAAAATGAGATATAAAAATACAGATGAACTAAGTAAGCATTTGCCAAGCTGCATCCGGTGGAATTCTAATTAACATGATGTTTACGGGGATTACAAGTCAAAAGGAGCTTTGGGGATTGCCAGAGAAATATGACACACATGTGCAAACAATATATGACACAACATGGTGTAGTGAAGTGTTCTGAACAGATGGGGAGTGCCGTATGCAGTGGTGGTTCTGGGAAGGCCAAGGCTTCCTTGAGGTGAGCTTGAGGTGAACAAAGACAGCACAGATGGGGAGTGCCGTATGCAATGGTGATGCTGGGAAGGCCAAGGCTTCCTTGAGGTGAGCTTGAGGTGAAGAAAGACAGCACAGATGGGGAGTGCCGTATGCAATGGTGATGCTGGGAAGGCCAAGGCTTCCTTGAGGTGCGCTTCAAAACAAAGACCTAAGAGTACATCAGAAAAGTAGAAATAGCAAAGTGCTGAGGCTGAAATGAGCTTGGTTTATTAGAGGAATCGTGATAAGGCTAGTAGGAGTAGAGCTGAGTGAGTGCAGGGACAGGTTGTGACACCAAGTCAGGGCTTGGGCAGGATCAGATACACAGGGCACTGTAGGTGGGGTAAAGATTTAAGCTTTATTCCAAGACCCTGTGAAGATAGTTTGGATCAGGAGATGGTCCAATATTCAGTTAGGTTACAGAAAGGTCACCTGACTGTTTTATGTATTATATTTGAGCCTCAAAACAGTCAGGTATTGAAGCACTGAAGCTCGTCATCCTGGGTGATGCCTGTGAAATCTCCAAGCTCAGAGCCTATTATGCTCAGGTTACTTCACCCTTGTCTTGGCAAATGTTAGGGATTTTTACCATAGATAGAATAAAATATACATATACTAATGATGAGTGACATGTTACTCCTTTCTTATCTAGGAAAGGATTAAAAAATAAGCAAAAACAAAATAATGAATCTGTAAACACAGAGAGAAATATGAAGCATTTTGGTATAGAAAAATCTTGGTGTTCCTAAAACTCATACCATTGAGGTGGCCAGTTTCCTTTTTATTCTTATTAGTTTTATTGAAATATAATTGATAAGCAACACTGTATAAGTTTAAGGTGTACAGCACAATGATATGGCTTATATAAATTGAGACATGGTTATTGCAATAAGTTTAGTTAATATTCAGGATCTCACAGAGATACCAAAAACAAAACTATTTTTTCTTTGTAATGAGAACTCAGGATTTACTGTTAACCACTTGCAGGTATTATGCCCTACAGCACTGTTGACTCTAGTCATCATGCTGTGCTTTACATCCCTGGTACATATTTATCTTGTAAGTGGGAGTTCTGTACCTTTTGACTGCCTTCGTTCAGTTCCCACTCTACTCCTCTGGTAAACACAAAACTAATCTCTTTTATCTATGAATTCACATTTTTGTTTTTGTTGTTTTAGATATCACATATAACCAACCATACAGTATCTTTCTTTCTCTAACTTATTTCATTTAATATCATACCCCCCAGGGTTTATCCATGTTGTCATAAATGAAAGCATTTCTTTCTTTTTTAAGGCTGAGTAATGTTCCTTCGTTTGTACACACACCACGTTTTCTTTACCTACTCAACCATCAGTGGATCCTTAGGTTGTTTCCATGTCTTACCTATTGTGCAGAATCTTGCTATGCTTATGGGAGTGCAGAAATCCCTTTGACATGGAGTTTTGTTTCCTTTGGATATATTTCCAACAGTGAATTGATGGATCATGTAATGGTTCTATTTTATTTATTGAGGTCAACAGTTTCTAAGATCAGTTTTTGGATTGTCTGTCTATTTTAAGTTTCTCGACTCAGTCAAATCTAAGGAAGCAGAGAGATCAGTACTGGATCAGAGTTTCTCAATTTTATTACTATTGACATTTTGGTCAAACTACTTGCCATTCTTTGCTGTACTGTGTTGCCTTGTACATTTATAGAATGTTTAAGAGCATCTCTGGCCTCTACCTACTAAATGCAAGTTGAACACTTTCTCCTTGCCATTCCTCAACCCAATCAAGACAATAAAAAATGTCTTTAGACATTACCAATGTCTCCTTGGAGACAAAAGTTGCTTCCAGGGAGAACCACTATGTTAAATGATAGGAGTAGTTTATACAGAGTCTCTCCAACAGCTTAAAAATGTATGCAAATGTGTGCAAGAACATGTGTAAGGCAGATCTGTACTGGAGAACATCCAAGAACTATAGCAATGAGGGAAACCCAAGCCTTCATATCAAGAGCATACAACATTTCACTGAATATTGATAAAAAAAATTTTTAATTGTTTTTTATCCTAAATCAAGTGAGTATTAGGGCTCAGAGATGATACAGTCAAGCTCAGAGATGGCATATCTGATATCACCCAGCTAATAGCTAGAGGAGTGGAGACCAGATTTCAAAGCCTTCCAATATATTATGCTATGTCCTGTTAAGAAAACCAAGGCAATTTCATGTGTAGGATGGTCCTTACATGGCATGATTATGATTGTGATTGGAAAAATTAGGTAACCATTAGCAATCACTTCTAAAATGAATTTCTTTTTGCCAAATGGTTCTATTATTATGAACAATAATTGTTACAGTAATAGTTTTTTAATAACAAGTGGCATATATCAAGGACTCATCATGTATAAGGCACTGGAATATATGTTCCATGAATAGAGTCTGATTAAATCCCCACAGTAACTGGATGAACTAGATTTAATTATTATCCACATTTTATAAAAATAATAATTAGGGAGAAACATCATTTGTTTGTTTACTAAATACATGGTCCATTACTAGATGCTTCACATGGATGTAATCCTTCTAATAGTTCTATGAGGCACAAAGTATTCTTCTTTCCATTTTGCAGTTGATGAAGTTGGCACTTAGAAAAATAAAGCAACTACTTAAAATACAGCTTGGAAGTTATGTAGCTGGCATTCACACCTCTATGTATCTGACACCAAATCTAGTATCTGACATCATAACCATTTGTTATCCTTTCCTGATATTAGTGGTACATTTAAAAATTAGGACAATTGTGAGTGAGCATGTGTTTTTCCTCATAACAAAAAGATTGCAATAACCACTTTCCAAGTTATTTTTTCTCCTTTACCGGTAGAAACAACCTTCTTAGAGACGTATGCTATCCTTGCATGATCTCTCCATTTTCCTCAGCACCCTCCCTCTCCCTCCCACCAGGGGCTTCAGAGTGGATAGTGGAGAAAGTGAGAGGGCACAGAATGAAAAGAAATGTCAGCCAGTAAGAGCTAAACCTTAAGGTCTTGTCAGCAAGTACAAAAGGTGAAAAGCAATGTTTCTCTGGCAAGTCAGAAATGCTTATGTTTCTTGTCACACTCTGTCTTCATCCCCTCTTCCAGGCTTCAACTCAAAGTGTCCCCATCAGAAGCGCCAGGGAGCAGCC
>SJYX01022779.1:3107-39535 GCA_006410675.1 Oreotragus oreotragus
GTGCTAGTGCTTGGTTAGTAGTGTTAGTAGTTAGCTGGTAGTGCTAGTGCTTGGTTAGTAGTGTTAGTAGTTAGCTGGTGGTGCTAGTGCTTGGTTAGTAGTGTTAGTAGTTAGCTGGTGGTGCTGGTGGCCCTGCTGTGTGTGCCCTGAATGTCTCATGCCTGATCCGGAGGGCAGCCCTTGAAGCAGGATGCTCTGCATGCCGGGCTTCCGAGGCCCAGGTAGGGAGGCGCAGGGGGGCTGTGATCCCCTCCGCAGCCAGGCCTCCAGGGAAAAGGGCAAGCAAAGGGAGGGGTGGAGGTGGCAGCTACAGAGAGGGGAGGAGGCAGGGTCCCGGGTCTTAGAGCAAAGGGAGGGGAGGAGAGCCTGGGCGACAGGCTGGGCCTGTGCCAGTCTGTGGGCTGCTGAGGGAAGCAAGGCCCCGAGAGCTGACGGCCGGCCTCTGACCGATAAGGAGGTGAGCCGCCCCAGGGGCCCCTGTCACGAGCCCCGCCCGGCCCTCTGAATACCCAGAGGGCCCGAACGCCACCACCCAGAAGGTCTCGTGGGTGCAGTACTCCCTCCAACGTCCTGCCTCTGTGAGCAGAGGGCGCAGGGCTGGGCGCCGCCTGCGGGCTCTGCTCACCGGGCTCCGACACAGGGGGAGGGTCCCCAGCCTGGAGCCACCTGCTCTGGGCCCCACTTTGCAACACTCCAGCTGTGGTTCTGAACTTGTGTGCTTCACAAAAGCCTCTGCAGACCTGGTGACCGCTGCGGGGAAATGCCCCGGAGCTGCTTTTACATACGATTCAAGGGGATTTATGTTCACACAACCTCCCGCCTCTTCCCTCGAACCCCTGGAGCTCAGAAACCCTTCTCTATTCTCCTCCCAACTTGAGTTCCGCTCTCAGCTGCAGGGTCCCCTCTGGGTGTCGTTCCCTATAGTGGCCGCTAGATGGAGACAGAGACCGCCTCGACGGCTCGCCTCTCTTCCAGGGCTAAGGGCAGCTTTTCACAGGTCAAGTTCGTCCTTAACGGGTGAGTGAAACTAGGACTGGGGACAAACGGCAAGGCACCCCCGTATCTTCCCCTCATCTCTCTCACACACACTGTCTGAGTGAATGAAGGCTGAACAAAACCACTGCCTGCTCTACCCGGGACACTCCACCCTTTAGCATCCTGTCCCTTCCCTGATCCCACAGTGTGAGTGACCCTCCACAACAATATCAGCAAGGACAGATGCTGCGAATGCAGCTGTCTTTGGCTGTCCCTGTGTTCCCCGAACCTACTGCCCTCCTCCCTCACGTTGTAGAAGACGGGCGTCCATGTTCTCTCTTGACCTCAGCGTAACCCAGCCAACAACTACTGTGGGCTGGGCTAAGGACACAGCCCACATCTTGGTAGCTGTGTGACTTTCGGCTAGTTACTTAACCTCTCTGTGCCTATGTGGCCTCATAAATACAGGGAGAATTGCAAGAGTACCTACCTCGTGGAGTTATTATGGGAACAAAATGAATCTGTATTTCTAAACACTTAAGAGGAAACCTAGCATGTATGTTAGCTCCTCTAATTTGTCATCTTGGACTCTCACAGTAAGGCCACAGAAATTACCCCTCTCTCTTTTTAAATGGCCTTTCCCACTCAGAGCTCCTGGTTTTTGTCTTTGGGCTTTGTCCTGGTTTCATGACCTGTGTCTGGTGGCTGCTATGTGCTCTTTGATCCTAGTTTTCTTCAAAGCCCTGCGCTTGGTGTAGTTGCTTCTGGGTTGAGACAGGCCTGGCAGCATATTATTTGAGTCCCAGTGTTCTCTGGGAACATGTGAAAGTAGAAACTCCCTCCACCCACAGATAGAAAGCCATTGCCTCTGGTGTAAATATCTGGCCCTGGAGCACAGCTTTAGGGCCCACGCATAAAGTGCTGCTTCTGGGCCCTAGCCAAGCTCCCGCCCACTCAAGTGCGCAGTTCTGCTTGACCAAGGACTCACACAGCGCAAAGGTTCCCTCATTCAACTCCTTCTCTACTCCCAAATTTAGGAATGTCTTAAATGTTCTGTATGTCCACTGTGCTGAGTTGTTCACCGTCCTGGCTGAATCCTAGTAAGAAAACTGGAAATGCAGGCAGTCCTATGTGGGAAGAGCCTCACTGCAGAATTAGCCATCTTCCTCCAAAACCCAGCTTGCAGGCCCATTGGAGAGCTCACCAGAAGTTGTCAGTATTGCATAATCAACCAGACAGGTTCATACCATGACCCCTTTACTAATAAATTAAGTACAAATTCAAAAAGCAGAGTCAGGTGCATGTGTCTCAAGAATAAATTTCAGCAAATAGAGGAAAAAGGATACACACCAAGAAGATGCTTTCAAAGACAGGATAGACCAGAAAGTGTATGAGCAGGTTGGACAGGTTCACTAGCATCTCCATCTGCCAATGTCTGAGGCCACCCTCCCCAGCTCCACAGCATACTTCCAGGGTGAAGACTGGCCAGGTTATTCCTACCAACAATCTGAAAGCAATTTTTAAAACCCTGTATAAAAAAATAAACAATATATTCTTATTTTAAAAGCCTTAAAGTAAATAAGGCGTTACCTGGACAAAATAAAGGTAAAATGGAGACCTAGAGAGACAAATGAGGAGGCCACTTTTACCATGTGAATATTTTCCAAATCAGAAAATTGTTCTGATAATATCTTAAGACAAGAGGAACACAAAACAAAGGTCAAGATGTAGACAAAGAAGGGAGTCTAACAGAAGAGCCATCCTTCAATAAGCTGACACCCCAAAAGGGGTGTAGAATGTGGCCCAGCCCTCAAACAGAATTTCATTGCAGGTTCTACTGGCCTGAAATGTAGGGAATCCCAAGCCTTAAAATTTAACATTATCTTAAACTGAGAGAAGCCCCAGTAATCCCCCAAGTGCTCCATTTGACAGAGGCAAATGGAAATCTTTCTGAAGGAATGTGACTCCATCCTAGCCTAAAGTTATTGCTGCAGATAATTGTTCAAGTATGATGACCAAAATAACCAGGCACATAAACAAACAAGGCACCATGGGCAATAACAAGCAGAAAAATATACCAAAATGAGACACAAAATTTCAGTGAATGTAACTATCAGACTTCAACAGTATGTGAACCAAGAACTTCCAGATGTTCAAGCTGGATTTAGAAAAGGCAGAGGAACCAGAGATCAAACTGGCAACATCAGTTAGATCTTAGAAAAAGCAAGACAATCCCAGGAAAACATCTACTTCTGCTTCACTGACTATGCTAAAGCCTTTGACTGTGTGGATCACAATAAACTGTGGAAAATTCTTAAAGGGATGGGAATACCAGACCACCTGACCTTCCTCCTGAGAAATCTGTATGCAGGTCAAGAAGCAACAGTTAGAACTGGACATGGAACAACGGACTGGTTGCAAATTGGGAAAGGCGAACATCAAGGCTGTATATTGTCACCTTGCTTATTTAACTTATATGCAGAGTACATCATGTGAGATGCCAGGCTGGATGAAGCACAAGCTGGAATCAAAATTGCTGGTAGAAATATCAATAACCTCAGATATGCAGATGATACCACCCTTATGGCAGAAAGTGAAGAGGAACTAAAGACCCTCTTGATGAAAGTCAAAGAGGAGAGTGAAAAAGCGGGCTTAAAACTCAACATTCACTAAACTAAGATCACACCATCTAGTTCCATCACTTCATGGCAAATGGATGGGTAAAAATGGAAACAGTGTCAGACTACTTTCTTGGGCTCCAAATCACTGAGGACAGTGATTGCAGCCATGAAATTAAAACTCGCTTGCTCCTTGGAAGGAAAGCTATGACCAACTTAGCATATTAAAAAGCAGAGACATCACCTTGCCAACAAAGGTCCATATAGTCAAAGGTATGGTTTTTCCAGTAGTCATGTATGGATGTTAGGGTTGGACCATAAAGAAAGCTGAGCGCCAAAGAATTGATTCTTTGCAGTTGTGGTGCTGGAGAAGACTCTTGAGAGTCCCGTGGACTGCAAGATCGAACCAGTCAATCCTAAAGGAAATCAACCCTGAATATTCATTGGAAGGGCTGATGCTGAAGTTGAAGCTCCAATACTTTGGCCACCTGATGTGAAGAGCCAACTGATCGGAAAAGACCCTGATGCTGGGAAAAATGGAAGGTAGAAGGGGACAACAGAGGATGAGATGGTTGGATGGCATCACTGACTCAAAGGACATGATTTGAGCAAGCTCCGGGAGATGGTGAAGGACAGGGAAGCCTAGTATGCTGTACTCCATCGGGTTGCAAACAGTCGCATATGACTTAGTGACTGAACAACAATTATCAGACACAGACCACAAAATAACTATGCTCACAATGTTTAAAGATATTAAAAAAAAGAAATCCCACATCTAGTCAGTATAGAATAACGGAAACTAATTTATTCTCATGTGTGAACAATCAAGGACTAACAAATGTTATCAAGACACTGGACATCAGATTACAATGGATGGTGACCCTTAAAGAGGGGCAACAGACGATGTATCCCCCATAATTGTCCCAGCTTACTGACTTGAGTTTTCAGGTCTCAGCAGCACAGCAGGGTGGACTCTTTGAGCTGAGATGGGAAGAAGTGTTGGGAATAATGAAGTAGCTCAAGTTTGCTAGAGAGAGAACCAGGGAGGGGACTGCACAGAGAGAACTTAGGATATCTTCAGGGATACATATGTGTGGGGTGTGAAACTGCAAAACTCGGTAAAAGTGAAAGTGAAGTCTCTCAGTTGCGTCCGACTCTTTGCGACCCCGTGGACTGTAGCCTACCAGGCTCCTCTGTCCATGGGATTCTCCAGGCAAGAATACTGGAGTGGGGTGCCATTGCCTTCTCCAGGAGATCTTCCCGACCCAGGGATTGAACCCAGATCTCCCGCATTGTAGGCAGACGCTTTATAGTCTGAGCCACCTGGAAAGATAAAATTGGGTAAGAGCTATCCAAAAGGGCTGGAGGAAACAGTACCCAGCATTTATACAGGGCTGAGAATGGAACCTATTTCCTACTTGCCAGACTTAAAAATACCAAAATTAAGAGCAATGGGTAAAGTACTCAGAAAGTTCTTGTGTTAGTAGTGGGGAATAATTACTCCTGAGATAAATATGGTTCTGGTGCTACCTAAAAAATCCAAAGAATCAAACTTTCCAAGTAACTAAACTGCATCTTAATAAAAAGATACCAAATATTTCTAGAAATACAAGAATACCCAGTATCCAACAAGGTGAAATTCACAGTGTCTGGCATGTAACACATCACAGGCATACATAGAATCTGGTAAACACAACCCATAATGAAGGAGAAACCAACTGAAATTGACCTGAATCTGACACAGTTGTTAATATTGGCAGGAAAGGAAATTAAAATATATTTAAACTGTATATCTATGTTCAAAACAGTAAAAAGAAACATGGAAAATATAAAGAGTCCAAATCGAAATTCTGTAGATTCAATTACAATGTTTAAAATGAAAGGTATACTGGATAAGATTAACATTACCTTAGCCATGGCAAGAGATTAGTGAACTTGAAGACATAGCACTTGGAACTATGTGTCTATCTATGTATGGTTGGCTATAGTTGCTAAGTCGTGTCTGACTCTTGCAACCCCATGGACTATAGCCCGCCGGGCTCCTCTGTCCAGGGGATTNTTTTTAGCATATTCACAAAGCTTTGCAACAACTGTCACTGTCTAATTCTAGGACTTTCCATCACCCCTGAAAGAAACCCCATATCTATTACATTCTCATTCCCAGTTTCCCACCCCTACCCCCAACTCCTGACAACTGCTGATTTGCTTTCTGTTTCTATGGATTTGCCTGTTCTTGACATTGCATATGAATGGAATCATAAAATACGTGGCATTTTGTGTCTGACTTCTTACACTTAACATGACATTTTGGAAGTTCGTCCATGTAGTAGCCTGGATCAGTACTTCATTTCTTTTTATGGCTGGTAAGTGGATGAAAAAAAATGTGTCTTTTGAGGCATATGAGTAGGGAGGGCAGATCTAACATTCAAGGACTGATGGAACAAACCCCTCTCCAACATATCCCTTCTGCTTCCAGGCCAGGATTATATGTCTTCTCAATTCTGCCATTTTCAGATCAGTTTTTGTTTTCATACATTTGTGTTATGGCAACTCAATTCGTCACCTTCACCCCAACTGCTTAACATTGGCATCGGAAAGATAAGGCAGGTACTTACCCCAATCCTATTCTCTGAGTTCTGGGATGGCCTAAATTTCTCAAGATAAATCACTTTGCCAGCCCAGTTCTAGCCCAGACTTGCCTTTCTAAACAGAGAATAGAATAGGCTGTTGAAGCCCCTGCTTGTGGGTCACCAAGTCCTGGGACAGAGCCACCAAGGTGGGGGGCAGCCCTTCCCTTAGAAAACATTTGCTGCCTGTCCCCCCTCCCCCATCGACTTCCCACCCACCACTAAGCTTCTTTGCCCTCACCCACTTGTGGAAGTGAATTGATCTACCTCAGTCCTGCTTCTGGGCCTGGGTGTTACGTGCAATCATGACCACAAGATGCTGATATAGAGCTTAGCTGGAGTCTCTCTTGTGTCTCCTGGGGCTGAGCAGCCATTTGATTTGACTCAGTTTCATTCATGCCCTAGTATGTATGAAACACCTACTATGTCATAGCTCTCTGCAAAGATCGTCCGAAGAGCCTCAACATTCCCCAACCTTATTCTTTTCTCCAAAGGGATAAATTAGAGAAATGGAGCCTCCTCCAGTGAGCATTGTAAGAGCCCTGAGCACACCTATGTCGTTTTCCTTTTCCACAATCTTGGCCTCTCCCTTCTAACACCACATGTCAGTGTGCTTTTCATATTATCGTTGTTCAGTTGCTCAGTTGTGTCTGACTCTTTGCGACCCGTGGACTGCAGCATGCCAGGCTTTCCTATCCTTCACTATCTCCTGGAGTTGGATCAAACTCATGTCCATTGAGTCGGTGATGCCATTCAACCATCTCATCCTCTGTCGCCCTCTTCTGCCTTCAATCTTTCCCAGCATTAGGAGCTTTTCTAATGAGTCAGCTCTTCACATCAGCTGGCCAAAGTATTAGAGCTTCAGCACCAGTCCTTCCAATGAATATCCAGGGTTGATTTCCTTTAGAATTGACTGGTTTGATCTCCTTGCAGTACAAGGGGCTCTCAAGAGTCTTCTCCAGCAGCACAGTTCAAAAGCATCAATTTGTCAGCTCTCAGCCTTTTTTATGGTCCAACTCTTACATCCATACATGACTACCAAAAACCATACCATAGCTTTGACTATATGGACCTTTGTCAGCAAAGTGATGTCTCTGCTTTTTAATATGCCGTCTAGGTTTGTCATAGCTTTCCTTGCAAGGAGCAAGTGTCTTTTAATTTTGTGGCTGGAGTCACTGTCTGCAGTAATTTTGGAGCCCAAGAAAATAAAATTTGTCACTCCATTTTTTTCTTATCTGTTTGCCATGAAGTGATGGGACCAGATACCATGATCTTACTTTTTTTAACATTGAGTTTTTTCATTCTCCTCTTCCATTCTCATCAAGAGGCTCTTAAAAAAAGAAAAAGAGGTTCTTTGTTTCCTCTTTGCTTTCTGCCATTAGAGTGGTATCATCTGCATATCTGAGATTGTTGATATTTCTCCCGGCAATCTTAATTCCAGCTTGTGCTTCATCCAGCCTGGCATTTCACATGATTCATAAAAGTTAAATAAGCAGGGTGACAATATACAGCCTTGACGTACTCTCTTTCCTATTTGGAACCAGTCTGTTCCATGTCTGGTTCTAACTGTTGCTTCTTGACCTGTATACAGATTTCTCAGGAGGCAGGTAAGGCAGTCTGGTATTCCCATCTCTTTAAGAATTTTCAACAGTTTGTTGTAATCCACACTGTCAAAGCCTTTAGCATAGTCAGTGAAGCAAAAGCAGATTTTTTTTTCTGGAATTCTCTTGCTTTTTCTATGATCCAGCGGATGTTGACAATTTGATCTCTGGTTGCTCTGCCTTCTCTGAATCTATCTTGTACATCTGGAAATACTGTTGAAGCTTAACTTGAATTTTGAGCATTACCTTGCTAGCATGTGAAATGAACACAATTGTATGGTAGTTTGAACATTTTATGGCATTGCCTTTCTTTGGGATTGGAATGAAAGCAGACATATTCTAACACTGTGCCCACTGCTGAGTTTCCAAATTTGCTGGCATATTGAGTGCAGCACATTCACAGCATCATCTTTTAGGATTTGAAATAGCTCAGCTGGAATTCCATCATCTCCACTAGCTTTTGTTCATAGTGATGCTTTTTTTTTTTTTTTCATGACATTTTTTTCTCCAAAAGTCCAGTCCATAGTGATGCTTTTTAAGGCCCATTTGACTGTCTGGCTCTAGGTGAGTAACCACACCATTGTGATTATCCGGTCATTAAGTCCTTTTTTGTATAGTTCTGTGGATTCTTGCCTCCTCTTCTTAATCTCTTCCACTTCTGTCAAGTCCTTGCTGTTTCTGTGCTTTATTGTGCCCATCTTTGCCTGAAATCCAAATATTATATCGTATCAAACCTAAAATTGGCTCTCCTGGGTTGGTCTAGTGGCCCCACAAATGCTAATGTGCAATTGTGGACCATAAGCTTGTCCATGGGCTCAAGATAGATTCTTGAGGTTCAAATATTGCAATATTTTTAAGGATAGCAGCCATGCACTCCTGATATTTTATTTATATATTATGCCAATATTTTTGAGTGCCTCCTTCTTGCCAAGCACTGTGCTTAATTATTTAGAGGCAATAGTGAGTTAAAACAGTGTCCACACGCTCTTGGAACTTCTTTCATTTCCAGCTGTGCTAGGTACAGTGTTTAGTATATATTAGAATTTCAGTCATTGTTTGCATGATCATTTGTTTATATGAAAGATTGTAATTATTTTCAAGAACGTGACAATGATTTTCATTTTGAACCATTCAATTAAATTGTCTGAGTGGCTAAATACATTAATAACACTTTCAGTGAGTTTCAAAGGTTTGACTAAAGGACATATGTTAATAGATTTAAATGTTAGTAAATCCTATTAGGAGGATTACCAAGGGGAATTTCAAAAGATGGTTACTAAGGGAGGTGAAGGGTCCTTTAACATCAAAGGCAAGAACTTTTGCAATGCTTGGTACTACTGTCTTTAACATACTGGTGATACAATTTATTGGCCAGAACAGATTGTAACTTTTCTGTAAATTAGATGGCTTGTTTAATCTTATTTTCTGTTAGAGTGAATCTACTCTGATAAAGTACAACTTTGGGTCTATAAAATTCTGCCCAAGCCTAGCCATCTCTCTAAAGAATTCCATAGATGTGGTTGTCTTACCTAGCCCTGGGGGGAGAAGAATGAGAAAATTCAAACCTGTTCCTAATATTCACCTTATGTCACACAGAAACCACAGATGAGTCGGTGTATACACTCAGGAAAAGCACTGTGTTCTGTGTGAAAGTATTTGAGTTCAAGCCTTGCCTGTTGCACTTATTAAATCTTTAACCACACTAAGAATAAATATTTTATAGACATATTCAGTTCAGTTGCTCAGTCGTGTCTGACACTTTGCAACCCCATGAACCACAGCACGCCAGGCTTCCCTGTCCATCACCAAACTCCCGAAATCTACCCAAACCCATGTCCATTGAGTCAGTGATGCCATCCAGCCATCTAATCCTCCATTGTCCCCTTCTCCTCCTGCCCTCAATCTTTCCCAGCATCAGGGTCTTTTCAAATGAGTCAGTTCTTTGCATCAGGTGGCCAAAGTATTGAAGTTTCAGCTTCAACATCAGTCCTTCCAATGAATACCCAGGACTGATCTTTAGGATGGACTGGTTGGATCTCCTTGCAGTCCAAGGGACTCTCTAGAGTCTTCTGCAACACCACAGTTCAAAAACATCAATTCTTCTGTGCTCAGCTTTCTTTATAGTCCAACTCTCACATCCATACATGACCACTGGAAAAACCATAGCCTTGACTAGACAGACCTTTGTTGACAAAGTAATGTCTCTGCTTTTTAATATGCTGTCTAGGTTGGTCATAACTTTCCTTCCAAGGAGTAAGCGCTTTTTTATTTCATGGCTGCAGTCACCATCTGCAGTGATTTTGGAGCCCCCCAAAATAAAGTCAGCCACTGTTTCCACTGTTTCCCCATCTATTTGCCATGAAGTGATGGGACCAGATGCCATGATCTTCATTTTCTGAATGTTGAGCTTTAAGCCAATTTTTTTCACTCTTCTCTTTCACTTTCATCAAGAAGCTCTTTAGTTCTTCACTTTCTGCCATAAGGGTGGTGTCATCTGCATATCTGAGGTTATTGACATTTCTCCTGGCAATCTTGATTCCAGCTTGTGCATCCTCCAGTCCAGCATTTCTCATGATATACTCTGCATATATGTTAAGTAAGCAGGGCGACAATACACAGTGTTGACGTATTCTTTTTCCTATTTGGAACCAGTCTGTTCCATGTCCAGTTCTAACTGTTGCTTCCTGACCTGCATACAGGTTTCTCAAGAAGCAGCTCAGGTGGTCTGGTATTCCCATCTCTTTCAGAATTTTCCACAGTTTATTGTGATCCACACAGCCAAAGGCTTTGGCATAGTCATATTGGAAGGACCAAATAAGATGATTCATGGAAAAGTGTTTTGTAAAATAGCAAACTCAAGTCTAAGATCTACATTGTTAAAAGTTGTACCAGATTGATTAATTCATTAGTGAAGCAAATGTTTACCAGGTACCTACTCTGTGCTCTCTGCTAGGCACACAGCAGTGATTTCAATGTCTTAAGCTCTAGCAACAAAGAGTCTATTTGGGAGGCACATGTATGAACAAAGCCGGTCATCAAACATCACGCTGTGATAGAACAGAGAATACAGCATGCCTGGCCAAGCAGACCTGCGTGATGGCAAGACAGGAGAGTGCAATTTTTAACAACGTAGATACCCACGTAAATACTGCCCTACTTATGTGACCTAAGTTCTTTGTGTGTAAGTTTCCTTATGTGGGAAGAGGGGATAATCTTGGTAGGTAATTTACGGGATTATTGCAGAGACTGAGTGAATATATTCCATGCCAAGCGCCTAGGACAGCACAGAGTAATGACTATTAATACCTAAGTTTTAGTTGTGTGTGTTTCGTGTTTTTTAACTTCTCTCTAGCAGCAGTGTCAGGTACAGTTGCATAGAGGATATGACCTATGGACTTCACCTTGAGTGATGCATAGTTTTTTGCCAGGTGGACCTGGAGAACAAAGGAACAGAAAATGGTGAATTTCAGAGGTTCATGAGAAGATGTACAGAAGGAAACATACAAGATCCTGCAAGTAGATCATGGGAGCTGAGAGGAACCTCAAAACGAGGAAAAGAACAAGGAAAGTGGTTGTAGAGAGGGCAGGAGCTGCAGCATGGAGGTCATTGTTCACCAGGTGTCAGTGGACATGGAGACTGAATAGGAGGGAAGTGTGTAGGAACACCCTTAAGGCTTTGTGACCCTTGAAACTGGACTTATGGTGTTGATGACCAAGAAATATAGGAGCGTGTCAGCCTGAGTTCACTGGAAAACAGAGACTGAAGCAAAGCTTTTGTGCTAAGGGCTTATCGAGGGTTGCAATTCCAGAGCAGTTAAGAGTGGGCAGAGAGAGGAAATGAGGCAAGGAGGGAGAGAAAGCAAATACAAAGTAGCACTTCCAGGGATTCCTGCAGTTTCATGAGAAAACATAACTGGTTGCTGGTTCCCAGTGGATGTGTCTGGATAAGCACTGTGGAACCACTGCACCCTGGTTCAGCTGATTATCTCCCTTGAACTTGTAGTTGTGTGCCTCCTCTCCATCTTGCAAGTAATCATGGGAGAGTCAGAACCCACAGCCCATGGAATACCATTTCATTTAAGGCTGGAAGAAGTGGAAAAAGCCAGAGTTTCCATGAGTCTGATAGGGTCAGACTTTGTGCTGTAGCTGCTGTCATTTCCATCAAATCAGGCATGAAGGGGCCCTAGTGGAACCTAGATCTCAGCCCAAGGAAGGCCATGAGAGTCAGTGATATTATAAGACAAGGTGATAATGGTAATAGCCAGAGATCACCCTTGAGCAAGTGGCCCAGGACCTGGCAGGTCAAGCACTCCTCTTGTGTAAACTGAAGACAGGCATAAATTCAGGATGATATCATCTGCCCCTTGATACTATCATTTGGAACCTCTGTTTCTTTCCTGAATGAGGGAGCATTTCTTCAAAATGGTGGCCATTTATACTTTTTGGAAAAGGTCTAAGAGGGTTAAATGGCAACCCACTCCAGTATTCTTGCCTGGAGAATCCCATGGACGGAGGAGCCTGGTGGGCTACGGTCCACGGGCTTGCAAAGAGTCGGACACGACTGAGCGACTTCACAAGAGGGTTAGTACACCAAGATACAGTTCCTGCTATTCTATCTCACCCCAGAACCTTAATTTATATTAATCATCTCCCCATATGACCACCATTTTAGTATTGTCCTCACAATAAACTAGCATCTTGGCTAATTTAGGTTTCTTGCTTGGTGAGAGGACCCTGACCTTCATCCTGGAGGGGTTTGAGAACTCAGTTGCCTTTTCCTTTTGGGGCCATGGTTGCTACAGTTAGGTATTCAGTTATCATTGAGAATAGATACTTTAAGAAATGTTTCAGTTGATATCCTGAGTTCCAAATGTAATTCTCTCTATTTCTGTGTAAAGTAGTGACTCTAGTGACATAAATTAGGGTGAAGACCTTATAACAGTTTGTTTCTTTGCTTGTTGTTCCATTGACGTTAGGAACTTCCTATCTTGCCCAAGGTTGCAAGATAGGAATTGCAATTTCTGGTTCACTGAAACATTTACTGTGGGTGTCATCAAGTGAAAGTAGCCCCCTCCTTTGGTTCCTGAATCTAAGGTTTCCAGCTTTTCAAGAAAATCATATATTGATGATGGCTTCAGTGATTATACTACATCTAAAGAGGCTGTGACTGAGCTGGTGCCTTAGCTCATCCTTGGACACGTCTATGTACCATTGTTTTAAGCTTGCTGATTCTAGCTGATGAGATACATGGTAACTCCAAGGATTATCATGTTCATAAGCCCATTGTTGCATCTCCTTTGCTGTAATATAGGTTGTCTGGTATTGGACATTTTTGTGCACAATTCAATGGCGGTGGATCAGAAATTTTCTTAGTTCTTGCTTGGTGGGGAGGATGGAGATTCTACAAAGGTGGCGAACACTTATCTTATATGTATCTGTTCAGATAGAAGTTAACTGATGCTCTGTCTAAACTGGAAGGAGTCTCTTGTAGTTGCCATTCTACCAGTTGTCTGGCTGACCTACCCAAGGAGGGATGCCGTATTGGGTTCTACTAGTAGAAGCTTGGAATAATCAGCAGTTGCAGAAGGATTAACCTTTTTCAAAGGGAGCTCATGTGGTTGGGCTCATGCACACATAGCTGGCATCCTTTTTGCAGGAGCACATTGTGTAAGTAGTGGAGTTGCTGAGGAGAGACATGGGCTAAGATCCACTTCATGAGTAAGTCTCTTGCCTACGTGATTGTTATGACATTTCTCTGCAATGTATATCATCTGGTGGATATTAACTTGAGACATAAAGATATATGTGTTTTATGTCTATTCCCATAGATTCATCCATATACCCCTTCCTTATACTCAGTCCTCCAATTTTGGTCATGGAGTAGTGCTGTAACATGGCAGCAGAAGTCTATTTCTGATGCCAAACTACTGTGCTGCCCTGTCTATAAATTAGGACCTTGTGATTCCCTCCTCTCGCAGTTGGTTACAGAAATCTCATGAGGCCACTGGTGTGAGTTGAAGAATAGGTGTTAATGCAACAAAGTTAGGCGACATGGGCATCTGGGCCATCTACTAATGTAGTTGATTCATACGTTCTGGACTTGCCTCAATCTAGTTCCAAATGCATTAATTCATTGTACAGAGGGTTAAATGGAGAGCTGTTCTAATTACCTCGACTTATGTCGTGGTGGCTCTAACACCATGGTGTTCTCATAATGGGCATCTCTCTTTGCAAGTTCTTTTGGTATCCTCTGGGCAGGTGTCCAGTCTTGATCAGGGCACAATAATTCAGCAGAATACATTTTGTAAACAGTGTTTCTCTGCTGTGGAAGGTGTGTTCTTTCTCTAGAGTCCTAGGTGTCTGTTTTTTTATTTTTAAAAAATTTTATTGAAGTATATCTGAGTTCCAATGTCATGTTAATTTCTGCTGTATAGCAAAGTGACTCAGGTAGATACACACACACACACACACACACACATGTTCTTTTTCATATTACTTTCCATTATGGCTTATCACAGGATATTTAATATTGTTCCCTGTGCTATACAGTAGTACCTTGTTGTTTATCTCTTGGTGACTATTTTATGACTCTCCTATTGTGGCCAAATAGCCAGCCACTGTTCCTCTCTCTTGGTTCTAAGAGTTACAAAGTACAGCAACGTGCCCTTTACTTTAGAAGAATATTGTTGTATCTTTCAAGACAACTCCCCTACTAAAACTTCACCAATATGGCAGGCCCCCAAATCTTTTTGAGGTTTCTTTATCACCTTTTGGTATACAAGCAAACCCCTAAAAATTTTAACACTATGGTAGGTCCAAAAATCTTTATAGAACTTATTTCCCACCTTTTGGTATTCATGTCTTATTCAGGGTATTTGTCATTTCCAGATTGTCAAGTCCAATTAACATAAGGTAGGCCATAATGCAGAGAAGGCAATGGCACCCCACTCTAGTACTCTTGCCTGGAAAATGCCATGGATGGAGGAGCCTGGAAGGCTGCAGTCCATGGGGTCACTGAGGGTTGGACACGACTGAGCGACTTCACTTTCACTTTTCACTTTCATGCATTGGAGAAGGAAATGGCAACCCACTCCAGTGTTCTTGCCTGGAGAATCCCAGGGACGGGGGAGCCTGGTGGGCTGCCGTCTACGGAATCGCACAGAGTCGGACAGGACTGAAGCGACTTAGCAGCAGCAGCAGGCCATAATGATAATCTGAGGAATTTCAAGATATTCAGGGCCAAGATATTCATGATATTATATCAAAGAGCAAGAGAGTTAACACAGCACTCAGACAAGAAAATGTATGTACTCTGCTAATTTTGACACAAAAAAGTGAATTGGTTTCAGTCTTCCCTGCTCATGTGGGTCACAAAGGAAGCATTCTGTCTAATCAATAGCTTTATACTAAGTGCCTGACATTAGGTTGAACTGCCTTCATAAAATAACACATCCAGCATAGCAGGGCTCCAGTTTTGTTAAGCTTATAATAGTTTGCTATCACCAGACATGAACCACCTGATTTCGTAGGGGTAAATTTGGAGAATTGAGAGAATTATAAGATCCTTCTAGCCTATCTTTGAAATCTTTGATGCTGACATTAGTTTCTGCAGTCCCTTTGGCAATGTGGTGTTTCTTCCAGTTTGGATTTTTGGAAGGGGAAGAAAACCCCCTAATGGGGGTTTTCATTTGACCCTTCCTATTTTGATAGTCCTTAATCCAGAGGTCAGAGAAGTGATAGGAGAGATCTTGTTGAATCTAAGAATGTGCATTCCAATTATACATCCAGAGACAGAGAAATAGCCAGTGTGGGTGTGTGGACCTGTTGACTCATTGTCAGATGGGCATTGCTTTCTGGACCAGGTTTTGCATTAGGCTGACTCACATGAAAACATTCTGGCTTGAAGGGTTCACTTTTAGGCCCTACAGATTCATACCTAAATATCCATGGCCAGAGGAAGTATATGGATTAAATATAGCACTTGAAGAACATATATATTTCTTGCACGTGCCTACTAAGCCGTTGTGAGTTTCACACTTGAATTTTCTACACCCACTAGCACCACTCTGACGTCAGGGCCTGGTGTGTGTCAGGAAGGACTACACGATCTATAGGATAGCCTTGGGTTGGACTGAGGCCATTCTGTGCTTTCTGTCTACAGGTAGGGCTAACCAGGGCAAACCATCGAGTAAGAGATTCGTGCTGGTCATTCTGTCACATCCACTGCCCCTGGCCCTGCTGGAAACTCTACAGCCGGTCCTAGGTCTATGGCTGAGTCTGATAGGTGGCAAAATCCTATCACATTCCACTTCTACCTCCTCATTTCTTTACACACAGCTCCCAGATTCTTATAACCACTTTTTCCAGAGCTCACTCATTTCTCACACATTTATATTCCATCTGAATAATCAGAGATAGTAAACTGGAATATTTATTACAGAGTGTCGGTTTCTTGCTACCTTCAAGACCCACTGGAGAAAGCACTGAAACTGATATGAATAGAGATGACAATTCTCATGAGCATACTTCTAAGGTATGATTGGTGTCACACTGCAAGTTTCCATCTCATCATGACTCTCAAGCCTACCAGAAATAGAGCTATTTTAAAAGAAGATAACTAAANAACCCACTCCAGTATTCTTGCCTGGAGAATCCCATGGACGGAGGAGCCTGGTGGGCTACGGTCCACGGGCTTGCAAAGAGTCGGACACGACTGAGCGACTTCACAAGAGGGTTAGTACACCAAGATACAGTTCCTGCTATTCTATCTCACCCCAGAACCTTAATTTATATTAATCATCTCCCCATATGACCACCATTTTAGTATTGTCCTCACAATAAACTAGCATCTTGGCTAATTTAGGTTTCTTGCTTGGTGAGAGGACCCTGACCTTCATCCTGGAGGGGTTTGAGAACTCAGTTGCCTTTTCCTTTTGGGGCCATGGTTGCTACAGTTAGGTATTCAGTTATCATCGAGAATAGATACTTTAAGAAATGTTTCAGTTGATATCCTGAGTTCCAAATGTAATTCTCTCTATTTCTGTGTAAAGTAGTGACTCTAGTGACATAAATTAGGGTGAAGACCTTATAACAGTTTGTTTCTTTGCTTGTTGTTCCATTGACGTTAGGAACTTCCTATCTTGCCCAAGGTTGCAAGATAGGAATTGCAATTTCTGGTTCACTGAAACATTTACTGTGGGTGTCATCAAGTGAAAGTAGCCCCCTCCTTTGGTTCCTGAATCTAAGGTTTCCAGCTTTTCAAGAAAATCATATATTGATGATGGCTTCAGTGATTATACTACATCTAAAGAGGCTGTGACTGAGCTGGTGCCTTAGCTCATCCTTGGACACGTCTATGAACCATTGTTTTAAGCTTGCTGATTCTAGCTGATGAGATACATGGTAACTCCAAGGATTATCATGTTCATAAGCCCATTGTTGCATCTCCTTTGCTGTAATATAGGTTGTCTGGTATTGGACATTTTTGTGCACAATTCAATGCCGGTGGATCAGAAATTTTCTTAGTTCTTGCTTGGTGGGGAGGATGGAGATTCTACAAAGGTGGCGAACACTTATCTTATATGTATCTATTCAGATAGAAGTTAACTGATGCTCTGTCTAAACTGGAAGGAGTCTCTTGTAGTTGCCATTCTACCAGTTGTCTGGCTGACCTACCCAAGGAGGGATGCCGTATTGGGTTCTACTAGTAGAAGCTTGGAATAATCAGCAGTTGCAGAAGGATTAACCTTTTTCAAAGGGAGCTCATGTGGTTGGGCTCATGCACACATAGCTGGCATCCTTTTTGCAGGAGCACATTGTGTAAGTAGTGGAGTTGCTGAGGAGAGACATGGGCTAAGATCCACTTCATGAGTAAGTCTCTTGCCTACGTGATTGTTATGACATTTCTCTGCAATGTATATCATCTGGTGGATATTAACTTGAGACATAAAGATATATGTGTTTTATGTCTATTCCCATAGATTCATCCATATACCCCTTCCTTATACTCAGTCCTCCAATTTTGGTCATGGAGTAGTGCTGTAACATGGCAGCAGAAGTCTATTTCTGATGCCAAACTACTGTGCTGCCCTGTCTATAAATTAGGACCTTGTGATTCCCTCCTCTCGCAGTTGGTTACAGAAATCTCATGAGGCCACTGGTGTGAGTTGAAGAATAGGTGTTAATGCAACAAAGTTAGGCGACATGGGCATCTGGGCCATCTACTAATGTAGTTGATTCATACGTTCTGGACTTGCCTCAATCTAGTTCCAAATGCATTAATTCATTGTACAGAGGGTTAAATGGAGAGCTGTTCTAATTACCTCGACTTATGTCGTGGTGGCTCTAACACCATGGTGTTCTCATAATGGGCATCTCTCTTTGCAAGTTCTTTTGGTATCCTCTGGGCAGGTGTCCAGTCTTGATCAGGGCACAATAATTCAGCAGAATACATTTTGTAAACAGTGTTTCTCTGCTGTGGAAGGTGTGTTCTTTCTCTAGAGTCCTAGGTGTCTGTTTTTTTATTTTTAAAAAATTTTATTGAAGTATATCTGAGTTCCAATGTCATGTTAATTTCTGCTGTATAGCAAAGTGACTCAGGTAGATACACACACACACACACACACACACATGTTCTTTTTCATATTACTTTCCATTATGGCTTATCACAGGATATTTAATATTGTTCCCTGTGCTATACAGTAGTACCTTGTTGTTTATCTCTTGGTGACTATTTTATGNACACACACACACACACACACACACACACACACATGTTCTTTTTCATATTACTTTCCATTATGGCTTATCACAGGATATTTAATATTGTTCCCTGTGCTATACAGTAGTACCTTGTTGTTTATCTCTTGGTGACTATTTTATGACTCTCCTATTGTGGCCAAATAGCCAGCCACTGTTCCTCTCTCTTGGTTCTAAGAGTTACAAAGTACAGCAACGTGCCCTTTACTTTAGAAGAATATTGTTGTATCTTTCAAGACAACTCCCCTACTAAAACTTCACCAATATGGCAGGCCCCCAAATCTTTTTGAGGTTTCTTTATCACCTTTTGGTATACAAGCAAACCCCTAAAAATTTTAACACTATGGTAGGTCCAAAAATCTTTATAGAACTTATTTCCCACCTTTTGGTATTCATGTCTTATTCAGGGTATTTGTCATTTCCAGATTGTCAAGTCCAATTAACATAAGGTAGGCCATAATGCAGAGAAGGCAATGGCACCCCACTCTAGTACTCTTGCCTGGAAAATGCCATGGATGGAGGAGCCTGGAAGGCTGCAGTCCATGGGGTCACTGAGGGTTGGACACGACTGAGCGACTTCACTTTCACTTTTCACTTTCATGCATTGGAGAAGGAAATGGCAACCCACTCCAGTGTTCTTGCCTGGAGAATCCCAGGGACGGGGGAGCCTGGTGGGCTGCCGTCTACGGAATCGCACAGAGTCGGACAGGACTGAAGCGACTTAGCAGCAGCAGCAGGCCATAATGATAATCTGAGGAATTTCAAGATATTCAGGGCCAAGATATTCATGATATTATATCAAAGAGCAAGAGAGTTAACACAGCACTCAGACAAGAAAATGTATGTACTCTGCTACTTTTGACACAAAAAAGTGAATTGGTTTCAGTCTTCCCTGCTCATGTGGGTCACAAAGGAAGCATTCTGTCTAATCAATAGCTTTATACTAAGTGCCTGACATTAGGTTGAACTGCCTTCATAAAATAACACATCCAGCATAGCAGGGCTCCAGTTTTGTTAAGCTTATAATAGTTTGCTATCACCAGACATGAACCACCTGATTTCGTAGGGGTAAATTTGGAGAATTGAGAGAATTATAAGATCCTTCTAGCCTATCTTTGAAATCTTTGATGCTGACATTAGTTTCTGCAGTCCCTTTGGCAATGTGGTGTTTCTTCCAGTTTGGATTTTTGGAAGGGGAAGAAAACCCCCTAATGGGGGTTTTCATTTGACCCTTCCTATTTTGATAGTCCTTAATCCAGAGGTCAGAGAAGTGATAGGAGAGATCTTGTTGAATCTAAGAATGTGCATTCCAATTATACATCCAGAGACAGAGAAATAGCCAGTGTGGGTGTGTGGACCTGTTGACTCATTGTCAGATGGGCATTGCTTTCTGGACCAGGTTTTGCATTAGGCTGACTCACATGAAAACATTCTGGCTTGAAGGGTTCACTTTTAGGCCCTACAGATTCATACCTAAATATCCATGGCCAGAGGAAGTATATGGATTAAATATAGCACTTGAAGAACATATATATTTCTTGCACGTGCCTACTAAGCCGTTGTGAGTTTCACACTTGAATTTTCTACACCCACTAGCACCACTCTGACGTCAGGGCCTGGTGTGTGTCAGGAAGGACTACACGATCTATAGGATAGCCTTGGGTTGGACTGAGGCCATTCTGTGCTTTCTGTCTACAGGTAGGGCTAACCAGGGCAAACCATCGAGTAAGAGATTCGTGCTGGTCATTCTGTCACATCCACTGCCCCTGGCCCTGCTGGAAACTCTACAGCCGGTCCTAGGTCTATGGCTGAGTCTGATAGGTGGCAAAATCCTATCACATTCCACTTCTACCTCCTCATTTCTTTACACACAGCTCCCAGATTCTTATAACCACTTTTTCCAGAGCTCACTCATTTCTCACACATTTATATTCCATCTGAATAATCAGAGATAGTAAACTGGAATATTTATTACAGAGTGTCGGTTTCTTGCTACCTTCAAGACCCACTGGAGAAAGCACTGAAACTGATATGAATAGAGATGACAATTCTCATGAGCATACTTCTAAGGTATGATTGGTGTCACACTGCAAGTTTCCATCTCATCATGACTCTCAAGCCTACCAGAAATAGAGCTATTTTAAAAGAAGATAACTAAACTTATTTCTACTTTGAATCTCAATTTTGACAGAGAGGCAGAAATGTAACTGCAGTCATGTTGAGGTTTCCAAGCCCTATCTCCAGGTTGCATTTCCCCCTCCCCTCAGGCCCTGGGAATCACTCTTCTGCTTTCTGTTTCTGTAAATTTGGCTACTCTAGACACTCATATAAGTGGAACAGAACACTATTTGTTTTTCTGTGACTGGATTATTTAACAGCATAATGTCTTCAAGGTTCATCCATGCTGAAGCATGTGAAAGATTTTTTTTCTTTTAAAGGACAAATAATATTCCATTATTTGTATATATTGCATTTTACTTCTCCATTGATCTGTTGGTGAACATTTGGGTTGTTTTCCCTTTTGGCTGTTGTGAATAATGCATCTATGTACACGGTGTGCCATTATTTCTTCAAGACCTTTCTTTCAGTGCTTTTGGATATATGCCCAGGAGTGGGGTTGCTGGATCATGTGATCGTTCTGCTTTTAACTTTTAAAAAACCACCATGCTGTTTTCTATAGCTGCTTTACCGTTTACATTCCCACCAACAGTGAACAAGGCTTCCAGTTTCTCCACACTTTTGCCAGCACTTGTTTTTTAATTTTGTTTTTAAATTATAATTATCCTAATGTGTGTGAGGTCTTCATGCAACTCTTGTTTCTCCTCTTCAGTATATGAGAAGAGGTTTCATTTCAGAGTTCATCGCGGGAAACTCAGGGTTGTAGTGCTACATATTCACATTATCTGCTTCCTAATAGAATGAGCAGAGCTGACCATCTCATTCACATGCCTCAACATTTCCCCAGTCTCAAAAAGGCACCAGGGGGATAGCAATACAGGCATCAGATTCACCATCTTAATCTGGACTCAAATTTATGCTTATGATAAAGGTGAGCAAGATCTGATTGGGGTACAAAATGGGGGTTTCACATTCAATTTTAGATGCTTTTTACAATGTTCTCTAAAGCAATGTATATATGTTTATAGTCTTTGTTTCATTCACTGTGCAAAATGTAATATCTGAAATATATAAAATGCTTAGCAAATGCTTAGTTGTCAGTTATGTGGGAAAGAGGGAAAAATAATAGGAAAGCAAGTTAAATAGAGTGAAAAAGAGGCAGGGAGAAATAGTAGAAGGAATAAAATGAGGAAAAGGGAAGGAACGAAGGAAGGAAGGAAAGAGAGGAGGGAAGGAGGAAGAAAGAAAAGAAAGATGGAAAATAAGTCTACTGGCCACGCTTTCCAGGTATGGAATCTGGTTAAACTTTTTGAAAAGTGTTACACAGGTGATTTTGGAGCATTGTCAGTTAAAAAAGTACTGGTATGGTCTGAGACGATAGTAAGTCCTGGAAAGATCAAGTCTCCGAAAAATAGCAACATTTAAGTAATGGGGAGAGAAAGATTCCAGTTAAAGAGGAGGAAAAGCAGCAGCTATGGAGAGAAGAGTAAAACCATGAGACCGTGATCTATGCCATTGAGCTCAGGGAAGAGAAAACGTGGAGCAAGTCATATTCAACAACCATCTAAGGTTGTGAAAGGTCAAATAAGGTTAGATTGAGGTATGCTCACTCACAGTAGCAATATGAGAGATATAGTTGAACTCTTCCAGAGCTATTTTCATTGAAGTATGAGCATTAAAGTAGTAGATTTGGAGTAAATGGGAGTTGAGTAATCTGAGCAAATGTAGACATTTTATTTAAGAAGCCAGTAGAGGGTGAGAGGTTGAAATTACAGAAAATTCTCTGGACTTTTTATCCTGTTTCGTTGATCTATATTTCTTTTTTTGTGCCAGTACCACACTATCTTATTACTGTAGGTTTCCTGAAGTCAGGAAAGTTGATTTTTCTAGCTCTGTTTTTCTTTCTCAAGATTGTTTTGACTGCTTGGGGTCTTTTATGTTTCCATACAAATTGTGAGATTTTTTGTTCTAGTTCTGTGAAAAAATGCCCTTGGTGATTCGATAGGGATTGCATTGAATCTGTAGATTGCTCTGAGTTTAGTATAGTCATTTTCATTGATTCTTCCAATCCAGGAATATCTCTCCATCTGTTCGTGTCATCTTTGATTTCTTTCATCAGCATCTTGCAGTTTTCTGCAGCTAGGTTTTTTGTGTCGTTAGGTAGGTTTTTTCCTAAGTATTTTATTCCTTTTGTTGCAGTGGTGAATGAGATTGTTTCCTTAATTTTTATTTCTGATTTTTCATTGTTAATGTATAGGAATGCAAGGAATTTCTGTGTATTGATTTAAAATTTTTTTCTTTCTTAATTTTAAATTGAAGGATAATTGCAATATTGTGTTGGTGTTTGCCATATACCAACACTGTGTACTAATTTTGTATCCTGTGACTTTACTAAATTTATTGATTAACTCATAATTTTTTGATGATATCTTTAGGATTTTCTATGTATAGTATCATGTCATCTGCAAACAGTGAGAGTTTTACTTCTTCTTTTCCAATATGAATTCCTTCTGTTTCTTTTTATTCTCTGATTGCCATGGCTTAGGACTTCCAAAACAACGTTGAATAATAGTGGCGAGAGTGGGCACTTTTGTCTTGTTCCTGATCTTAGAGAATATGCTTTCAGTTTTTCACCCTTGAGAATAATATTTGCTGTGGATTTGTTGTATATGGCCTTTATTATGTTGAGGTAGGTTCCTTCTATGCTGATTTTCTGGAGCTTTTTTTTTTTTTTTAATCATAAATGGGTGTTAAATTTTGTTGAAAGCTTTTTCTGTAACCACTGAGATTATCCTATGGTTTTTATCTTTCAGTTTGTTAATATGGTATATCACACTGATTGATTTGCATATGTTGAAGAATCCTTGCATCCCTGGGATAAACTCTCCTTGATAATGGTGTATGATCCTTTTCAATGTGCTGTTGGATTCTGTGTGCTAGTATTTTATTGAGGATTTTTGAGGATGTTCATCAGTGATATTGGTCTGTGATTTTCTTTGTTGTGTAATATCTTTGTCTAGTCTTGGTATCAGGTGATGATGGCCTCATAGAATAAGCTTGGGAGTGTTCCTCCCTCTGCAATTTTTTTGGAAGAGTTTGAGAAGGATAGGTGTTAGCTCTTCTCTAAACATTTGATAGAATTTGCCTATGAAGCTATCTGGCCCTGGGCTTTTGTTTGTTGGAAGATTTTTGATCACAGTTTTGATTTCAGTGCTTGTGACTGGTCTGTTCATATTTTCTGTTTCTCTTTGGTTTGGTCTTGGAAGGTTGTACTTTTCTAAGAATTTGTCCATTTCTTCTAGGACAGGGACATATAGTTGCTTGTAATAGTTTTTTATGATCCTTTGTATTAATATTTCTTTTGTGTCTATTATAACTTTGCCTTTTTCATGTATAATTTTATTGGTTTGAGTCCTCTCCCTTTTTTTTTTTCTTGATGAGTCTGGCTAAAGGTTTATCAATTTTGTTTATCTTCTTAAAGAACCAGCTTTTAGTGTCATGGATCTTTGTTATTATTTTCTTTGTCTCTATTTCATTTATTTCTGCTCTGACCCTTATGATTTCTTTCCTTCTACTACCTTTGGATTTTGTTTGTTCTTATTCTTCTAGTTGCTTTAGGTGTAAGGTCAGCTGTTTATTTGAGATTTCTCTTGTTTCCTGAGGTAAGCTTGTATTGCTATAAACTTCCTTCTTAGAACTGTTTTTGCTGCATCCCATGGGTATTGGGTCATTGTGTTTTTATTGTCATTTTTCTAGTTTTTTTTTTTCCTCTTTGATTTCTTCAATGATCTCTTGGTTATTTAGTGGCATATTGTTTAGCCTCCATGTGTTTGTGTCTTTTGCAGTTTTTTCTCTGTCACTGTTTTCTAATCTCATAGTGCGGTGGTCATAAAAGATGCTTGATATGATTTTAATTCTATTAAATATACTGAGACTTGTTTTGTTACCCAAGATGTGATGTACCCTGGGGAATCCATAGTCCTATCGCTTCTGCTGTCTATCCTCTGGTGGGTGAGGTTGGTCCAGGGGCTTGTGTAGACTTCCTGGTGAGAGGGACTGGTGCCTGCCTTCTGGTGGGTGGAGCTGAGTCTTTTCTCTCTGATGGGTAGAGACTGCATAAGGTAATGTGTTTTGGGGTGTTTGTGAGCTTAGTAAGACTTTAGGCATCCTCTCTGCCGATGGGTGGCGCTGTATTCCTGCCTTGCTGGTTGTTTGGCATGAGGTGTCTAGCACTAGAGCCTTCAGGCACTTGGGTGGAGCCAGGTCTCGATGTTGAGGTAGATACTTCTAGGCAGGTCTCTGGACCTGCTGTGTGCACTGTGGAACCAGCTCAGACTCTGACCTGCCCCAGTGTGCATGTGTGCTTGCCCCAGATTCCACTGCTGCTAAAGCTAGACTGGTCTCAGTTGTGGGAACACTTGATGTCTACTGAGATATTCCACAGATGCAGGATTTAGCAAGCCAGTCACAGGGATTTAATCTGTGTCTTGTGCAGATGCATGGAAAGATTTCCAGTCCTCTTCCTTAGCCACAGTGCCCCTGGGGTTCAGCTTTGGTTTTGGCCCCACCTCTGTGTGTGTGCCAGAAAAGGCAATGACATCCCACTCCAGTACTCTTGCCTGGAAAATGCCATGGACAGAGGAGCCTGGAAGGCTGCAGTCCATGGGGTCGCTAGGACTTGAACATGACTGAGCGACTTCACTTTCACTTTTCACTTTCATGCATTGTTGAAGGAAATGGCAACTCACTCCAGTGTTCTTGCCTGGAGAATCCCAGGGATGGCAGAGCCTGGTGGGCTGCCGTCCATGGGGTTGTACACAGTTGGACACGACTGAAGTGACTTAGCAGCAGCAACAGCTGTGTGTGTGCCACCCTCAGTCATCTGTTCCCTGCCCAGGTGAGAGAAGTCAGAAGCAGTGGCTGACTAGGGTACACTTACTCAGGACTGGGAGGAGTATGGTGGCGGCAACTGGTTGTGGAACTCCTCACCTGTGTCCCTTAAGGCTGTCTTTTCACAACCCACAGCTGTCCACACCCTGGGCCTGCTCTCCAAACCTCACTTTCCAATACTGACCCCCTCTCTGCAACAGGAGACACACAACTCAGGCTGGGGTGCGCGGGGCTGTGGCACAGACCATGCGCACAGTTCTTCCTTTGTCCTACCTTCTGCAGACCATGCCCTGCATTATTCCCCTTAGATCCCCAGAAGGTCCCTCTCTGTTGGAGCTAATTTCCTCACTGTGAGGTGCTTTTTCTGAGTGAAGGAACGTCTCCTCACCCTCGGCTTCCCTCCAGGGTTGCTGGTCCCTTTTCTGATTCCTCTTTTCTTTCCTTCATCCTTCCTGGTTGCAAAAGGATTTTTCTTGTCCTCTTAGGTCTCTGAAGTCTTCGGCTAATGTTCAGCAAGTACCCTATGAGAACGGTTCCATCCGTAGATGTATTCTTGATGTACCCATGAAGAGACACAAAGGCCACGTCACCCTCTTCTGCCAGTTTGACTCCTTCTCTTGGTCATTTTTTAATCGGAGTATTTGTTTTCCTGCTGTTGAGTTGTAAGTGCTGAGTGCTGGTTGCTATAAATCCTGTCCCCTTTCTCCATCCCTATCTGATCTCTAGTGGTTGAGCCCCATAGATTCTTCCAGTGATCCCCATTAGGTGAAACTTAAGTGGGCCTTCCTGGAAGTGTCCTGTGATACCTTGGGCTCTATGTTCCCACTGGAGGAACCAAAAGCTCAGGGAGGCCCTCTCAGTGCAGCACTGTGCTGCCATGGGGGAAGGGTCTTGCAGTCAAAGTGAAACTACTCTTTCTATCCTTCCCATGTTGTCCTTCTCAGTCTCTGTGGTCCAGGGAGGTGTTTCAGCCTTATCCCTGGGTTCTGGAATTTTCACAATGGAATCTTTTCTGTGGATAGTGACTAGTTCGTTTTCTCCTAAGGGGGACTAAAATCATGAACAATCTATGTCATCATCTTAATGACGTCACCTTGACAGTGACTCTTTCTACAGCGCTGGATAGCTCAGTCCTAAGCCCGTTTACCTAGGAAGAGGCAAGAATAACATAGTAATGCACCATTCTGCAAATTCTATTCACACAAAATTGTTTCTTGAATGAATAAATGGATGGCCCCATGGGTCAGGGCATTTCATGCTTGGGTGTTGGTAGACACAAAGGCCACGTCACCCTCTTCTGCCAGTTTGACTCCTCCTCTTGGTCATTTTTTAATCGGAGTATTTGTTTTCCTGCTGTTGAGTTGTAAGTGCTGAGTGCTGGTTGCTATAAATCCTGTCCCCTTTCTCCATCCCTATCTGATCTCTAGTGGTTGAGCCCCATAGATTCTTCCAGTGATCCCCATTAGGTGAAACTTAAGTGGGCCTTCCTGGAAGTGTCCTGTGATACCTTGGGCTCTATGTTCCCACTGGAGGAACCAAAAGCTCAGGGAGGCCCTCTCAGTGCAGCACTGTGCTGGCATGGGGGAAGGGTCTTGCAGTCAAAGTGAAACTACTCTTTCTATCCTTCCCATGTTGTCCTTCTCAGTCTCTGTGGTCCAGGGAGGTGTTTCAGCCTTATCCCTGGGTTCTGGAATTTTCACAATGGAATCTTTTCTGTGGATAGTGACTAGTTCGTTTTCTCCTAAGGGGGACTAAAATCATGAACAATCTATGTCATCATCTTAATGACGTCACCTTGACAGTGACTCTTTCTACAGCGCTGGATAGCTCAGTCCTAAGCCCGTTTACCTAGGAAGAGGCAAGAATAACATAGTAATGCACCATTCTGCAAATTCTATTCACACAAAATTGTTTCTTGAATGAATAAATGGATGGCCCCATGGGTCAGGGCATTTCATGCTTGGGTGTTGGAGAAAAAAAGGCCATAGATTCTCAAAGCTTGTTCCTCTTTGAAATTTTAGCTAGTTGGATAGCAAGGCTAAGAAAGTTTATGATAACATTCTGTCAGTTGGTGGTATTATGGCAAATTGAGAAACCTCAGTGTGACCTTTGATGGTTGGCTAGGGAGAAGCAGGTCCATCTAGGACTTAGCCTGTATCACTGTTACTTGAGTCATTTTCACCTGCATCATTCAGTGTGGAAAATATATGTGCCACAGGGACTTGACCTCTGGCTGCTCAAAATGCATACTTTTTCTAGTTTCCATGGAGATGGTTGAAAAGAGGCCAGCTTGGGTCGTGTACATGGCTGTGTCTGGGGAGCATATTAGAATTGTGTCTGTGATCAATTCTACGGCTCTTCCAGGAGGGAGCACACATTGCTATTCTTAGGCACTAGAATAGTTGTGGGCATGGAAAAGAACAAAGATTGTGCCTTGGTTTTTGAAATGGCCGAGTGTCCTCTGAATTGAAGCACACTAGTCAGAATACAGACATAAAACATGACGAATGACAGCTGGAAAGCAGGATAAATTTTATTATAAAGTGGAAAGACTAAGCAGGAGAGGAGCTGCAGACTGTGAGGAGTGATGTGAGCAATAAAATATCCAGAGGTTTAGTGAGCAAGGGGTCAGTCTGTCTGAATCACATCAGAGATGCCTACTGGCCTTTAGAGAAAGGGATGTTTAGGGCATTGCATCGCGGAAGGCAATGGCACCCCACCCCAGTACTCTTGCCTGGAAAATCCAATGGACGGAGTAGCCTGGTGGGCTGCAGTCCATCGGGTCGCTAACAGTCGGACAGACTGAGAGACTTCACTTTCACTTTTCTCTTTCATGCATTGGGGAAGGAAATGGCAACCCACTCCAGTGTTCTTGCCTGGAGAATCCCAGGGATGGGGGAGCCTGGTGGGCTGCCGTCTAAGGGGTCGCACAGAGTCGGACACGACTGAAGTGACTTAGCAGCAGCAGCAGCAGCAGCAGGGCATTGCATGTATTCAAGATGAGAAGAGCAGCTTTCGAAGGATGTAGAATACACCCTCAGGTGGCAATCAGGAAACTGAAGGTGGGCGGAAAGGGGGAGCTCCACTTACCGGGGACGAAGACCCAATTCAGAAGGGAGTTTTGAATGATAGAGAATGGAGATGGTGAAAAATATATGTTCTGTAACGTACGGATGCACCTTGGAGTCTGTCATATTTGATATCTTCTATTTTCTGGTATGATCTTCAGTAGAATCCATAGAGGGAAGATCTTGTTTTTGAGAAAGAAGCAGATTCCAGTGTATCTGGTTGTGCTTGGAGGAAGGGCAGCTGAGCTCTAAACATGTGAGAGGAGAGAGAGAGAAAAAGAAAGAAAGAAAGGAAAGACAGCAGACTAAGGACCTTAAGCTCATTAGCGAAAACAGGAAATGCAGCCAGAGGCTACAGATCAGTGAAAAGACCTCACCAGGCCACCTGGAGAGCTGGTTACAGGAGAACCAAGAGAGTGAGCTACTCCAAAAGACATAACAGAGTCAAGCAGAAACTAATTTTTATGAACACAAACTGAAAAGTTGTCCGTTTAATGGATGGCCTGTAGTGCTGTGATGTGCTGAGAAGTATCTTCTTACAGATCTACATGGAAGTAACCACTAATGTGAAGCCAGTTTTATATTTGCTAATTCGCTGAATCCCAGCAACAATTCTGGGAAATGGGTACTGTATTCCTATTTTCATCTTAGATATGAGAAAAATGTGAGTCTCAGTTAGGTTAAGTGATTTATTGTATGTGATGTGAGTAAGTGACAGAGTTGAGTTTCTTTAGACATTTTTTCTCTAGATTCCTGGTTAAGTGCTCCGCTCTTTGGACCACCACTTCCTCACGCTATTTGTGTACAGATTCTAATGAAAAATACACATTTAATGTAGAGAATTTCCAAATGGTGTAGGTGGCCGGCTGGCCACCTAGACAGGTTAAAGTAAGAAAATACTGTCTTTTCTTTTTTTTTTTTTTAATGTTCAAGACCTTGCCTTGTCCCTCACACTTGATGGGCGTTCCTTTTGTGGCTCTGACCCCAGCTTCCTTCGTTGGCAATAGTTTAAATTCTTCTTCAGTGCTTAGTGTTAGGCTGCTGTGCGTGAGCACCTCACTGAATCCAGCAAGTCTGAGAACTCTGCAACCTAAACATACTGGCTCCTTTGGACATGGATTCCCAGATTCACACCAAACTCAGACGGAGCACTTCTAGGGGTAGCGCCTTGGTAGACACCCATCTTGAGTAACTTAGGATAGCTTGAGGTGTTCTATCTAGGCTACTGAGGTTTCTGAGAATAATGAGGTCAGCACCCTCTCCATGTTTCCTAATTAATCAAGGATATCTGAGATTTGATGTGGAAGCACTCAGAACTAAATAATGAGGAATTAGAACAGAGTATGATGCTAGAGGGATTGGACATGAATGAAGATTGGGGGGAAGGGTGTTTAAGGTGGAATAAACCAGATCATTCTATTAATACATGTATACTGTAATGTGCCGCCATATACCTTATTTCCCCTCTCAGTTCAGTTCAGTCGCTCAGTCATGTCTGACCCTTTGTGACCCCATGGACTGCAACACACCAGGCTTCCCTGTCCATCACCAGCTCCCGGAGCTTGCTCAAACTCATGTCCATGGAGTCAGTGATGCCATCCAACCATCTCATCCTCTGTCGTCCCCTTCTCCTCCCGCCTTCAATCTTTCCCCTCTAAGGATCAAGGCAATAATTACTCCAGCTGCCAGTTGTCTTCTGTGTATATGGGACCTAAAGAGAAAGGGAATATAGTGAAACAGAATGGAATGATGGTTGCCAGGGACTGTGGGATAGGAGAAATAAGGAGATATTGGTCAAAGGGTGTAAACTTTCATTTATAAGATGAATAAGATCTAGACATGCAATGTACAGTATGATAATTATAGTTAATAATGTTTTGTATACTTATAATTTGCAAAGAGAGTAGGTTTTAAGTGTTTTCAACTCTCACACAATGACAACAGTGTGAGGCTATGGATATGTTAATTAGCTTCACTTCTCAGAGGTTAAAGCGTCTGCCTGCAATGCAGGAGACCTGGGTTCGATCACTGGGTCGGGAAGATCCCCTGGAGAAGTAAATGGCAACCCACTCCAGTATTCTTGCTTGGAGAATCCCATGGACAGAGGAGCTTGGTGAGCTACAGTCCACGGGGTCGCAAACAGTTGGACACGACTGATCAACTTCACTTTCACTTTCACTTTAGTATATTACACAAGGTATACTTACATCAAAACATCATGTTGTACACCTTAGACATATACAATTTAAAATTTGTCAATCATAGCTAAATAAGTAGAAAAAATCATTTAGACCAGTACCTTTCCCTCCATATACTGCTTTAGCTATATACAGTTTTAAATTTTCATTCTGTTCACAATATTTTCTAGTTTTCCTTGTCATTTCTTCTTTGCCCCATGATTTAAAAGTGTGATAATTTCATATTTGGGCTTTCTAAAATATATATTTCTATTTGTCTTTAATTCTTTTGTGGTAAGAAAAAATACTATGCATAACTTCAGCCCTTCTACATATATTGAATCTTGTTTAATGGCCCAACATATGGTCAGTCTTAGTGAATTTCTTGTATGCTCCTGAGGATATATATTTTGAAGTTGTTGCATATGGTATTTTATAAATATCAATCAAGGTTACTTGATTGATACTGTTGATCAAGTATTATCATAATGAATTCATGTCTTCTTGTTTTATTCATGCTAAGATAATTATTGACATCTCCAAATATAGTTGTGTATTTCTTTTATCTCCTTCTAGTTTGTACCATTTTTTAGATTCTACATATAAGTGATATCATATGATTCTTGTTTTCTCTGTCGGACTTACTTCATTTAGTATGATAGTCTCTAGGTCCACCCGTGTTGCTACAAGTGGGATGGTTTCGTTGTTTTTTATGGTTGAGTAATATTCCATTGCATATATGTACTACATCTTTATTGACTCTTCTGTTGATAGACATTTAGGTTGTTTTCATATCCTGGCTATTATATTAATAAAAAAATGCTGCAATGAACATTGGAATATATGTATTTTTTTGAATTATAGTTTACTCCAGATATATGCTGAAGAATGGAATAGCAGAATCATATGGTAAGTCTATTTTCGTTTTTTAAGGAACCTCCATACTGTTTTCTATAGTGGCTGCACCACTTTACATTCCCACCAACAGTGTAGGAGGGTTCCATTTTTTCTATACCCTCTTCACCATTTATTGTTTGTAGACTTTATCCATTCTCCCCCAAACTCCCCTTCTATCCAGGCTGCCACATAACACTGAGCAGAGTTCCATGTGCTATACAATAGGTCCTTGTTGCTTATCCATTTTAAATATAGCAGTGTGTACATGTCCACCCCAAACTCCTTATCTCTTCCCCCGACTTTCTCCCTGGCAACCGTAAGTTTGTTCTCTAAGTCTGTGAGTCTCTTTCTGTTTCATAAGTAAGTTTATTTGTATCATTTCTTTTTAGAGTCTACCTAAAAGGGCTTCCCTGGTGGCTCAGAGGTTAACACATCTGCCTCTAATACAGGAGACCCAGGTTCGATCCCTAGGTCGGGAAGATCCCCTGGAGAAGGAAATGGCAACCCATTCCAGTATTCTTGCCTGGAGAATCCCATGGACGGAGGAGACTGGTGGGCTACAGTCCATGGGGTCGCAAAAAGTCGGACACGACTGAGCGACTTAACTAACTAACTAAAAGGGATGCCATATAATCTGTCTCCTTCTCTGACTGACTTACTTCATTTAGTATGACAATTTCTAGGTCCATTCATGTTGTTGCAAATGGCATTATTTTATTCTTATAATGGCAAAGTAATATTCCATTGTGTGTATTATGTACCACATCTTTATCCATTCCTCTGTCTATGGACATTTAGGTTGTTTCCATTCCCACCAACTGTGCAAATGGGTTCCCTTTTCTCTATATCCTCTCCAGCATTTATTGTTTGTAGACGTTTGATGATGGCTATTCAGACTTGTGTGATGTGATACCTCATTGTAGTTTTGATTTACATTTCTCTGATAATTAGTGATGTTGAGCATCTTTTCATGTGCCTGTTGACTTTCTGTATGTCTTCTCTGGAGAAATGTCTATTTAAATCTTCCACCCATTTTTTAATTGGGTTGGTTTCTTTTTTTATATTGAGGTGCATGAGCTGCTTGTATATTTTGGAAATTAATCCCTTGGTTGCTTCAGTTGCATATATTTTCTCCCATTCTGAGGGTTGTCTTTTCATTTTTTATGGTTTTATTTGCTATGCATAAGCTTTTAAGTTTAATTAGATTCCATTTGTTTATTTTTGTTTTTATCTTCATTACTCTAAGAGGTGGATGCAAAAAGATATTGCTGCAATTTGTGTCAAAGAATGTTCTGCCTATATTTTCCTTTGAGAGTTTTACAGTTTCTGACCTTACATTTAGGTCTTTAATCCATTTTGAGTTTATTTTTGTGTGTGATGATAGTGAGTGTTCTAAATTCATTCTGTTACATATAGCTGTCCTGTTTTCCCAGTACAACTTCTTGAAGAGGTTGTCTCTTCTCCATTGTATATTCTTGCCTCCTTTGTCAAAGATTAGGTGACCACAGATGTATGGGCTTCTCCCTGTGCTTTCTACCTTGTTACATTGATGTATATTTCTGTTTTTTGCTCCAGTACCATACTGTTTTGATAGCTTTGTAGTATATTCTGAAGTTAGTGAGCCTGATCCCTCCACTTCGGTTTTTCTTTCTCAAGGTAGTTTTGACTATGCAGTTGTCTTTTAAAATCTAATTTGAAAATATCTATCTTTAGTTGAATGTTTCAAAAATCTTCATGACTTCATTATATACACTGTTGTTTAATTTTTAACATCTTTCTGTTTCTTTTCTAATTGTTCTATATGTTCTTTGATCATTTTTCTCCTTTTCTTGATTTTTAAAATTTGACTGTCTTTTAGTATCCCATTTTATCTCCAGTTGGCTTATTACCTATATGTGTTTTTGTGTGTGTGGTATGTCTGGGGTTTAAAGTATGCATCTTTAGCTTATCATAGCCTATGATCCATATCATTGTTGTTATTTAGTCACTAAGTCATGTCTGGCTCTTAGCGACTCCATGGACTGTAGCCCACCAGGCTCTTCTGTCTGTGGGATCTCCTAGGCAAGAATACTGGACTGAGTTGCCATTTCCTTCTCTAGGGGATCTTCTCAACCCAGGGACTGAGCCCACATCTCCTGCATTGCAAGCAGATTCTTTACCTTTGAGTCACCTGGGAAGCCCTATGATCCTTATATACTTGCTAAGTCACTTCAGTCATGTCTGACTCTCTGTGACACTATGGACTGCAGCCCACCAGGCTCCTCTGTCCATGGGATTCTCCAGGCAAGAATACTGGAGTGGGTTGCCATGCCCTCCTCCAGGGGATCTTCCCGACCCAGGGATTGAACCCGTGCCTCTTATGTCTCCTGCTTTGGCAGGCAGGTTCTTTACCACTAATGCCACCTGGGAAGCCCTATGATCCATATACTATGCAGCAAAATAGTACAATACTATGCCACTTCATGTATAATGCATGCTCCTCTGTCCATGGGATTCTCCAGGCAAGAATACTGGAGTGGGTTGCCATGCCCTCCTCCAGGGGATCTTCCCGACCCAGGGATTGAACCCGTGCCTCTTATGTCTCCTGCTTTGGCAGGCAGGTTCTTTACCACTAATGCCACCTGGGAAGCCCTATGATCCATATACTATGCAGCAAAATAGTACAATACTATGCCACTTCATGTATAATGCATGAAACTTGGAACAGTATATTGCCATTTACTCCTTCACACCTTTTGTGTTATTGTTCATTTTATTGTTACCTATGTTATAAATTCAATAATAAATTACTTTTATTTTTTCTGTAGACAGCCAACAAAATGAGAAGAAAAACCCCTCTTTTTACATTTACTCATATATGCTATTTCTGGTGTTGTTCATTCCTTTGTATATATCTGAAATTTTAATCTGCTATCATTTTTTTTCAGGCTAAACACCTTCCTTTTATCATTCTTATAGTTCAGATCTTATGATATGAAATTGATTCAGCTTTTGTTCATCTAAAAACATCTCCTTCTTTTGCCTTCACTTGAAAGAGCAATTGAAATGATACATACTTTATATATCACAAAATACAGTCATCTAAAGAGTTCAGAGAGTTTTGATGAATGTATATGCCTGTGTAATCAACACTGCAATTGACATATAGTACATTTCCATTATCCCTAAAGTACCTTTGTGCCCATTTACAATCAATAGTACATCCCAACCCCAGAAAGGCACGTCTACTGATCTACTTTCTCTCATTACAGATTATTCTTGCTTTTTCTGGAATTTTATGTGAGTGAATTAATTCAGCATGTGTATTTCTTCTTTTGACTAGCTTCTCCTGTTGTTCAGTTGCTAAATCGTGTCCTACTCCTTGCGACCCCACGAACTGCAGCACTCCTGGCTTCCCTGTCTTTCACTGTCTCCACTCGTGCTAAGTGCTGAGTGGCTTCAGTCTTAGAATACTGGAGTGGGTTGGGTTGCCGTTTCCTTCTGCAAGGAATTTTCCTGACCCAGGGATCAAACCCACATCTCTTATGTCTCCTGTGTTTGGCAGGTGGGTTCTTTACTACTAGCACCACCACTATCGCCCGCAGTTTGCTAAAATTCATGTCCATTGAGTCAGTGATACTGTTAAGTGTATCAATACTTGTGGTAGATAGAATTCTAAGACAGGTCCCAAGATCCCTGCTATCTGGTGTACACACAGCATCTTCAAATTATGCAATTAAGCCCTAATCTAGGCGCTAATATGAAGGAATTTTACAGATGTAATAAAGTACCAAATCAATTCACTTTAAGACAGACAGTCTACATTATATTTAAATTCCATTTCCAATCAATTGTTGCTAGTATATAAAAATGCCATTGATTTTTGTGTGTTCAACTTGTATCTTCTGTCCTTATTAAATTAACTTATTAGTTCTAGGATATTTTTAAAACAGATTCTCTTTTACGGGGCTTCCCAGGTGGCTCAGATGGTCTGCCTGCAATGTGGGATACCCTGGTTAGATCCTTGGGTCAGGAAGATCCCCTGGAGAAGGAAATGGCAACCCACTCCAGTACTCTTGCCTGGAAAATTCCATGGACGGAGGAGCTTAGTTGGCTACAGTCCACCGGGTCGCAGAGTCAGACACAACTGAGCTACTTCACTTTCAGGGTTTTCTACATACACAATCGTGGTATTTGCAAATAAAAACATTTTACACCTTTGTTTCCAATCACAATGACTTACCATCTTTTTCTTGCCTATTACAGTTCAGTTCAGTCGCTCAGTCGTGTCTGACTCTTTGTGACCCCATGAATCGCAACACGCCAGGCCTCCCTGTTCATCACCATCTCCCGGAGTTCACTCAGACTCACGTCCATCGAGTCAGTGATGCCATCCAGCCATCTCATCCTCTGTTGTCCCCTTCTCCTCCTGCCCCCAATCCCTCCCAGCATCACAGTCTTTTCCAGTGAGTCAACTCTTCTCATGAATTGGCCAAAGTACTGGAGTTTCAGCTTCAGCATCATTCCTTCCAAAGAAATCCCAGGGTTGAGCTTCTTCAGAATGGACTGGCTGGATCTCCTTGCAGTCCAAGGGACTCTCAAGAGTCTTCTCCAACACCACAGTTCAAAAGCATCAATTCTTCGGCGCTCAGCCTTCTTCACAGTCCAACTCTCACATCCATACATGACCACAGGGAAAACAATAGCCTTGACTAGACGG
>SJYX01022779.1:43970-84588 GCA_006410675.1 Oreotragus oreotragus
TGATTATATTCTATGCAGCCAAAGATGGAGAAGCTCTATACAGTCAACAAAAACAAGACCAGGAGCTGGCTGTGGCTCAGATCATGAACTCCTTATTGCCAAACTCAGACTTAAATTGAAGAAAGTAGGGAAAACCGCTAGACCATTCAGGTGTGACCTAAATCAAATCCCTTATGATTATACAGTGGAAGTGAGAAATAGATTTAAGGGCCTAGATCTGATAGAGTGCCTGATGAACTATGGACAGAGGTTCATGACATTGTACAGGAGACAGGGATCAAGACCATCCCCATGGAAAAGAAATGCAAAAAAGCAAAATGGCTGTCTGGGGAGGCCTTAGAAATAGTTGTGAAAAGAAGAGAGGTGAAAAGGAAAGGAGAAAAAGAAAGATATAAGCATCTCAATGCAGAGTTCCAAAGAATAGCAAGAAGAGATAAAAAAGCCTTCTTCAGCGATCAGTGCCTATTACAGTGATTAATAAATTGAAAGGAAGCAGTGGGAGTGGACATCCTTGCCTTTTCCTGATTAGGTGAAAACCATTAATTTCTTTTTTTATCATTGAGTATGATGTTAGCAGGTTTTTTTTTTTTTTTTTTAAATAAAATGGATGTCCCTTATATTGGGAATTCCCTGGCTGTCCAGTGGTTGGAGAAGGCAATGGCAACCCACTCCAGCACTCTTGCCTGGAAAACCCCATGGGCAGAGGAGCCTGGTAGGCTGCAGTCCATGGGGTCGCTACGAGTCAGACATGACTGAGCGACTTCACTTTCACTTTTCACTTTCCTGCGTTGGAGAAGGAAATGGCAACCCACTCCAGTGTTCTTGCCTGGAGAATCCCAGGAACGGAGGAGCCTGGTGGGCTGCCATCTATAGGGTCGCACAGAGTCGGACACGACTGAAGCGACTTAGCAGCAGCAGCAGCAGCAGCATTCCAGTGGTTAGGGCTTTGTGCTTTCACTGCAGGGGACATGAGTTCAATCCCTGGTCAGTGAAATAAGATCCTGCAGTCTGTGTGGTGCAGCCAAAAAATAAAAATAAAAAAATAAAGAAGAAGAGGTCTCATAAAGTTGAAGAAGTCTTCTTATATTCCTAGTTTTCTGAGTTTTGTCAGGAATAGGTGTTGAATTCTGTTAAATGATTCTGATAATACTCATTCTCTGCAGCATGAGGTTATATCTCATTGTGGTTTTGATTTACATTTTCCTAAGAATTAGTGACAGTGAGCATCTTTTCATGTGCACATTGGCCATACGTATGTCTTCTCTGGAAAAATGTCCATTTAGCCCCTCTGCCCATTTTGAATGGAGTGGTTTGTTTTATTATTGTTGACTTGTATGAGTTCCATTCAATGCAATCCCTATCAAATTTCCAAAAACATTTTCCCCCCACAGGAATAGAGCAAAAAACAGAAACAATTTATATGGAATCATAAAAGACCCTGAGTAGTGAAAGCAATCCTGGGGAAAAAAGAACAAATCTGGAGGTACTACACTCCTTGCTTTCAAACTATATTACAAAGCTACTGTATCTTGAAATGGCATAGTATTTTCAGAAAACCAGATACAGAGATCAATGGAACAGAACTGAGAGCTCAGAAATAAACCCACATATATATGGACAATTAATTTATGCCAGAGGAACAAAGAACACATAATAGAGAAAGGATGCTACTGCTGCTGCTAAGTCGTTTCAGTCGTGTCTGACTCTGTGCGACCCCATAGATGGCAGCCCACCAGGCTCCTCCGTCCCTGGGATTCTCCAGGCAAAAACACTGGAGTGGGTTGCCATTTCCTTCTCCAGTGCATGAAAGTGAAAAGTGAAAGGGAAGTTGCTCAGTCATGTCCACCTCTTTGCAACCCCATGGACTGCAGCCTACCAGGCTCCTCTGCCCATGGGATTTTCCAGGCAAGAGTACTGGAGTGGGGTGCCATCGCCTGCTCCGAGAGAAAGGATATCTCTTCAATAAATGGTTTTGGGAAATGTGGACAGCCACATACAAAACAAAAATAATGATACCAGATCACTAGCTCACATTATACACAAAAATCAACAGAAAATGCATTCAAGACTTGAGTGTAAGACCTGAGACCATAAAACTCCTAGAGGAAAACATAGGCAGCACATTCTTTGTCATTGGGGATAGCAGTATTTTTCTGGACTTGTCTCCTCAGGCAAGGGAAACAAAACAAAAATAAACAAATGGGACTACATCAAACTAAAACTTCTGTATAGCAAACAAAACCATCAACAAAATGAAAAGACAACCTATTGAGTAGAAGAAGATATTTGCAAGTCATGTATCCAATAAGGGTTTAAATGTGCTTTGACTTTTTGATAATATCCACCCTAACATCTGTGAGGTAATATCCCATTGGGGTTCTGATTTACATTTCTCTGATGATGAGTGATGTTGAACATCTTTTCATATACCTGTTAACCATTTGCATGTCATCTTTGGAAAAATGCCTAATCAAGTCTTTTTCCAATTTTGGAGGGAGGAATTATTTACTTTATATATTTTCTTGCATAGAGTTAATTAACCATCACAACCATTACATTAGTATTGTATTCTGGTTACAGATGTGGAGAAATATAAGCAAAGACTGAGTCAGCCAGCTCAGTATATCATTATACCACAGGTTTCATTATGGGTTCTTTTGAAGGAAAATGGATATTTAAGAAATTTTCAATTGACTTTGACTTTCTGACTAAAGTACAATTTCCTATCTTGGATTTTTTCCTATGAGATTAATAGTCATATAACATTATTTATGTTTAAGGTGTACAAAGTGATGATTTGATATATGTATGCATTGTGAAATTGTATCACAATAAGATTAGCTAACATATCCACCATTTCACACAGTTACCTTTTTGTGTGTATGGTGAGAACTTTTAAGATCTAGTCTCTTAGCAGGTTTCAAATTTACAGTAGCCTTAGCTTTAGTCATCATGCTGTACATTACATCTCTAGAACTGAATCATCTTATAAATGGAAGTTTGTACCCTTTGACCATATCACCCATTTCCCTCACCCTCTTGCCCCTGGTGATCACCAATATATTCTCTGATGCTTTGTTTGATTTTTTTAGATTCTACATATGAGCTTGATATTTTAGGTTCTACATATAAGTAAGATCATACAATATTTGTTTTTCTCTGTCTGACTTCTTTCACTTGGCACAATGCCATAAAGGTCCACCCCTGCTGCTACAAAGGTCAGAATTTTCTTCTTTTTTATTGCTGAACACACACACATACACACACGTTCACATATATATCACGTTTTCTTTATCCATTCATCTGTTGACAGGTTGTTTCTAGTCTTGGATGTTGTAAATAATGCTGTAAAAAGCGTGGAGGTACAGATAGTTCTTTGAGACATTGATTTCATTATTTTTTTTGATATATACTTAGAATTGGAATTGCTGGATTATATGGTTTCTATATTTAATAGCTTGAAGAACCTCCATATTGTTTTCCATAGTGACTATGCCAATTTGCATTCCCACCAACAGTGTACACGCATTCTTTGCCAATTTTTAATTGGGTTGTTTGAGGGTTTTTGTTATTGAGTTGTAATAATTTCTTATGTATTTTGGTGTTAGCTCCTTATCAGATATATGGTTTGCAAATATTATATCTTTTGTTTGTCCTCCCATCACTTCATGGGAAATAGATGGGGAAACAGTGTCAGACTTTATCTTTTGGGGCTCCAAAATCACTGCAGATGGTGACTGTAGCCATGAAATTAGAAGACGCTTACTCCTTGGAAGAAAAGTTATGACCATCCTAGATAGTATATTCAAAAGCAGAGACATTACTTTGCCGACTAAGTTCCGTCTAGTCAAGGCTATGGTTTTCCCTGTGGTCATGTATGGATGTGAGAGTTGGACTGTGAAGAAGGCTGAGCACCGCAGAATTGATGCTTTTGAACTGTGGTGTTGGAGAAGACTCTTGAGAGTCCCTTGGACTGCAAGGAGATCCAACCAGTTCATTCTGAAGGAGATCAACCCTGGGATTTCCTTGGAAGGAATGATGCTAAAGCTGAAACTCCAGTACTTTGGCCACCTCATGCGAAGAGCTGACTCATTGGAAAAGACTCTGATGCTGGGAGGGATTGGGGGCAGTTGGAGAAGGGGGCGACCAAGGATGAGATGGCTGGATGGCATCACGGACTCGATGGATATGAGTCTGAGTGAACTCCGGGAGATGGTGATGGACAGGGAGGCCTGGCGTGCTGCGATTCATGGGGTCGCAAAGAGTCAGACACGACTGAGCGACTGAACTCAACTTAGAAACTTAAAGTTCATGTAGCTCCACTTTTTTTTACTTCGCTTTTGTTGCCTATGTTTGGTTTCAAAGTTTAAAAATTGAGTTAATTTTTTAGAGTGATAACAAGCATTTATTAGCTCAATAAACTGAGTTAACTTTTGTATACTATGAATCTTTTTCCCTGTGTATTTCCAACTGTTCCAATACCATTTGTTTTTAAAAATGCTTTTTTTCCCTTCACTGAATTGTTTTTGCACTTTTGCCGAAAGCAGTTGGGTATATTTGTGTATGTCTGTTTCTAGGTTTTCTATTCTTCATCATTGATTTGTGTCTCTATCACTCTGCCAATATCAGACAGTCCTTATTACTGTAGTTGTATAATAAATTTTGAAATAGGATAGGTTTATTTTCTCAATTTGTGCTTTTTAAAAACTGTTTTAAGCTATTCTAATTCCATTGACTTTTCATATAAGTTTTATAGTAATCCCTGCCAAAATTTAGGCAAGATATTTCTGTAGGTAAATTGTTTATAAAACTACATAATAGATGTTATATGGTCTACAAAAAATCTTGTTTGGATTTTGGTAGGAATTACATAAATATATAAATTTGAGGAGGACTGACATTTTTACTTTTTCGAGTCTTTTAATTCATGGACATGCTATATCTCTCCATACAGTTAGATCTTGTTTGGTTCCTTTTATTTTGTAGTTTTCATACAGCTCCTTTACATGTTTTGTTAGGTTTACATCTAATTCTTTTACTTTTTGAGAAATGCATGCTAAGTCACTCCAGTCATGTCCGACTCTTTGCCACCCTATGGACTGTAGCCCACCAGGCTCCTCTGTCCATGGGATTCTCCAGGCAATAATACTGCCGTGGGTTGCCATTTCCTTCTCCAGGGAATCTTCCCAACCTAGGGATTGAACCTAGGTCTCCCTCATTGCAGGCAGATTCTTTACCGTCTGAGTCACCAGGGAAGCCCAATTTGAGCAATGGTAAGTGCTATTATGTTTTAAAAATTTAATTTTGGTATCTACTTGTTCACCAGCTACCTGATCACAAGTGATCATGAAAGGGACAGTGTTTTGTCCTTACTGGAATAAGGACTCTAGATACTGTTTACCTTCCCTGCATTGAGTATTTCTGCCACAACTACCATCCATGGATTTACAGAATGCCTTAATCACTGTAATGTTATTGCACACATCATTACTTCTGATCAAAGAATTCACTTTGTAGCAATAGCAGTGTGGCAGTGGGCCCATACTCATGGAGTTCACTGGCCTTACTATGTTCCCAAGCACCATGAAGCATATAGCTTGTTAAAAAAGATTGAATGGCCCTTTCAAGACTCAGTTACAGTGCCAGCTAGATGGCATTACCTTCTAAGACAACTTCCCTGGTGGCTCAGTGGTAAAGAATCCATTTGCAATGCAGAAGACGCAAGAGGCTCAGGTTTGATCCCTGGCTTGGGAAGATGCCCTGGAGAAGGAAATGGCAACCCACTCCAATATTCTTCCCAGGAAAATCACATGGAGAGAGGAGCCTGGTGGGCTACGGTCCATAGGGTTGCAAAGAGTCGGACACGAGCGAGCGCAGCAAGTACTAAGTACTCTAAGACTGGGACAAGGGTCTCCAGAAGGCTCAATGTTTCTGAGTGAATGTCTAATATATGGTGTTATGGGCTTCCCTGGTAGCTCAGCTGGTAAAGAATCCACCTGTAATACAGGAGACCCTGGTTCGATTCCTGGATCAGGAAGTTCCCCAGGAGAAGGGATAGGCTACCCACTCCATTATTCTTGGGCTTCCCTGGTGACTCAGATGGTAAAGAATCTGCCTGCAATGTGGAAGACCTGGGTTAGACTCCTGAGTTGGGAAGATCCCCTTAAGGAAGACATGGCAACCCACTCCAAGTATTCTTGCTTGGAGAATCTCCATGGACAGAGGAGCCTGGTGGGCTACAGTCCATGGGGTTGCAAAGAGTCAGACATGACTGAGAGATTTAGCACAGCACAGCATATGGTGCTATTTCTCCGATAGTCACAATTCATGGATCTTGGAATCAAGGGATGGAAACAAGTTGCACCACTCACTATTACCCTTAGTGACCCACCGACAAATTTTTTTCTTCATATTTCTATGTGCTGAGGTAAGAGGGAAAGCTATGGAAGCTGCTATCTGTGTTCTCTCCTAGCCTACTAGACTCATCCAAGCTGCAAGTCTGGAAGGACAGAGGTCAATCCTCTGGGGAATTTCTCCAGAGAATTTAGGAGCACCATTTACATATGGCTCTCCTTTTTCCCTCCTCAAAGAGAAGCTGAGACCTGGACTTTTGTGTCCACTTGCTCTGTGCTGAGCAGGAAGGTGAACTATGGTGTCTGTGGGCCCAAGCTATTGTCTACATTCTCCCTCAGACTTCTGGACTGTGGTGGACCCATTTAACTGCAAGATTGACAGGGCAGGGGTCAGTTCTCTGAGGAGCCTCCTCAGAAGGGCAGGACACTGGATGCAAAAATGAATCATCCCCTTATAACTCCCCTTACAAAATCTAGGATCTTGGGAGCCTCTTTATGATCATATGGCATTGCACTGGGGGCAAGGACTCCTGCAAAAGGTTGTCCTGAATCTCTCCACCAGCTTCAATCTGGTTTCATGGTTGTTTAATTATTTTGTTTCTGGATTTCTTACAAAGAGAATTTGTCCATGAATTATTGCTGAATTGGTGTGTTTGTAGGGAAAAGGATGGTCCAGGGCTTCCTACTTTGTCATCATGCTGATGTCACTCTCAAGACTTTTTTATAGCTTTGTTGAAAAGTGAAAGTGAAAGTGAAGTCGCTCAGTTGTGTCCGACTCTTTGCAACCTGTGGACTGTAGCCCACCAAGCTCCTCCGTCCATGGGATTCTCCAGGCAAGAATACTGGAGTGGGGTGCCATTTCCTTCTCCAGGGGATCTTCCCAACCCAGGGATCGAACCCAGGTCTCCCACATTGCAGAGACTCTTTAACCTAGAGTAGATCAAATATGTCTTACTACTAGGGTATTATTGTAGGCTGAAAAAAATGCTCCCTTCTCCCTCTAAATATTTGTTTCTAAATCCTCAGAACCGATGAACATTATCTTTTATAACAGAAGGGTAAATATGATTATAGATGTAAAAATATGTGACTAAATAGGCTTCCTTATTTAATGGTGAAATGGTGGCTCAGATGGTAAAGAGTCTGCCTGCAGTGCAGGAAACTTGGGTTTGATCCCTGGGTTGGGAAGATCCCCTAGAAAAGGGAATGGCAGCCCAGTCCTGTATTCTTGCCTGGATAATTTCATGGACAGAGGAGCCTGTTGGGCTACAGTCTGTGGGGTTGCATAGAGTTGGACACAACTGAGTGACTAACAACTCCACTTTTTCACTATCTTGACTTATCTGGGTATGCTCTAGATGCAATGTGTTCTTATAAGAAAGAGGCAGAGGGAGTTTCACAAATATATCCCCACACACATGAAAGTGATGTGAAGAAGCTGGCGGAAATTGTTGTGATGCAGCCACAAGTCAAGGAATGCCAAGTCATCCATCAGTTACTAGGAGCTAAAAAATGCAGGGAACAGAGTCTCCTCTAGAACTTTTGGGGGGAGTACACCCCTGACAGCATGTTGATTTTATGCTACTAGCCTCCAGAACTATGAAAGAAGAGATTTCTATTGTTTTGAGTGATCAAGTTTGTGGTAATTTGTTAGAGTTAGCCACAGAAAACTAACTCTTTTGAGATTTCTACTGAATGCTCCAGATTTCAGTAAAATTTATCTACTTTTGCTGAATGACAGCCAAAGGTCTTCCATTCCTGTGTTCAACATAAATCTCTCTGGTAACTGTTATTTGCCTAGCCTTTTGACATTTCACCCTTTGCAGACACATCTCAATATTTATCAGAATAGGTACAGGGAACCCCCAGCAAATTTATCTCATAGTTGCCTCTCTCTGGCACTCAGCTTTGCAAATTCCAGTCACTTTAACTTCTCTAAAATCCAGTCTCTGTCTTCTCAACTCACTGATGCTACTTTACTTTGCTTGGCTTCCTACTACATGTGTGGCACTTCAAAAAGTGTGGGCAGGCCAAAAAAGTGGCATATTTATAAGACTCACCTCGGGGTCAATTAAAGAATTGACCTCAGTATTATACCTTGAAAATCAGAGCATAATGGATCATAGCAGAGATATGCAAATTCACCTTAAGGAGCAAATACAGGCAGAAAATTTACTCAAGACATTAATGTAGCTTAAGGGGAAAATGTGTCAATCTGGAGGTGGTTTGATTCTGTTAAGAGCACTCAAAAAATGAGTTAAAAAGGCAAATTTTGGCAGGGAAGAAAAATTTTAAATTTGTCCAGGGGAGAATGTTTCCTAGAATAACATATTTTAAGTCCTGGTAGTTATAAACAAAATGAACAAACCAAGAGCTTTCAGAACCAAAGATAACTAATGCAAGAACTAGAATTCAGATGCTTTCTGTCTCTTCTTTTGCAGAGCTCATTAACCCAGACATAGACATAGTAGGTAGCAGTTAAATATTTTGACACTACCACACTACTTCATTACCTTCTTTGGGAAAGGCAGGTCAGAAGATTTTTCTGGAAGTGTGCTACTATGTCTGCTTCTGTGGACCATAATCTTCTTAACTGGCTTGGTAGTTTTCCTGCCAAAGTCTAGCAGTTTCTCTATGACATACTCTGGTTCTCTATCCTAGATTGTTGGGTCAGTTGGAGGGTGGTAGTGAATTCAGGTATCCAGTGAACAGACATTCTAGAGAATGGTGGAAGTAGAATATATGCAAAGGAAGAGGGCAGTTGGCGTCAAAAGATGTTAGTTGATGATCTATCATTCAAATGTGCTGTGTTTAGTAACTCAGTCATGTCCGACTCTTTGTGACCCCATGGACTGTAGCCTGCCAGTCTCCTCTGTCCATGGGGATTCTCCAGGTGAGAATACTAGAGTGGGTTGCCACGCCCTCCTCCAGGGAATGTTCCCAACACAGGAATCGAACCCAGGTCTCCCTCACTGCAGCCAATTCTTTACCGTCTCAGCCACCATTCAAATGGTCCCAACTAATCATCTTTCAGCATGGATGGTAGATACTTGCCTATAAGCAATTATGGAGATTTCTCATATGAATATACTCCCCCAATACATATCAGTGCTTGACTTTCAGTCCTCACGAAGGTCTTACAGTTCTCTTAGTATTGTTTGTCCTGGGGCTAGATAACCTGGTTGCTTTGAAAGAGAGATCGCTGAGTTTCTCGATCACTTGAAATAGTATTTGAAAAGACAGACACAAAAGAGTACATAGTGTATACTTCCATTATATGAAACTCCAGAAATGACAGATCTTTTCTAGATGATGAAAGCATATTCATGTTTGCCTGTGGCTTGGATTCGGGTACTGATTGACTGAGATAGACGCATGGGAATTTTGGGGAGTGATGAAAATCTCTTATATTTTGACTGTAATATTTGCTACTTCCAAGGGGGTATATATAATTTGTCAGAACTCTTCATAATGTATACTCAAAATGGGTGACTTTTATTGTATGTAAACTATACCTAAAAAAAAGATTTTTTAAAAAAGCTATGCTTTGCCAACATGATCTGATAGGTACTGAATCATCAAAAAAATCCACAAACAATAAATGCTGGAGAGAGTGTGGAGAGAAGGGAACCCTCCTACATTGTTGGTGGGAATGTAAATTGGTACAGCCACTCTGGAGAACAGAATGGAGGTTCCTTAAAAAACTAAAAATAGAGCTACCATATGACCCTGCAATCCCACTCCTGGGCATATATCTGGAGAAAAACATGATCTGAAAAGACAGATGCACCCCAGAGTTCACTGCAGCACTATATATAATAGCCAAGACATGGAAGCAAACTAAATGTCCATTGACAGAAGAATGGATAAAGATGTGGTACATCTAGACAATGGAATATTACTCAGTCATTAAAAAGAATGAAGTAATGCCATTTGCAGCAACATGGATGGACCCAGAGAGTGTCATACTGGAGGCCTGGCGTGCTGCGATTCATGGGGTCGCAAAGAGTCAGACACGACTGAGCGACTGAACTCAACTTAGAAACTTAAAGTTCATGTAGCTCCACTTTTTTTAACTTCGCTTTTGTTGCCTATGTTTGGTTTCAAAGTTTAAAAATTGAGTTAATTTTTTAGAGTGATAACAAGCATTTATTAGCTCAATAAACTGAGTTAACTTTTGTATACTATGAATCTTTTTCCCTGTGTATTTCCAACTGTTCCAATACCATTTGTTTTTAAAAATGCTTTTTTTCCCTTCACTGAATTGTTTTTGCACTTTTGCCGAAAGCAGTTGGGTATATTTGTGTATGTCTGTTTCTAGGTTTTCTATTCTTCATCATTGATTTGTGTCTCTATCACTCTGCCAATATCAGACAGTCCTTATTACTGTAGTTGTATAATAAATTTTGAAATAGGATAGGTTTATTTTCTCAATTTGTGCTTTTTAAAAACTGTTTTAAGCTATTCTAATTCCATTGACTTTTCATATAAGTTTTATAGTAATCCCTGCCAAAATTTAGGCAAGATATTTCTGTAGGTAAATTGTTTATAAAACTACATAATAGATGTTATATGGTCTACAAAAAATCTTGTTTGGATTTTGGTAGGAATTACATAAATATATAAATTTGAGGAGGACTGACATTTTTACTTTTTCGAGTCTTTTAATTCATGGACATGCTATATCTCTCCATACAGTTAGATCTTGTTTGGTTCCTTTTATTTTGTAGTTTTCATACAGCTCCTTTACATGTTTTGTTAGGTTTACATCTAATTCTTTTACTTTTTGAGAAATGCATGCTAAGTCACTCCAGTCATGTCCGACTCTTTGCCACCCTATGGACTGTAGCCCACCAGGCTCCTCTGTCCATGGGATTCTCCAGGCAATAATACTGGCGTGGGTTGCCATTTCCTTCTCCAGGGAATCTTCCCAACCTAGGGATTGAACCTAGGTCTCCCTCATTGCAGGCAGATTCTTTACCGTCTGAGTCACCAGGGAAGCCCAATTTGAGCAATGGTAAGTGCTATTATGTTTTAAAAATTTAATTTTGGTATCTACTTGTTCACCAGCTACCTGATCACAAGTGATCATGAAAGGGACAGTGTTTTGTCCTTACTGGAATAAGGACTCTAGATACTGTTTACCTTCCCTGCATTGAGTATTTCTGCCACAACTACCATCCATGGATTTACAGAATGCCTTAATCACTGTAATGTTATTGCACACATCATTACTTCTGATCAAAGAATTCACTTTGTAGCAATAGCAGTGTGGCAGTGGGCCCATACTCATGGAGTTCACTGGCCTTACTATGTTCCCAAGCACCATGAAGCATATAGCTTGTTAAAAAAGATTGAATGGCCCTTTCAAGACTCAGTTACAGTGCCAGCTAGATGGCATTACCTTCTAAGACAACTTCCCTGGTGGCTCAGTGGTAAAGAATCCATTTGCAATGCAGAAGACGCAAGAGGCTCAGGTTTGATCCCTGGCTTGGGAAGATGCCCTGGAGAAGGAAATGGCAACCCACTCCAATATTCTTCCCAGGAAAATCACATGGAGAGAGGAGCCTGGTGGGCTACGGTCCATAGGGTTGCAAAGAGTCGGACACGAGCGAGCGCAGCAAGTACTAAGTACTCTAAGACTGGGACAAGGGTCTCCAGAAGGCTCAATGTTTCTGAGTGAATGTCTAATATATGGTGTTATGGGCTTCCCTGGTAGCTCAGCTGGTAAAGAATCCACCTGTAATACAGGAGACCCTGGTTCGATTCCTGGATCAGGAAGTTCCCCAGGAGAAGGGATAGGCTACCCACTCCATTATTCTTGGGCTTCCCTGGTGACTCAGATGGTAAAGAATCTGCCTGCAATGTGGAAGACCTGGGTTAGACTCCTGAGTTGGGAAGATCCCCTTAAGGAAGACATGGCAACCCACTCCAAGTATTCTTGCTTGGAGAATCTCCATGGACAGAGGAGCCTGGTGGGCTACAGTCCATGGGGTTGCAAAGAGTCAGACATGACNGACCTGGGTTAGACTCCTGAGTTGGGAAGATCCCCTTAAGGAAGACATGGCAACCCACTCCAAGTATTCTTGCTTGGAGAATCTCCATGGACAGAGGAGCCTGGTGGGCTACAGTCCATGGGGTTGCAAAGAGTCAGACATGACTGAGAGATTTAGCACAGCACAGCATATGGTGCTATTTCTCCGATAGTCACAATTCATGGATCTTGGAATCAAGGGATGGAAACAAGTTGCACCACTCACTATTACCCTTAGTGACCCACCGACAAATTTTTTTCTTCATATTTCTATGTGCTGAGGTAAGAGGGAAAGCTATGGAAGCTGCTATCTGTGTTCTCTCCTAGCCTACTAGACTCATCCAAGCTGCAAGTCTGGAAGGACAGAGGTCAATCCTCTGGGGAATTTCTCCAGAGAATTTAGGAGCACCATTTACATATGGCTCTCCTTTTTCCCTCCTCAAAGAGAAGCTGAGACCTGGACTTTTGTGTCCACTTGCTCTGTGCTGAGCAGGAAGGTGAACTATGGTGTCTGTGGGCCCAAGCTATTGTCTACATTCTCCCTCAGACTTCTGGACTGTGGTGGACCCATTTAACTGCAAGATTGACAGGGCAGGGGTCAGTTCTCTGAGGAGCCTCCTCAGAAGGGCAGGACACTGGATGCAAAAATGAATCATCCCCTTATAACTCCCCTTACAAAATCTAGGATCTTGGGAGCCTCTTTATGATCATATGGCATTGCACTGGGGGCAAGGACTCCTGCAAAAGGTTGTCCTGAATCTCTCCACCAGCTTCAATCTGGTTTCATGGTTGTTTAATTATTTTGTTTCTGGATTTCTTACAAAGAGAATTTGTCCATGAATTATTGCTGAATTGGTGTGTTTGTAGGGAAAAGGATGGTCCAGGGCTTCCTACTTTGTCATCATGCTGATGTCACTCTCAAGACTTTTTTATAGCTTTGTTGAAAAGTGAAAGTGAAAGTGAAGTCGCTCAGTTGTGTCCGACTCTTTGCAACCTGTGGACTGTAGCCCACCAAGCTCCTCCGTCCATGGGATTCTCCAGGCAAGAATACTGGAGTGGGGTGCCATTTCCTTCTCCAGGGGATCTTCCCAACCCAGGGATCGAACCCAGGTCTCCCACATTGCAGAGACTCTTTAACCTAGAGTAGATCAAATATGTCTTACTACTAGGGTATTATTGTAGGCTGAAAAAAATGCTCCCTTCTCCCTCTAAATATTTGTTTCTAAATCCTCAGAACCGATGAACATTATCTTTTATAACAGAAGGGTAAATATGATTATAGATGTAAAAATATGTGACTAAATAGGCTTCCTTATTTAATGGTGAAATGGTGGCTCAGATGGTAAAGAGTCTGCCTGCAGTGCAGGAAACTTGGGTTTGATCCCTGGGTTGGGAAGATCCCCTAGAAAAGGGAATGGCAGCCCAGTCCTGTATTCTTGCCTGGATAATTTCATGGACAGAGGAGCCTGTTGGGCTACAGTCTGTGGGGTTGCATAGAGTTGGACACAACTGAGTGACTAACAACTCCACTTTTTCACTATCTTGACTTATCTGGGTATGCTCTAGATGCAATGTGTTCTTATAAGAAAGAGGCAGAGGGAGTTTCACAAATATATCCCCACACACATGAAAGTGCTGTGAAGAAGCTGGCGGAAATTGTTGTGATGCAGCCACAAGTCAAGGAATGCCAAGTCATCCATCAGTTACTAGGAGCTAAAAAATGCAGGGAACAGAGTCTCCTCTAGAACTTTTGGGGGGAGTACACCCCTGACGGCATGTTGATTTTATGCTACTAGCCTCCAGAACTATGAAAGAAGAGATTTCTATTGTTTTGAGTGATCAAGTTTGTGGTAATTTGTTAGAGTTAGCCACAGAAAACTAACTCTTTTGAGATTTCTACTGAATGCTCCAGATTTCAGTAAAATTTATCTACTTTTGCTGAATGACAGCCAAAGGTCTTCCATTCCTGTGTTCAACATAAATCTCTCTGGTAACTGTTATTTGCCTAGCCTTTTGACATTTCACCCTTTGCAGACACATCTCAATATTTATCAGAATAGGTACAGGGAACCCCCAGCAAATTTATCTCATAGTTGCCTCTCTCTGGCACTCAGCTTTGCAAATTCCAGTCACTTTAACTTCTCTAAAATCCAGTCTCTGTCTTCTCAACTCACTGATGCTACTTTACTTTGCTTGGCTTCCTACTACATGTGTGGCACTTCAAAAAGTGTGGGCAGGCCAAAAAAGTGGCATATTTATAAGACTCACCTCGGGGTCAATTAAAGAATTGACCTCAGTATTATACCTTGAAAATCAGAGCATAATGGATCATAGCAGAGATATGCAAATTCACCTTAAGGAGCAAATATAGGCAGAAAATTTACTCAAGACATTAATGTAGCTTAAGGGGAAAATGTGTCAATCTGGAGGTGGTTTGATTCTGTTAAGAGCACTCAAAAAATGAGTTAAAAAGGCAAATTTTGGCAGGGAAGAAAAATTTTAAATTTGTCCAGGGGAGAATGTTTCCTAGAATAACATATTTTAAGTCCTGGTAGTTATAAACAAAATGAACAAACCAAGAGCTTTCAGAACCAAAGATAACTAATGCAAGAACTAGAATTCAGATGCTTTCTGTCTCTTCTTTTGCAGAGCTCATTAACCCAGACATAGACATAGTAGGTAGCAGTTAAATATTTTGACACTACCACACTACTTCATTACCTTCTTTGGGAAAGGCAGGTCAGAAGATTTTTCTGGAAGTGTGCTACTATGTCTGCTTCTGTGGACCATAATCTTCTTAACTGGCTTGGTAGTTTTCCTGCCAAAGTCTAGCAGTTTCTCTATGACATACTCTGGTTCTCTATCCTAGATTGTTGGGTCAGTTGGAGGGTGGTAGTGAATTCAGGTATCCAGTGAACAGACATTCTAGAGAATGGTGGAAGTAGAATATATGCAAAGGAAGAGGGCAGTTGGCGTCAAAAGATGTTAGTTGATGATCTATCATTCAAATGTGCTGTGTTTAGTAACTCAGTCATGTCCGACTCTTTGTGACCCCATGGACTGTAGCCTGCCAGTCTCCTCTGTCCATGGGGATTCTCCAGGTGAGAATACTAGAGTGGGTTGCCACGCCCTCCTCCAGGGAATGTTCCCAACACAGGAATCGAACCCAGGTCTCCCTCACTGCAGCCAATTCTTTACCGTCTCAGCCACCATTCAAATGGTCCCAACTAATCATCTTTCAGCATGGATGGTAGATACTTGCCTATAAGCAATTATGGAGATTTCTCATATGAATATACTCCCCCAATACATATCAGTGCTTGACTTTCAGTCCTCACGAAGGTCTTACAGTTCTCTTAGTATTGTTTGTCCTGGGGCTAGATAACCTGGTTGCTTTGAAAGAGAGATCGCTGAGTTTCTCGATCACTTGAAATAGTATTTGAAAAGACAGACACAAAAGAGTACATAGTGTATACTTCCATTATATGAAACTCCAGAAATGACAGATCTTTTCTAGATGATGAAAGCATATTCATGTTTGCCTGTGGCTTGGATTCGGGTACTGATTGACTGAGATAGACGCATGGGAATTTTGGGGAGTGATGAAAATCTCTTATATTTTGACTGTAATATTTGCTACTTCCAAGGGGGTATATATAATTTGTCAGAACTCTTCATAATGTATACTCAAAATGGGTGACTTTTATTGTATGTAAACTATACCTAAAAAAAAGATTTTTTAAAAAAGCTATGCTTTGCCAACATGATCTGATAGGTACTGAATCATCAAAAAAATCCACAAACAATAAATGCTGGAGAGAGTGTGGAGAGAAGGGAACCCTCCTACATTGTTGGTGGGAATGTAAATTGGTACAGCCACTCTGGAGAACAGAATGGAGGTTCCTTAAAAAACTAAAAATAGAGCTACCATATGACCCTGCAATCCCACTCCTGGGCATATATCTGGAGAAAAACATGATCTGAAAAGACAGATGCACCCCAGAGTTCACTGCAGCACTATATATAATAGCCAAGACATGGAAGCAAACTAAATGTCCATTGACAGAAGAATGGATAAAGATGTGGTACATCTAGACAATGGAATATTACTCAGTCATTAAAAAGAATGAAGTAATGCCATTTGCAGCAACATGGATGGACCCAGAGAGTGTCATACTGAGTGAAGTAAGTCAGACAGAGAAGAAGAAATATTATATGACATCCCTTATATGTGGAATTAAAAAGAAACAATACAAATGAACTTACTTACAAAACAGAAACAAACTCACAGACTTCAAGAATGAGCTTATGCATGCCGGGGAGAAGGGACAGTTAGGGAGTTTGAGGTGGACATGTACACACTGCTGTATCTAAAGTGGATAACCAACAAGGACCTACTATATAGCACATGGAACTCTGCTCAGTGTTATGTGGCAGCCTGGATGGGAGGGGAGTTTGGAGGAGAATGGATATATGTATATGTATGGCTGAGTCCCTTCACTGTTCACCTGAAACTATCACAACATTGTTTGTTAATCAGCTATACCCCAATACAAAATAAAAAGCTTTTAAAAGAAGCTTATTGCCATCAGGCAAAGGTAATGCCTGGAAGAGGCGGAACTCTCCATTTTGTTTAAGACCAGCACAGGGGTCTGATATACTTCTCCCCAAAGTTGTGTGTATAGCATTAGAAGGACTTGGCCTTGGGCTTGGAAAAACTGTTCAAGTACTTGACATAATTGTGGGCTCCAGATCCCAGATAAACCATATTCACATGTAGTTTTGCCTTAGATTCTGAAAGTGCCTTCTGGTAAGTGGCAGACTTGTCTGGATTCCCAGTTAAGGAAGTGATAGATGGTGTAGGACCATAGTGGGCAGAGCTAGAACTTAGGGAGAAGTCCAAAACAAGATGAAGAGTATAGCTTTTCTTAGGATCCGAGGCACTTGGATTCCATCTGTATAAGCAATAGACTGAGGAATGGATTATGAGCACCAACGCACTGACAATAATGGTTTGTTTTTTTTTTGCTTGTTATGAGCACGTTAATTCAATTATCTCTATTGCTTCCAACATGGGATATCTAGAAGGAGTTTCCATTAAAACTAGGATAACTTTGGTATCTCATCATCAGTGTAAAAAGCATACCACCCAGAATTCTATGCTATGAAATGCCATTCCTACTGCTCTTTGCAGGTAAAAGATGAACCTTCTGTTCTCACCCTGGAACCCTGGTTAGTATACCAAGGAGTTTCCAGTGGAGGAGGTGGTACATATGGGCAAAGTGGTTAGCTCTCCTTTGGTACATATTCAGAGGTGAGTGTCCAGGAGGCCTGTGGCATGGATTCTTCTATTTCTCTAGTTTTGTGGATACAATCTATATTCATGCCCTGAGACTTACTATTTTTAAAAATTTTTAATTGAAGTATAGTTGATTTACTATATTATATTGTATACCTATGCAAAACAGTGATTCAAAATTTTTATAGATTATACTCCATTTAAAGTTACTATAAAATATTAGCTATATTCCCTGCACTGTACAGTATATCCCTGTAGCTTATTTTATAGATAGTAGTTTGTACTTAATCCTCTATCCCTATCTTGCCCCTCCCTTCCCATCCTAAGGCTTATTATATCTGAAAAAAATAATACTGCTCCAATTGATCCATCTTGTAGTATCTCCTGAGAATCACTGAGAGAGAGCTCAGACTGCAGGACCTATTCTTTCTAGTCAACAAATGGCACTGTCAGCTATCTCCTAACTGGTGGGGCTGCTGAAGAAAAATTATTGCCTAAGAGAGTCGAGCTTACTAGACTCTCCTTGTGTTTTGTCAGAATCTGAAATCTGTAGAGTTCTTCCTCACCTGGGGTTGCAGGTTGCTAGTGAATTTCCCCTGAAGTGAGAGCAGCAGGGCAGTGATACTGGTTGAAAGCAATGATCCCATTTCTGCTCTAACTCTTTGCCTTTGAATGCATCGTGCTGAACGCTGGAGGGCACTCTTGGGCTATTAGAAGTTGAGAGCTGTGGGCGTCCTTAGATGCTGCAATAACTGCGTGGGGTGTAGTGAATTTTCCCATCTCCTGAGGGATTTATCGGATGGTGCCACCAGGGTCTGAACTGGGTTCGGGGACATGAGGAAAATGATTAAGTACTGATTAGGAATTCAGGCAATGGTGGCCTAACTTTTTAGGCAGAGCTCACTGAGTCACAGGCATGAGAGGAAGCCAATTCAAAGGAACATCTACTTTCAATTACCATATGCATGCAGACTTGAATATCTATATTTCCAAATTTTCCTTCTGAGTCTCAAATATATATTTGTTGTTGTTGTTTAATGGCTAAGTCATGTCTGAGTCTTGCAACTCCATGGATGGGATTTTCCAGGCAAGAATACTGGAGTGGGTTGTCATTTCCTTCTCCAGGGGATCTTCCTGACACAGGGATAGAACCCAAGTCTCCTGCATTGGCAGGTGGATTCTTTACCGTTGAGCTACCACACACACACACACACACACACACACACACACACACACAACATATGAATATACACATAACATATATGTATACACACATGAGATATGTACACACAGCTACCTACTTGATATATGGCTGCTTGAATATCCATCAGCCACCTTGAAGTTTCCAAAAGGGAACTGATATTTTCCTTACTCTCTTTGCCACCCACTCTCCTCACATTTCCATCCCATGGCAAACCTTACTTACCATAGCCCTTCTCTGCCTTCCAGACTTGCCCACTCTCCGGTTGTCCCCATCTCATTAGACAGCACCACCTTGCTCAGGTCATCAAACTCGTGGTATAATCTTTGACCATTTTCCTTATATCTTCTTTTTCATTAATTAACCTCTTCCTGTTCACTCTATTTCCTAAATATTTCTTGAATGTACACAATTTTCCACATGCCTCATTCCTGGCCATCATCTCCTCTCACTTAGATTGCTACAGTGACCTTATAGACACTTTCCCCACCTCCTGTGTTGATTTCTCCCACTTATTCTCTACCCAGCAACTAGAATGCATCTGAAATCTAAATCTAACTGTGTTATTTTTCTGCTTGAAACCATTTAATGGCTAATCTTATCCTTCAGGATAATGTGTAAGTTCTTTAGCATGGGACTCCATGCTTCTTTGAGAGAGTATATTCTGTGCTTTGTACTATGTTAGAGACATTGGGGATGAATTCATAAATGAAATATATACAGTCTCTGGTTTCATGAAGCTTCCTTATTAAAGCCATAACATGTGGAGGTTACAGTATAGTGCCACAGAAAGCCATGCATGATCTGGTTCCTGCTCCAGCCTCTCATTTTGGCATTCCCTCTTCTGACCTATCTTACCATCTCTTCACTACCCCTTCAAACTTTATAGTGCAGCCAAGCAGAGCTACTTCTGGTTTGCACATACTTCTCTTTAAAGCTTTGACTCCTCTGAACAGGGTATTTTCTTTCTGCGTGGAATACCTGCCACAACTTCTTCATCCAATAAAATCCTGTTCATCCTTCAAAGCTCATTTCAGATGTCGTATCTTACAGGAAACCCTCCCTGGTACCTTTATCCTCTAAGCCTGTGTTAGGTGTCACTATAATCCCATAGAAATCTTATGTTTATCTCCTTCACAGCTTTTTACATACTGTGTTATAATTGTTTCCTTCTTTGTCTCTCCCTCTTTAGTGAGAATCCATTTCACAAAAACCCAGAGTAAAGTATATGGCCACATTAAGTTGCTCATGTTTGCCATCTCTCATTTTCTTTGTTGCTAGCTAGTGTTGATGGACCACTTTTCTCTCTTCTTCTCACAACCCCAATTTGTTACATTTTGGGGGCAAGTGGTTCCAGACTACAATAAGGAAAACATAAGCATGGAGAATGTCATTGAGCCTTGTTCTAGCTTGGGCAGCAAAATATTCTAGAATACCTGACGGAGAACACTGTCAAAAGCACCCAATAAAGTATCATCAGAGATCTTATTAATTCAGAGCCTTAGGGCTGATGCTGAAGGGAAATTTTGGAAAATCTCTGATAGTTTGGATCTCTTTTCATTCACGAGCTATTTTGTATCCCTAACTCAGGTTATCACTTGAACTTGAACTGTAATTTGGAAAAGTGATCCCTTTGAGCAACAGCCTAGTAGATTTCTGAGGAAAAACCCTAAACATGTTCTTTTGTTACAGGAATCGATTGGATTTATTAAGAATAAAATAGCAAGCTATTTTGATTATGTCTATACATATATGGGCTTCCCAGGTGGCACTAGTGGTAAAGAACCTGCCTGCCAACACAGGAGACATGGGTTTGATCCCTGGCTTGGGAAGATCCCCTGGAGAAGGGCATGGCCACCCACTACAGTCTTCTTGGCTGGAGAATCCCATGGACAGAGGAGCCTGACGGGCTACAGTCCATAGGGTCGCAAAGAGTCAGACACGACTAAAATGACTTAGCATGCACACATACATGTATAACCCAAGGAAAGCCTCTACGTGGCAGGATTTCTGTCATTCACAGGATGTAACTAGAGGCACAACCCCATACCAAAGGTTATTTGTAGGGCAGTCTCTTTGGGCAGACATCCAGTTTGGCAGATACCATTTCAGGGACAGCTGCCTGTGATACAATTAGAGGGGCCTGGACTGCTATGATTTTGTTTTTGGAGAAGCTCCTTAAATCATGGGATTTGAGGGGCTTTCTCCAATTCATACTTTTTCAGGTAGTTGTATATGAGGCATGACTGGAACAATATGAGTATGACATATTCACATATGACATATAGAATGATGCAGTGTTTATTTGTACATATAATATGGCAGACTCTATCATATGAGCCACCAGGGAAGCCCTATTATAATATGACAACAACCATTTAAACACACGATTTGAGAAGCCATCTTTGTGTGGTATGGTTTTATCTGCCAGTCAAATACAATCTGATTTCAGGGACAGTCTCTGCTATTGGTGCGAACCAGGTGTGGCTGTCTCATTGGTGGACTAGAGGAGGGGAGGGTCCTTCATACTGTGTGACTTGGAGCACAAAAACCATGATGGCTTATTTATCTATATTTGAGGGATAACTTATCTATAATGTATGAATGTATGTGTAATGTGTCTATGACTTCATTGTGAAAAAAGGCAGGAGTAGCTTGTGACACTGTGAAACTAGTCCTGGAGGGGATAGTAGAACCTGGCAGAAGTACTACATGAATATTGAGATAATCACAAATATCCTAATAATATAAAATACAAGGGAAACAGAACTAGCTATCATTTATTGAACACTTACTACGTACCAGGAAATATTCAAACCACCTACCTTGTACACATTTTCTTTCAGTATTTCATTTTAAAAATCACAATAACTCTGGAAAACAGATATGTTTCTCATTTTATAGAGTAAGAAACTAGGGCTCAGAGAATCTAGCTATGCCACATCATACAGGTATTAAGTGGCAGACCCGGGTTTAGAATCCAGGACTGTCTGACTCCAAAGCTCATGCTTTTTCCATTACACTGCTCGAGAGATTCAAGAATGTACTATAAGCTTCAGATGCATTTAGTCCCAAGCTTTTTTCTCTTGGCCTCAGAAGAAGGATCGCTCATCAGCTGCAGAAGGATCTTTAGGAAGAAATGCAACAATGCAAATAAACTAAATGCTCATCAATCACCAAGTTTTCTCAAATCTATCCTCAGCCAAATGTCTCTGTTGTTGTTTGGTGGCCCAGTCATGTCTGACTCTTTGCCGGGCTCCTCTGTCCATGAGATTCTCCAGGCAAGAATATTACAGTGGGTTGCCATTTCCTCCTCCAGGGGATCTTCCCGATCAAGGGATCGAACCCGGATCTCCTGGATTGGTAGGTGGATTCTTTACTGCTGAGCCACCTGGGAAGCCCCAAATGTCTCTGTACTTCTTTCTAATCCATATGCTCCTCTCTGTGCCCACTTCTGTGTGGGTCTTCTCATCTATATTATTGAAATGTCTTCTTAAATGCCGTCTTCGCCTCCAAAATCTCTTCTCAATCCGTCCTCTGCAGATATTTCCTAGTGATGTTTTTAAAACACAAATCTAATCAGGTCATTCTCACGCTCAAAACCCTTCAATGGATCTCCATTGACAAAGGAATGTGAGAACATCAGCTCTTAGGTCCTTGATTAACCTTTCAACCTCAGATATTACTCTTTCAGCCATAACAAACTCCTGCAGTTTTTCAAGCACAGCATACTCTCTTGAGACATTGGGATTTATCCCTATCTCAATAACACCAGAATTCATTAAATTCTTTTCCCACATGTGGGCCTTATTCAGGCCATCTTTTATTACGTGTAGACTGCTAAATATTGCTAAGACAAGATCTCTTAACTATGTGGATTTCTCCTTCTACAGGTTTATGGCTTTTAAGCTCCCTTTGAACCTCCATGTCAAAATAATGCGATGTTTTCTTGGACTGCTCTCTGCTCCATTTCCCACAACAGCTTACTGGAAGTTCCATGAGTTTCTCCCTGTCTTCTCCTTCATCATTTCTATCTTCACACTCGGTACTTGACCTCCCTAATATCCAAAATATTGAAGTCATCAAGTTAGAATTCTTACACTTCTTGTCCCTTCCTTCTACCAACAGGTATATGTTTGACTCATCACTGACTCCTTCCCGCCTGCTTTGGTGAAAAAGAATTCCCATTATGCCTAAGATAAATTCCTCTACCTGTGCTCTGGATTCCATTTCCTTTTATTTGCTCTAGAAAATAACTTTGTTTTGTATTAACACCTCACTCCCCTTTTCGACCCACTCTTTCCTCTTATCTTGTAAGCATGTTCAAGCTCCCCCACCCTGCCCCGCCACAATGCTACTATTGCTTCTCTGGCTATCACTTTCTATTACAGTTCAACCTCTTAAAAGATGTCATAATCACTAGCTATAGTCTTCACTAGTCAGGAAAGGTCTGTATGAAAAACAGTTAGAGATTCAGGAACTAATATGTGTGGATGATGAGTTTATGATGAAAGGAAAAAGAAAAATCCATGTTAGGAGGGGTAGAGAAAAGAGTAAAGGAATACCGTAAAGTGGAAGAGCAGAAAAAAAAAATGTTGGGATAAACTGAAGGAAAAAAGACAATGTGGAGTTGTTACATAAAACATCTACAGAGTGGGGCAAGAAGGACTCTAGAGACACACAAAAATAAATACTACACATTCCCTGCAGATGGAGGTCAAGACCCAGACGTATGAAAGATAGAGAAATGGGTGATAAAAAGTTTAGATTAATCAAAGAGGAATAAGATCTGTTTACCCCTTTCTCTCCTTTCAACTTTAACTCTTTCCTGTATCTGAAGCTATACTTTTTTCTGCCTGTAGGAGAGAAGCTCCCACCTGCATGTACGTGGTTAGCTGATTTCACTTCCTCTTGATTTTTCAGGATCTTGCTTCAGTAAGCATCCTCATGTTCCATGCTACCAATATATATATATATATATATATATACACACACACACACACACATATCTCCTGATTTGTACCAAACTCTGTTCCTTATGTTTACAATCACACAGAAGATTCCCCAATTCTAAGAACATTCATCCCTTAATCTTGATAAATTCATGAGCTATCTCATTTCTTACCTTCTGTTTATCACCAAACTTTACTAAAGAGTAGTCTACAATTGCTACCTCTATTTTCTTACCTCCTTCCCACCATTTAGCTTCTGCAACTTCCTGTCTACTGAAATACCTAATGCTTTTTAAAACGCCTTCTCCTCTGTATCTCTGAACCATGTCAGCATTGTTAATCATCACTTCTTTTAAATTTTTTCTTCCTTTGGCTTCAATAATGTTTCAGTCTCTGGATTCTTCTAACTACCATACAAAGCTTTTGCTCCTTAATCTCCAGTTTTCTCTTCCTCTCCCCGTGGGTATTTTCCATGGAAACACCTTCTGATCTTTCTTCTGAGTTTAGGCATGGTGATTTCACTCACCTCTATAATTTTAACTATCCTTTCTGTGTGGTAGAATTTCAACCTTTATCTGTATGTTTAACCTCTTAAACTTTCATATGCATGTTTTTGATGAACAACTTGATTTGGATGGCTTTCAAGCACTCTATGTTCACTTATATCCCATTTCCCATTGACCAAAGCCAGCAGATCCCCTTCTTTCTCCCCTTTGTTAACAGAGTTGCTCTCTTCCTACTCACTCAGATAAAACATTTTGGATTTATCTTTGGTTCATTCATTCACTCTTTCAGTAAAGATTTGAGAGTCTACTATGTTACTCCTTTTTAAACTTCCAATGGCTTACTTTTACCTGTAGAATAAAAGATAAACTTAAGTGAATAATATGCTCTACAACATACCTCCACCTTACCGATGAACAGCACTTGCAGCCCATCCTTCAGCCAACAGGAACTGGCCATTCTGAAAATATACCCCATGACATGCATTTACATGTGTGTGCGTTTCTCCCTGCCATTTGGAATATGATCATAACAATCCCATACCATCAAATACTACCCGTACTTCTTAACCCAGCTCAAATTCTTCTGTGTTAAAGAAATAACCTACATTTCTTCTTCAGTTCAGTTCAGTTGCTCAGTCGTGTCCAACTCTTTGCAACCCCATGAATCGCAGCACACCAGGCCTGGTTCCTCTGCCTTTTCTAAAACCAGCTTGAATATCTGGAAGTTCATGGTTCACATATTGCTGAAGCCTTGGCTTGGAGAATTTTGAGCATTACTTTCCTAGCGTGTGATATGAGTGCAATTGTGCAGTAGTTTGAACATTCTTTGGCATTGTCTTTTTTTGGGATTGGAATAAAAACTGACCTTTTCCAGTCCTGTGGCCAGTGCTGAGTTTTCCAAAATGGCTGGCATATTGAGCGCAGCACTTTCACAGCATTATCTTTTAGGATTGATAGCTCAACTGGAATCTCATCACCTCCACTAGCTTTGTTCATAGTGATGCTTCCTAAGGCCCACTTGACTTCACATTCCAGGATGTCTGGCTCTAGGTGAGTGATCACAGCATCATGATTATCTTGGTCGTGCAGATCTTTTTTGTATAGTTCGTCTGTGTATTCTTGCCACCTCTTCTTACCTACAAATAATTTATCTGTTTTCTTTATTTGTGTAACATGCCATTGTTTCCTTATAGTACATGTCCATTGTTCATATGTCATGACTTTTTTTTGATGTTCTTGTTATTGAAAAGGAGAAAGAGACTACAACAGAGAGGAGGATTTTTGGTAAAATATCATAAAAATGTTTGAAAGATAGGAGATCTGAACTGGAAGGCATGATCAAAGATGTCAATTAGGGAGGAGAACAGCTTGGATTTGTAAATTAAAGATGTGGTGCCCTTTCTTCATTCTTCATAAAGTAGAGTGGTTTTGGAGTAGAGGGACATTTAAATTACATCTCAGAAAAGGGAAAAGGGCCAGAGATAATTGGAAATTGACCAGTAAAGCTGAATACTCAGAAAATTGTGTGCAAAAATATAGACTTGAAAGATTATTTGGAAGCATATGCTAATGCTTTGCAATATGGTTACATAAAAGGGAAGTGATCCAGTAGGTTGACAGGATTTATATGCAAGAGAGAGTAAAGGTCCGACATATAAAATGAAAGACAGCACTTTTTCTTATCATGCAATGGTAATAGCTGAAATTAATTTCTTAAAAGCTTGGAAATTTGCAGAGGTAAATGGAGGATGAGCAAATTCATATAAGTAAGAGAAGGCATTGAAAACAATGAGGAATGGTCAAGGAGAGAGAAGCCCAGCTTTCATTTCAAGCTGTCAGAGAGGATTGGTACAGATGAAAACATAATTTGAAGAAAGCTCTCAAGGAAAGAAATGAAGCCAAATGCTTTGAAGAGAAAAATAGATATTTTCGATTTCAGAACAAACTAATGGAGAGCACAGGAAAAAATAGAGAAATTAGAACATAGGTAGGGAAAATCAAAGAGCAAATGACAAATGTCTGCACTAGACAGAAAGCCTCGGTAATATAGGGAAGAAGCAAAAGCAAGCAAAGCTCCTGACATTTTTTTTTCATGTTTGAAGAGAAGATTGCCATGTGTTTGAGAGATTATAGACAGTTAGGTTAAGGTGACTTTAAGTCAGTTATGAGAGACTTATGGATCTATAATGCAGGGAAGAATATAGGCTAATATGAAAAATAAGCAGCAAGTGAAAGAGTGACTCAGCAACAGGCTTCGCAGCTCAAGTGTGAGTAAGCATCATGAACAAGTTGTTGATGAGAAAATCGAATTCTGCTGCCTTATGGATGCAGCACAATGGAAAATCTACAAGCTTTAGAGTTAGAGATGGGTTTGAGTCCTACTTTTATTTTTGGCAAATCTTTGTAGCTTCCAAATTCTTGAATTTCTCATCTGTAAAGTGACTTCATGTTGTGAAACTCAAATTGAACGATCTTTGTGACCATGTCTTGAACAAAATTTAGATATTATTATTCTAGGACTTTTTTTTATGTGGGCTGAGCAAATGTTTATTTGTGGGTGTCTTCCTTTCCTTCCCTATCTTCACTGAAATATGACTGACATATAACCTTGTGTAAGTTTAAGGTGCACGGCATAGTGATTTTATACGTGTACATATTGCAAAGGGATGATATCTGTAGGTTTCTGTGGTTTTATGGGATATGCAGGAAATAACTGATATGATAAAACAGGGAAGGCTAATGATATCTGAGCAAAGAAAAAGAAACTGGGAATCACTGACGTTACTAAACACTATTTTTAGAAATCTTTTTATTAAGGCTCACAATGGCACTAGTCCTGATGCATGAGATGCAGTAGTATGTCTAAACAAGTGACAGGTGACCAGTGAACTTCAGAGATCACGTGAGAAGCCAGAGGATCTTTATTATCTTTAAGTAAATGCAGTTTATTTGAACAAAATGCAATTTTATATGCCATACACAGCTATTCTGGGTTACAGAAAAGGCTGTAATATATGAATAAAACACCCAACTAAGTAACTTTGGACCTGGCTCTCTTCATATTTCTCTGTGCTTACTGAATGGTAGGAAAGAAATGAATGATGCTCAGGATGAGATCACCTGGCCCTGAGACCCCTTGCTATATCTGTGCTAAAGATTCTGCTTTGGAGAAAATGCATGTTGAATGTGAATGAAATTGCATGTAAAAATGAAAGAGGAAGGTTTACTCTAATAACCCGAGTTTCTTCCAAATTTGTATTGCTATAGTCTTAGTTTGAGTTTGTTGTTGAAGCCTCCTAATGGGCCCTATATCCAGTCTTCTATGTCTTCAATCAATTTTACACATTTATTGCAGAAGTTGGGGCTTCCCTCATAGCTCAGTTGGTAAAGAATCTGCCTGCAATGCAGGAGACCCTGGTTCAATCCCTGGGTCAGGAAGATCCACTGGAGAAGGGAAAGGCTACCCATTCCAATATTCTGGCCTGGAGAATTCCATGGACTGTATAGTCCACGGGGTGGGAAAGAGTGGGACAAGAACTGAGTGACTTTCACTTTTACTTTCATTGTAAAAGTGAGCTTTTAAAAACACGATTCTGAGCATGTTACTGGTCAGCTCAAAACGTTTCAGTAGTTACCCATCATCTATAGCAGGGCTCAGCAATTTTTTTTTCTGCAAAGGGTCAGATTGTTGTTTAGTCGCTAAGTTGTGTTTGACTCTTTATGGCCCCATGGACTATAGCCTCCCAGGCTTCTCTATCCATGGGATTCTCTAGGCAAGAATACTGGAGTGGGTTGTCATTTCTTTCTCCAGGAGATCTTCTTGACCCAAGGATCAAACCCAGGTGTACTGCATTGGCAGGTGAATTCTTTACCACTGAGCCACCTGGGAAGCCCTGAAAGGGTCAGATAGTAAGTGTTTTAGGCTCCACAGACAACACACAGACTTTGTCAAATTGTCTTCTTAGGTTTTTTTTTTTTTCTCTGGAGAAGGGAAAGGCTACCCATTCCAATATTCTGGCCTGGAGAATTCCATGGACTGTATAGTCCACGGGGTGGGAAAGAGTGGGACAAGAACTGAGTGACTTTCACTTTTACTTTCATTGTAAAAGTGAGCTTTTAAAAACACGATTCTGAGCATGTTACTGGTCAGCTCAAAACGTTTCAGTAGTTACCCATCATCTATAGCAGGGCTCAGCAATTTTTTTTTCTGCAAAGGGTCAGATTGTTGTTTAGTCGCTAAGTTGTGTTTGACTCTTTATGGCCCCATGGACTATAGCCTCCCAGGCTTCTCTATCCATGGGATTCTCTAGGCAAGAATACTGGAGTGGGTTGTCATTTCTTTCTCCAGGAGATCTTCTTGACCCAAGGATCAAACCCAGGTGTACTGCATTGGCAGGTGAATTCTTTACCACTGAGCCACCTGGGAAGCCCTGAAAGGGTCAGATAGTAAGTGTTTTAGGCTCCACAGACAACACACAGACTTTGTCAAATTGTCTTCTTAGGTTTTTTTTTTTTTCCAGTTCAGTTCAGTCGCTCAGTCATGTCCGATTCTTCGCGACCCCATGAACCACAGCACGCCAGGCCTCCTTGTCCATCACCAACTCCCGGAGTTCACCCAAACCCATGTCCATTGAGTCGGTGATGCATCCAATTAGCATCCATTAAAAANTTTTTTTTTTTCCAGTTCAGTTCAGTCGCTCAGTCGTGTCCGATTCTTCGCGACCCCATGAACCACAGCACGCCAGGCCTCCTTGTCCATCACCAACTCCCGGAGTTCACCCAAACCCATGTCCATTGAGTCGGTGATGCATCCAATTAGCATCCATTAAAAATTTGAAAACCATACTTAGCTGTGGGCTACACAAACCAAGAGCTGGATTTGGCTCTTCAGACTGTAGTTTGTTGACCTATAGAATAAATAAAATGCAAGCTTTATATATAGCATAGCAATCTTCCCATAATCTGGCCTTCTGCTTTCTTCTCAGGTTTTATATTTTGCCAAAACACGTCCCACACCCTCTGCTGTGGGAACTGAATTGGCAGTATCTGCAAGTTCAGCAAGCTGGGTTTTATACCGCTGTTCTTGTTCACACTGCATCCACTAAAATTGTCATTCCTTATCCAACTGGCAAACTCTTCCTTTCTCAAGGCTCTACTAAAGGTGCCGTGTCTTCTAGTAAATGTTTCCTGACTGCCCAGTTAGAACTGATCTCTGTCACTTTTATAAATATGGATCGCAGTATCTGTAGCACTTCACTGTGTTTATTAACTCCCCAACTCCAATGTGAGCCTCTCAAAGGCAAGAGAATGACTTACTTGGATTTGTATCCTTAACATACAGTAGCCACTTTAAAAATCTTAATGGAATGAAAGACCCCAAGCTTTCTGTTAGGAAGTCATCCAACACCAGCAATAACATAAAAAGAAATGAAGAGAGGCTTAGCAGTCCTCTGAATTGTGCATGACCCATATATAGAAGCAAGTTACTACTTTTTTTAGTCTCTAGAGAAGCTCCCTGAGTCCCATTCTTACTTCTTCTGAAGATTTCCTCATATACCCATCAGAGCATGACAGTGGTTACACAGAGCCTCATGACAGATTTTTTTTTTTTGGATCACTAATGCCATCTAATAGTGCCTGTCCAAAGTGGGACTCAGAACCTATCTTTCAATAAACATACTTAAAAAAAATTCTCCTAAGGCCTTTAGTATTATTAGTGATAGAATGATGACCTAAATAGGTGTTGGTGAGCTGCCCTTGGAATGTTGCTATCCTGTCTCAGTGGGGAAAACGTGCTCTGAGTTCCAAGCTGATGACTTATGAGTTAACTTTTGGACATAACTCATTCCTAAGTTTGAGGCTGTCTCTACTTAAAATATATCAAGCATAGGTCAGAGGAGCTGGAATAGGAGTCAACCAGATTAAGAGTGAAGCCACAAAAGTGAGAGCCAGAGGGAAATATGATATTATTGTGTTTCTAAAATTGGAAAATGGGACTGGTGGGGCTCCTCATTGTACACCCTGGACAAAATGATGCATAAATGAAATTGATTTTAAAAAGCAAAGAATAGGAATATTTGGAAGCTTTTAGAAAATAGCAGTAGTATTTAACATTTATTGAATGCTTACCATGTGCCAGGAACTGCTCTAAGAACTTTAAATAGATGATCATATCAATTTAATTTTTCCAACAGCACAATAAGAGGGGTACTATTATTATTTTTATTTTATGGGTGGAGAACTTGATGCACAGAGCAGTTACTTGCCAAAGATGCCATAGCTAATAAATAGTGGAGGTTAAATATGAACCCAAGCTTTCTGACTCCATTGCCAGCAATCCAAATGGCTTCAATTATATATGGAACCATCAACAAAGTACAGTGTTGAATATAATTACATATATTATACCTTTATAATTTATTATATATATGTGTTTTATATATTATAAAATACATATAAATTATAAAATATAGAATATATTATAAAAGTATAATATATGTAACTATAATATAAAGGAGAAGATGGTTGGATGGCATCACCAATTCAATGGACATGAGTTTGAGCAAGCTCTGGGGATTGGTGATGAACAGGGAAGCCTAGCATGCTGCAGTCCGTGGGGTCACAAAGAGTCAGACACAACTGAACGACTGAACTGAACTGAATATATGACACATAATATATAAGTATATTATATGTGCATATATACAGGTATATATATAATTTCTCAGATAATATACCTTCAAAATAAACAACCTTCAGAAAGTGAAGAAAAAGGCTAATGACAGAAAGTATTGGGACCAGATACCCATCTACCCAAGAGAAGCCTCTAGGAATAAAGGACATTTTAGAAGACATATCTACCTTCTGAATGTGCTGTGGCAAAAGGTTTCTGGAGTCAATCAACTTAAGATGAGAAAAAGAATCAACAAGTTACCATAATACAAAGTATAAAGTAAATGTTGCTTGGCAACAATAGGAACTGCATATGGCATCTTATTAAATTGGGAAAAAAGAGAAAAATATTCACAATCTTGGCCATGAAGGCTCTTGGGTAGAGCAGAAATGCTCATGAATGTGTATGAGAAGTGGGAGTAGAAATGACCAGAGGGTCACTAAAGCACATCACGGAAGAGAAGGCAGAGAAATAGGAGAAGGCAAAAGAATAACAATTTCAGTTTAGACATTTTTATAGGAAATTGATATGAGGGAAATTTAATATTTGCAGAAAAAAATGTTGGTTGAGAAAATATTTATTAATATGTATAATATGCAAACTATCTTAAAATAAGAAATTATAAGCATAAATTAGAATAATTTTTTAAAAAACACTTTCAAATGATGTTTTCAATACAAAAGTTGCTTATTGCCATGAGATAGTATCACCTACATGTGGGGTGTGAGGGGTCATTTGTCCATCAGGTTCAAATTGGGTCAGACATCTCTAAAATGTGATACGAGGAGCAAATGCTATATTCTGGTTGCATGACCACTGTCCTATGTATGAATTCTGTCTACCTTGTGTGGCAAATACAAAGATGTTTGTTTGCAAAAATCTTGTGCTTTATACCCCAGAAAAAAAACCTTCTCCTTGATGGGCTACTATGGCTGTAGCCATCACCTTTGCTTCCCTACTACCATTATTCTCTTTGTGAACTATTTCAGGCACATTCATGGTCTTAACGCTTCACATGGCTTGACAAAATGTTAACTTTCATGGTATACTTGTTAATGAGTTCCTAGTGATGACCACAGAAAGAACGCTTACTCAGATTTTTGTTGTTGTTGCGGTTTTTAAACACGTAAACTGAAATTTTATGGACTGAGTTTTCACTGTTTTTCTTACATGTTGGAGAGGCTTATAAAGAGAGCCATTAGGATTTTTTATTTCCTTTGGCTAACTTCCTAAGATCTCCTTTTACATCCTTATTTCTCAGAATGTAAACGAGGGGATTGAACATGGAGTTGACTGCTCCATAAAATATCGAGATGACTTTGTCCTCTTCTTGATATTCTTTTGACTGAGGTTTCAGTAACATGTAGATGGCTGTCCCATAAAATATGGTGACCACAGTTAGATGGGATCCACAAGTGGAGAAAGCTTTGAGTCTGGCCTCCACAGAATTGGTCTTTAGCACGGCAACCACAATGTGAGTAATAGATGAGGATGCAAGTGAATGGCAAGGGCAGTGTGAACACACTGATAACCAGACCCAGAATTAGACTGCCAGGGGTGTCTGAGCAGATAAGCTTCAGCAGGGCTGGGATCTCACAGGTAAAGTGGTTGATGAAATAATGCCCATAACAATGAGCAGGGCTTGCAATGATAGGTGTGACTGCTACTGAGAAGGCACTAGTCCAGGTTCCTAAGGCCAACTGTATGCAAACCCAGTTGTTCATAATGATGGTGTAATGCAGGAGATTGGAGATTGCAACAAACCTGTCATAAACCATGATAGCAAGGAGGAGACACTTTGTCATCCCCAGAAAGAGGAATGTGGTCATCTGGGCCTAATAGCTGGTATAGGAAATGGTAGGGAAGTCCCTGAAGCACTGGGCCAACACATATGGCTCCCAGCTGGTAGAGTAACAGATATCAAGGAAGGATAAATTACTGAGAAAAAAAATACTTGGGCTTATGATGTTGAGAATCCCATCTCACTACAACAATAAGGTCATTCCCAAACACTGTGACCAGGTAGAAAAACAGCAGTCCTAAGAAGAAGGCAACCTGGATTTGAGGCTGTTGGGAAAATCCAACAAGGATGAATCCAGTCTCCTCAGAGGCATTGTCCTTCTTTACACTGCCCATTTATTTAGTTGTCTCAAGTACTAGGGAAAGAAGACAAAACATCATGTTACCTAAATGAAGAAATAGGAAAAGTAGCATCTCAATAGCTTATTAGAAGCCATGTTCTGGATTAGTGTGTGTCATTCATTTTACTGGGTTAGACTCAGCTGTTCAAGTATCCACTGGTGGAAATAGAGGTTCTCTCTTTGTTTCTCTGTCTTACAGAACCGTATATGATCAGGAAAAGGCTTATTAAGTTGTTTGGACTGTTAGGTACCCCTTAGATCATGTAAGACACATTTGATCAAGTAAGTGGGTTAAACATCAATAGTGGGTTAAACAGAACTATTACTCTCATAAAGGGCATAGCTAGATGACTGACTATATTCTTAACCAACAAAAGAGGCAAATATACTACATCTCCCCACCGAAAATGCTTGTTTGTAGTCAGTTTTATTTAAGCTGGTTCATTAGTAAGTAATAAGTTTAAGCTCAATGATCCAGTTGTGAATTCTTGGAATACTTCTTTGTTTTTCAACTTTTTTTTTGTTTGGTTTTTGTTCATATATGATAGTAAAACCAGTTATGCATGGTAAATTAGAAAGTGCATATGTAGCTAAATCTATCACTCAGTTCAATGGAAAAACATCACCAACCAAAATGACATGAAATAAACCAAGCAACGTGTGGGTTTACTGAAATCTCACTCTGTTTAGTTGTCCTAACAACTATTTTCAAATGACAGAAACTTACTATGTGTAGATCCTGCCATCTCCATATAGTTCAGAACAAAAGCTTAAAGGGTGATGGGAAAATCTTATTAGATAAAACATTTCATAAAGACGACAGTTACCAGAAATTGTGAAGGGAGACAAGGGAGATCTTGGAATACATGTTTCCAGAAGTGTTCAGAAAAAAAAAGGAAAAAAGGCAGAGCTTTCTCAGTTTTATATGATTTCAGTAGGGAGTGAAAGAGATGACCCATTGAAGTCTCTTTTGGCTTTATGATTTTCTTATTTAGACACAGAATCAAACCTCTCCTTAACTGTATAGTTATGTTAGTGCTATACATAATTAGGTAATTCTTCATACTATATAGGTAGAATATTGAAATACAGAGAGAAGGCAAAGGATCCACTAATAAGCTGCACCATCTTGAGAAATTCAGTTTCCTCACACATAAAATGGGAATATCACCTAGCCCCTGGCAGAACTGTTCCAAGAATTCAGTTCAGTTTAGTCTCTCATTTGCATCTGACTCTTTGTGACGCCATGGACTGCAGCAAACCAGGCTTCCCTGTCCATCGCCAGCTCCCAGAGCTTGCTCAAAGAATTAGACAAGATTATTTCTATAAAGAATCTAACACAGTGCTTAGTACAAGTATACCACCCAAGATACATTAGCTCCCTTCCCACTTTCACGGCCCATGTAGACCTTTCCGTCAGCTTGGATTTCATCCTTGTAAACATGTGCCAAAATGTCATGTCATTGTACCTTTCTTTGTAAGTTTATCATGTTACCAGAAAGAATACCATCTGAAGTTTTTGGTTTGAGTAACAACTAAAGAAAGTTTGACTATGTAAGTCATTAAAATTTGTTCCTAATGGTAGGTGGGAAAAGACACATAAAGAGATGAAAATTACTCACTGACTTAGGGCTGCACGACAACAGAGAAGTGCGCCTCATTCATAACAGAAGCATTTTGCAGTTGGCGACACCCCCACAAATGACTAATCTCCAAGAAGAAATCNGAACTATTTCAGGCACATTCATGGTCTTAACGCTTCACATGGCTTGACAAAATGTTAACTTTCATGGTATACTTGTTAATGAGTTCCTAGTGATGACCACAGAAAGAACGCTTACTCAGATTTTTGTTGTTGTTGCGGTTTTTAAACACGTAAACTGAAATTTTATGGACTGAGTTTTCACTGTTTTTCTTACATGTTGGAGAGGCTTATAAAGAGAGCCATTAGGATTTTTTATTTCCTTTGGCTAACTTCCTAAGATCTCCTTTTACATCCTTATTTCTCAGAATGTAAACGAGGGGATTGAACATGGAGTTGACTGCTCCATAAAATATCGAGATGACTTTGTCCTCTTCTTGATATTCTTTTGACTGAGGTTTCAGTAACATGTAGATGGCTGTCCCATAAAATATGGTGACCACAGTTAGATGGGATCCACAAGTGGAGAAAGCTTTGAGTCTGGCCTCCACAGAATTGGTCTTTAGCACGGCAACCACAATGTGAGTAATAGATGAGGATGCAAGTGAATGGCAAGGGCAGTGTGAACACACTGATAACCAGACCCAGAATTAGACTGCCAGGGGTGTCTGAGCAGATAAGCTTCAGCAGGGCTGGGATCTCACAGGTAAAGTGGTTGATGAAATAATGCCCATAACAATGAGCAGGGCTTGCAATGATAGGTGTGACTGCTACTGAGAAGGCACTAGTCCAGGTTCCTAAGGCCAACTGTATGCAAACCCAGTTGTTCATAATGATGGTGTAATGCAGGAGATTGGAGATTGCAACAAACCTGTCATAAACCATGATAGCAAGGAGGAGACACTTTGTCATCCCCAGAAAGAGGAATGTGGTCATCTGGGCCTAATAGCTGGTATAGGAAATGGTAGGGAAGTCCCTGAAGCACTGGGCCAACACATATGGCTCCCAGCTGGTAGAGTAACAGATATCAAGGAAGGATAAATTACTGAGAAAAAAAATACTTGGGCTTATGATGTTGAGAATCCCATCTCACTACAACAATAAGGTCATTCCCAAACACTGTGACCAGGTAGAAAAACAGCAGTCCTAAGAAGAAGGCAACCTGGATTTGAGGCTGTTGGGAAAATCCAACAAGGATGAATCCAGTCTCCTCAGAGGCATTGTCCTTCTTTACACTGCCCATTTATTTAGTTGTCTCAAGTACTAGGGAAAGAAGACAAAACATCATGTTACCTAAATGAAGAAATAGGAAAAGTAGCATCTCAATAGCTTATTAGAAGCCATGTTCTGGATTAGTGTGTGTCATTCATTTTACTGGGTTAGACTCAGCTGTTCAAGTATCCACTGGTGGAAATAGAGGTTCTCTCTTTGTTTCTCTGTCTTACAGAACCGTATATGATCAGGAAAAGGCTTATTAAGTTGTTTGGACTGTTAGGTACCCCTTAGATCATGTAAGACACATTTGATCAAGTAAGTGGGTTAAACATCAATAGTGGGTTAAACAGAACTATTACTCTCATAAAGGGCATAGCTAGATGACTGACTATATTCTTAACCAACAAAAGAGGCAAATATACTACATCTCCCCACCGAAAATGCTTGTTTATAGTCAGTTTTATTTAAGCTGGTTCATTAGTAAGTAATAAGTTTAAGCTCAATGATCCAGTTGTGAATTCTTGGAATACTTCTTTGTTTTTCAACTTTTTTTTTGTTTGGTTTTTGTTCATATATGATAGTAAAACCAGTTATGCATGGTAAATTAGAAAGTGCATATGTAGCTAAATCTATCACTCAGTTCAATGGAAAAACATCACCAACCAAAATGACATGAAATAAACCAAGCAACGTGTGGGTTTACTGAAATCTCACTCTGTTTAGTTGTCCTAACAACTATTTTCAAATGACAGAAACTTACTATGTGTAGATCCTGCCATCTCCATATAGTTCAGAACAAAAGCTTAAAGGGTGATGGGAAAATCTTATTAGATAAAACATTTCATAAAGACGACAGTTACCAGAAATTGTGAAGGGAGACAAGGGAGATCTTGGAATACATGTTTCCAGAAGTGTTCAGAAAAAAAAAGGAAAAAAGGCAGAGCTTTCTCAGTTTTATATGATTTCAGTAGGGAGTGAAAGAGATGACCCATTGAAGTCTCTTTTGGCTTTATGATTTTCTTATTTAGACACAGAATCAAACCTCTCCTTAACTGTATAGTTATGTTAGTGCTATACATAATTAGGTAATTCTTCATACTATATAGGTAGAATATTGAAATACAGAGAGAAGGCAAAGGATCCACTAATAAGCTGCACCATCTTGAGAAATTCAGTTTCCTCACACATAAAATGGGAATATCACCTAGCCCCTGGCAGAACTGTTCCAAGAATTCAGTTCAGTTTAGTCTCTCATTTGCATCTGACTCTTTGTGACGCCATGGACTGCAGCAAACCAGGCTTCCCTGTCCATCGCCAGCTCCCAGAGCTTGCTCAAAGAATTAGACAAGATTATTTCTATAAAGAATCTAACACAGTGCTTAGTACAAGTATACCACCCAAGATACATTAGCTCCCTTCCCACTTTCACGGCCCATGTAGACCTTTCCGTCAGCTTGGATTTCATCCTTGTAAACATGTGCCAAAATGTCATGTCATTGTACCTTTCTTTGTAAGTTTATCATGTTACCAGAAAGAATACCATCTGAAGTTTTTGGTTTGAGTAACAACTAAAGAAAGTTTGACTATGTAAGTCATTAAAATTTGTTCCTAATGGTAGGTGGGAAAAGACACATAAAGAGATGAAAATTACTCACTGACTTAGGGCTGCACGACAACAGAGAAGTGCGCCTCATTCATAACAGAAGCATTTTGCAGTTGGCGACACCCCCACAAATGACTAATCTCCAAGAAGAAATCTGATTCTTTCAACTGCAAGGAAAAGAAGTTTAATACAAGCAGCTGTGGTAATAAATCTTCCTATCAGTTGTGGCTATAAGGTTGGAAAATCTTGAGTTAACTGTGCTGGTGAATCATGCCCATTTATTTCTACTTGTTAAATATCTTTTTCTTTCATTTACACAAAGTTGGCTTGTAATAAGGCTACCATGAAAGGTTGATGTCTAAAAGACAATAGAAACATTCATTTTCTAGCATAATGATAATAATAATAATAATAATATAGATGCCAATTCATGACATGCAGTTTTTTCTTTGCCTGTACAAATATTAGAATGCTATTTCTTCTAGAAGTGTCCAAAATTCTGTTACTTTGTTCCCAGCAACACAAAAATAAATTGAGAAAATGTCCTTTCTGAATACATTGAGATATTTTTAAAGCATTTGTGTTTGCCAAAAATGTATAATCTACTTACAGACCAAAAATATTTAGGTAGTATTAAAAGAAGCCACAATTCAAAGGCAAGAAGGAACTTTGGAAATTTGGATAATCTTGTGGTGGGTTTAAGAATTTATAAACTCAGTCTTGAAGAACAGTTTCTGCTTTGGGGATTTAGGAGATATCCCTGCTTTGTAATTAAGTTGCCTAATGCAAATAGAGAAGAGAGAAAACAAATAAGGAGGAGGAGACATCTGCTGTATTTAGCTCGTTAAAATAATGTTCACTTTCCTCCTAACTTGATTAATGAGCATTTCAGTGAATGCTCCCTATAGCGATGATTCTAGTCAGTAAATACGGTGGCAGTTGGGAACCATCCCTACTTTTCCTCAAAGGAGAAACTTTCTTCTGTCTGGGTAGCTCTTCATTTACTTGCTTTTCTGATAACAAGTTAAATATTCAGGTAAGTGCTATAAAGATTTATACTGAGGAATTTGGGGGATCAAGATGTACATCAAAGTATGATTATGTAACTTAACTTTTGTGTTTACTGGATCCTCCAAAGATATATTATGGTTGTCAATCCAGTTCTCTCTCAAGTATAATTGTGAGTTCAATTTAGTTTTTTTTTTTTTTTTAACTTGAGGGACCTTTGCTTCTGTATAATGCCATTTCCTTCTCCAGGGGATCTTCCTGACCCAGGGATCGAACCCAGGTCTCCTGCATTGCAGGCAGACACTTTACCATCTGAGCCACCAGGGAAGCCCCTACTTACTTTTCTGATAACAAATTAAATATTCAGGTAAGTGCTATAAAGAATTTATACTGAGGAATTTTGGAGATGAAGATGTACATCAAAGTATGATTATGTAACTTAACTTTTGTGTTTACTGGATCCTCCAAAGATATACTATGGTTGTCAGTCCAGTTCTCTCTCAAGTATAGTTGTGAGTTCAATTTAGTTTTTTTAAACTTGAGGGACCTTTGTCTCTGTATAATGGAAGTAAGACTGAGTGTACATTTTGGAAGCTATATGCCCCTGGATTTAGCGACCATATCTGAATCATTTCCATTTTATTTGGAACTCCACTTTGCAGAGAGAAAACTCTTCAAAGATGTTTGTTGAAATAAAAGCTCTTGATGTCACTTTAACTAAATGGATTCTTCCATTCAGGTATTTTTTACATTGCATTTAATCATACAATTTTTTTGTCTGAATTTTTTCCTTTCTGGCTGCCCCGTGCAGCACATGGGAATCTTAGCTCCCTGACCAGCAATCAAACCAGCAAAAAGTCTTAACCATCATATCATCAGGGAAGTCTCTTTTCCTGAAATTTTTACTTGTTGATTTCTTTGTACCAAAAAAGTGTATCAACTGACAGAGCAGTGCTCTGTAGAAATACAACATAAGAGAACTTTCACCCAGTTAGTTACTTCATAGCAGGTTCTGTAGGTCACTCTCTCCACAGAGTGTTGATGATAAGGTTCTGCTTATGTGAGATATTAATTCCTCAAGAATTTTCTTTGTGATTCTATCCTGGGGACTTTCTGACACCCATATATTAAAAATATATTAAACCTTGTGGAAATCCACAAAACATGAAGGAAAATAAGATGATGTACATTTGTAGTAGCACACAGATTGAAAGAAATTGCAGTGCCACCAAAGAAATATTTCATGGAGAACATGATTGATGCTTCCCTGATGAAGATTACAGAATGGACATAGAGGCACACTACAATAGGAATGGAAAGCTTCAGCTGTCCAGGCATCTGATGGAAATCTCAGTCTGGTAAAGAGCAGGGCATCTGATAAACTTGGGATTTGCCTTGCTTACAATTTCATTTCTCAGAAGGTTAAAGAAGCATTGAGGGGAAATGATGCTACGGATTTAATTATGATGGAATGGACCGGAATCTTGGACAAAATAACCATATCATCTGGGAGTTCATAATAGAAAGAAAGCCTATGGCCAGTTCTTCTAAAAGGGAAGTTGGCTATGAAACCAGATAGCTTTTCTCTGAATCTTTTAATTTCAAATTTCTTAAACACTCTGATGATACTTTGACCAGATACAGATAATCACAAGAGATTTAAGACAAAAATAGACGTTTTCCACTTCAAGAGCACAGCATAGGGCATGCAAACAGTCCAGACTCAGATCTCTTGCATGTAGACCGTACTTACATAGCAATCTCGAAAGGCCTAATTGACAGCAACTTTCCTGTCTTGTAGTCAGATTCTACTGGTGAAAATGAAAGTCGCTCAGTCATGTCCAACTCTTTGCGACCCCATGGACTATACAGTCCATGGAATTCTCCAGAATACTGGAGTGGGTAGCCTATCCCTTCTCCAGTGGATCTTCCTTACCCAGGAATCGACCTGGGGTCTCCTGCATTGCAAGAGGATTCTTTTTTTTTTTTTT
>SJYX01022779.1:97318-110901 GCA_006410675.1 Oreotragus oreotragus
TACTCCTTTTCCTATTTGGAACCAGTCTGTTGTTCCATGTGCAGTTCTAACTGTTGCTTCCTGACCTGCATACAGATTTCTCAAGAGGCAGGTTAGGTGGTCTGGTATTCCCATCTCTTTCAGAATTTTCCACAGTTGATTGTGATCCACACAGTCAAAGGCTTTGGCATAGTCAATAAAGCAGAAATAGATGTTTTTCTGGAACTCTCTTGCTTTTTCCATGATCCAGCAGATGTTGGCAATTTGATCTCTGGTTCCTCTGCCTGTTCTAAAACCAGCTTGAACATCAGGGAGTTCACGGTTCACATATTGCTGAAGCCTGGCTTGGAGAATTTTGAGCATTACTTTACTAGCGTGTGAGATGAGTGCAATTGTGCGGTAGTTTGAGCATTCTTTGGCATTGCCTTTCTTTGGAATTGGAATGAAAACTGACCTTTTCCAGTCCTGTGGCCACTGCTAGTCGTTAGAGAAATGCTAAACAAAACTATAATGAGATATCACCTCATACCAGCCAGAATGGCTATCATCAAAAAATCTATGAACAGCAAATGCTGGAGAGGGTGTGGAGAAAAGGGAACCCTCTTACACTCTTGGTAAGAATGCAAATTTGTACAGCCAGTATGGAGAACTGTATGGAGGTTTCTTAAAAACTGAAAATAAAGCTACCATATGACCCTGCAATCCCACTCCTGGGCATATATCTGGAGAAAACCATGATCTGAAAGGATACATGCACCCCAATGTTCACTGCAGCACTGTTTACCATAGCCAAGACAAGAAGCAACCTAAATGTCTATTGACAGATGAATAGGTAAAGTAGATGTGGTACATATATACAATGGAATATTACTCAGCCATTAAAAAAGAATGAAATAATGCCATTTATAGGAACATGGATGGACTTAGAGAGTGTCATACTTAGTGAAGTAATTCAGACAGAGAGGAATAAATATTGTGTGACATCTCTTATAGTGGAATCTAAAAAGAAACAATACAAATGAACTTACTTACAAAACAGAGATACTCAGAAAATGAACTTATGGTTGCTAGGAGAAAGGGATAGTTGGGGAGTTTGGGAAGGTCATGTACACTCTGCTGTATTCAAAATGGATAACCAACAAGGTCCTATTGTGTAGCACATGGAACTTTCTCAGTGTTATGTGGCAGCCTGGATGGGAGATAAGTTTGGAGGAGAATGAATACATGAATATATATGGCTAAGTTCCTTCACAGTTCACCTGAAACTGTCAGAACATTGTTAATTGGCTATACCCCAATACAAAATTAAGGGGTTCAGGATGGGGAACACGTCTATACCTGTGGCAGATTCATGTTGATGTATGGCAAAACCAACACAATATTGTAAAGTAATTAACCTCCAATTAAAATAAATAAATTTATATTAAAAACAGTTTAAAGTTTGAAAAAAATCATGGTGAATAATATTTGTTTTTTAACCAATAAAGAGGTCAATACAAAGTTTTCCATGGAAAATAAATGTAAGAATTATAAAAATAAATTATTTATAAGCTTATAAAGAATTATTACAATCCTTGGTCTTCACTGGTGGTGCAGTGGCTAAAAACCTGCCTGCTAATGGAGGGGACAACCTGATGGAACCAATAGGTTCCATCCCTGGTTGACGAAGATTCCACGTGCTGCAGAGCAAATAAGCCTGGGTGATACAACCACTGAGCCCATCATCCTAGAGCCTAGGGGCTGCAACTACTGAGCCCATGTGCTGCAACTACAAAAGCCTATGCACCTAGAGCCCATGCTCCACAACAAGAGCAGCCACTGCAGCGAGAAGCCTGCACACTTCAACAAAGAGTAGTCCCTGGTAGCTGCAACTAGCAATGAAGACTTAGTGAGGCCAAAAATAAATAAATAAATAAATAAATAAATAAATAAATGCAGGTTAAGTCGCTTCTGTAGTGTCCGACTCTTTGTGATCCTATGGACTGTAGCCCACCAAGCTCCTCTGCTACAGGGTTCTACAGGCAAGAATACTGGAGTGGGTTGACATGCCCTCCTTTAAGGGATCTTCCCCACCCAGGTATCAAACCCATGTCTCTTACATCTAACCTGCATTGGCAAGGGGGTTCTTTATCACTTGCTCCACCTGGAAAGCCCAAATAAATAAACAGATAGATAAAAATTAAAAAAAAAAAGAAAACAGCATTCTAAAAAATAAAAGAAATTACTACAATCCTTTATTTACCCTTGTTGGCCCTTGTTTGGATTGTACCTTAAAGAATGGTCTAGCATGGTAAATTAAAAACCAGTTATACCATTACTTTCTCACTCAGCAGAATCATAAGGTCCCTAAGGCCATATTTTATGAAAATTACTGGAGATGAAAAAATACATTGTTTCCTAAAACAGAGAAAACTCCTCTGAATTCAGAAGTTTAGAATATAAGTTTTAGCACCTGATAAAAAAAATGAAGCAATATTGATATCATATGGAAAACAATGAAGACGGCTGACTTTGAGAATGAATCATGGAAAACTTTACATGACAATAAAACAGCGTCGAGAGACCAATAAAGCAACATTGAAAATTTGGATGTTGGCCAAATATTGTACAAGCACCACTTACATACAATGCATTGGCCCTTGGCACATAGCATCCCAGGAAAACCAAAACACTTTTGTTGCCTGACTTGGGCAGGGAGAGGTGACTCTTGGACACAAATAACTCTAAGGTGAGGGACAGGGTGTTAAGTATCCTCACAGAGAGGCATCTGAGATGTTATAGGAATTGCTTTCTTCTGATAACCTGCAGCAGTGTTCCAATGGATCACTCCATCCCAGGAGAGGATCCTTGGGCTGAGCAGTATCATGCCTCAACACAGAACATGCAGTAGGAGTAGGCTTTTTCCTACTTAGTAGAGGGCTGAAGTGAACTTCAAATGTAACTCAGAAGCAGCAGCATCTTCAGTAAATGGGGAGAGGAAGACTCCAAGGTCCGTTTATTAAGATGTCCAGGGAAGGAAGTGGAATCCCACCTGGCAGGGGACACAGCATCAGAGGTTTCAAAGTCACAAGGGCAAATCATTTCAAACCCTCCATGATTAGGTCCCTGAGATGCAATTAGAAGAAAAGAGTTCATGTGAAGGAGTTCAGAAGTATTTATAAGAAGAAGCCCAAGAGAAATAATTTATTTCTGGATTCATAATGCTAAAGTTTCTCTCCTCCTTAATTAATTCTCTAGATCTTTGGAAACATAAAAGTGGCCTGGGAATCCAACCTGTGGGACTAAGTGGTACCAAATGCTGGGATGAAAGGCACACAAATCTGGTAGTCACCTGGGTGATTCTAAATATCTGGATGGTTGATTAGATATGTATTTAGTTTGGTTCCAAGGTTACTACTGCTGGACAACCATTGACAGTATGGTTGAACAACCATCAACAGGAGAATGTTGGGTTCCACCAAAAAAAGATACCCCACATCCAAGAGCAAAGGAGAAGTCCCAAAAAGACCTCTCCTTTTTGGGACCTCCTACCAAAAAGAGGGTAGGAGGGGAGAAATGGCATTTAGAATCAAACCCCATTCCTGCCAGAGATGCTTGGAGGGCTCAAACAAAACCTTATGCCCACCAGGACCCAGAGACCCCACAGAGTCTGAGCCAGACCTGTCTTGGAGTGTTTGAGTGTCTCCTGCAGAAGCATGGGTGAGCAGTAGCCTGCTGTGGGGACAGGGTCTCTGGCTGCAGCAGACCTGGGAGGCACAGTGTGTGGAAGAGGTTGCCATTAGCCCCACCATAGAGCCACCAAGTAGATGACCCACAAATTGGAGAACAATTGTATCAAAGAAGTTCTCACCCTGTTATGAAAGTTTTAGGGCCCACAACAGATTTCACAACCTGGAGATCAGCTAAGGGACTGAAAACCCCCAGGGAATTTGACTTTGAAGGCCAGTGGGATTTGATTACAGAACTTCCATAGGACTGGGGAAACAGACTCCTGAAGGGCACAAACAAAACCTTGTGTGCACCAGGACCCAGGAGAAAGAAGCAGTGACCCCACAAAAGACTGAGCCAGACTTGCCAGTAAGTGTCTGGGAGTCTCCAGCAGAGGTGTGGGTCAACAGTTGCCTGCACAGGGTCAGGGGCACTGAATACATCAGTGCTGGCATAAGTCCTTTTGAAGGAGCAATGTTACCCCTACCTTAGTTTGGCCTCAGGTCAAACAATAGGAAGGGAACACAGCCCCGCCCATCAACAGAAAATTGGATTAAAGATTTACTGGGCATAGCCCATCAGAACAAGACCCAGATTCCCCCACAGCCAGTCCCATCCATCAGGAAGCTTCCATAAGCCTCTTATCCTTATCCATCAGAGGGCAGACAGAATGAAAACCACAGTCACAGAAAATGAACTGAACTGATCACATGAATCACAGCCTTATCTAACTCAATGACTCTGTGAGCCATGCCCTGTAGGGCCACCCAAGATGGACGGGTCATGGTGGACAGTTCTGACAAAACATGGTCCCCTGGAGAAGGGAATGGCAAATCACTTCAGTATTCTTGCCTTAAGAAACCCATGAACAATATGAAAAGGCAAGAAGATAGGACAATAAAAGATGAACTCTCCAGGTCTGCAGGTGCCCAATATGCTACTGAAGAAGAGCAGAGAAATAACTCCAGAAAGAATGAAGAGAGAGCCAAAGCAAAACAATGCCCAGTTTTGGATGTTACTGGAGCTGGAAGTAAGAACTGTAAAGAACAATGCTGTTCTGATACTGTAAAGAACAATATTGCATAGGAACCTGGAATGTTAGGTCCATGAATCAAGGTAAATCAGAAGTGGCAAACAGGAGATGGCAACAGTGAACACCAGCATTTTAGTTGTCAGCGGACTAAAATAAACTGGAATGGGGGAATTTAACTCAGATGACCATTATATCTACTACTGTGGGCAAGAATCCCTTAGAAGAAATGGAGTAGCCCTCATAGTAAACAAGAGAGTCCAAAATGCACTACCTGGCTTCAATCTCCAATATTTCAGAATGATCTCTGTTCATTTCCAAGACAAACCATTCAACAGCACTGTAATCCAAGTCTATGCCCCAACCACTAATGTCAAAGAAGCTGAAGTTGAATGGTTTTATGATGACCTATAAGACCTTCTAGAACTAACACTCAAAAAAGATGTCATTTTCATCATAGGGGACTGGAATACAAAAGTAGGAAGTAAAGACAAACCTGGAGTAACAGGCAAGTTTGGCCTTGGAGTACAAAATGAAGCAGGGCAAAGGCTAATAGAGTTTTGCCAAGAGAACACACTGGTCATAGCAAACACCCTCTTCCAACAACATGCAAGATGATTACACATGGACATCACCAGATGGTCAATACCAAAATCAGACTGATTATATCCTTTGCAGTCAAAGATAGAGAAGCTCTATACAGTCAGGAAAAACAAGACTGGGAGCTGACTGTGGCTCAGATCATGAACTGCTTATTGCCAAATTCAGACTTAAATTGAAGAAAGTAGGGAAAACCGCTAGACCATTCAGGTATGACCTAAATCAAATCCCTTACTCTTCCCTGGTGTCTCAGATGGTAAAGCATCTGCTTGCAATGCTGGAGACCAGGGTTCATTCCCTGGGTTGGGAAGATCCCTTGGAGAAGGAAATGGAAGCCCACTCCAGTACACTTTCCTGGAAAATCCCATGGATGGAGGAGCCTGGTAGACTACAGTCAGTCCGTGGGATCACAAAGAGTAGGACACGACTGAACAACTTCAATTACGATTATATAGTGGAAGTGACAAATAGATTCAAGGGATTAGATCTGATAGAGTTCCTGAAGAACTATGGATGGAGATTCATGACATTGTACAGGAGACAGTGATCAAAACCATCCCCAAGAAAAGACATGCAAAAAGGCAAAATGGTTGCCTGAGGAAGCCTTACAAATAGCTGAGAAAAGAAGAGAAGCTAAAGACAAAGGAGAAAAAGAAAGATAAACTTTTCTGAATGCAAAGTTCCAAAGAATAGCAAGGAGAAATAAGGAAGGCTTTCTAAGTGATCAATGAAAAGAAACAGAGGAAAACAATAGAATGGGAAAGACTAGGGATCTCTTCAAGAAAATTAGAGATACCAAAGGAATATTTCATGCAAAGATGGGGACAATAAAGGTCAGAAAATGCATGTACCTAATGGAGGCAGAAGATATTAAGAAGAAGTGGCAAGAATACATAGAAGAAATATACAAAAAGATCTTAATGACCCAGATAATCATGATGGTGTGATCACTCACTTAGAGCCAGACATCCTGGATTGCAAAGTCAAATGGGCCTTAGGAAGCATCATCACTACAAACAATGCTAATGGAGGTGATGGAAATTCAGCTGTGCTATTTCAAATCCTAAAAGATGATGCTGTTAAAGTGCTTCACTCAATAAGCCTGCAAATTTGGAAAACTCAGCAGTGGCCACAGAACTGGAAAAGGTCAGTTTTCATTTCAATCCCTAAGAAAGGCAATGCCAAGGAAAGTTCAAGCTACCACACAATTGCATTCATCTCATGTGCTAGCAATGTAATGCTCAAAATTCTCCAAGTGAGACTTCAACAGTACGTGAACTGAGAACTTCCAGATGTCCAACTGGATATACAAAAGGCAGAGGAACCAGAGATCAAATTGCCAACATCTGCTGGATCATCAAAAAAGTAAAAAAAAAAGAAAACAGCATTCTAAAAAATAAAAGAAATTACTACAATCCTTTATTTACCCTTGTTGGCCCTTGTTTGGATTGTACCTTAAAGAATGGTCTAGCATGGTAAATTAAAAACCAGTTATACCATTACTTTCTCACTCAGCAGAATCATAAGGTCCCTAAGGCCATATTTTATGAAAATTACTGGAGATGAAAAAATACATTGTTTCCTAAAACAGAGAAAACTCCTCTGAATTCAGAAGTTTAGAATATAAGTTTTAGCACCTGATAAAAAAAATGAAGCAATATTGATATCATATGGAAAACAATGAAGACGGCTGACTTTGAGAATGAATCATGGAAAACTTTACATGACAATAAAACAGCGTCGAGAGACCAATAAAGCAACATTGAAAATTTGGATGTTGGCCAAATATTGTACAAGCACCACTTACATACAATGCATTGGCCCTTGGCACATAGCATCCCAGGAAAACCAAAACACTTTTGTTGCCTGACTTGGGCAGGGAGAGGTGACTCTTGGACACAAATAACTCTAAGGTGAGGGACAGGGTGTTAAGTATCCTCACAGAGAGGCATCTGAGATGTTATAGGAATTGCTTTCTTCTGATAACCTGCAGCAGTGTCATAGCATCCCAGGAAAACCAAAACACTTTTGTTGCCTGACTTGGGCAGGGAGAGGTGACTCTTGGACACAAATAACTCTAAGGTGAGGGACAGGGTGGTAAGTATCCTCACAGAGAGGCATCTGAGATGTTATAGGAATTGCTTTCTTCTGATAACCTGCAGCAGTGTTCCAATGGATCACTCCATCCCAGGAGAGGATCCTTGGGCTGAGCAGTATCATGCCTCAACACAGAACATGCAGTAGGAGTAGGCTTTTTCCTACTTAGTAGAGGGCTGAAGTGAACTTCAAATGTAACTCAGAAGCAGCAGCATCTTCAGTAAATGGGGAGAGGAAGACTCCAAGTTCCGTTTATTAAGATGTCCAGGGAAGGAAGTGGAATCCCACCTGGCAGGGGACACAGCATCAGAGGTTTCAAAGTCACAAGGGCAAATCATTTCAAACCCTCCATGATTAGGTCCCTGAGATGCAATTAGAAGAAAAGAGTTCATGTGAAGGAGTTCAGAAGTATTTATAAGAAGAAGCCCAAGAGAAATAATTTATTTCTGGATTCATAATGCTAAAGTTTCTCTCCTCCTTAATTAATTCTCTAGATCTTTGGAAACATAAAAGTGGCCTGGGAATCCAACCTGTGGGACTAAGTGGTACCAAATGCTGGGATGAAAGGCACACAAATCTGGTAGTCACCTGGGTGATTCTAAATATCTGGATGGTTGATTAGATATGTATTTAGTTTGGTTCCAAGGTTACTACTGCTGGACAACCATTGACAGTATGGTTGAACAACCATCAACAGGAGAATGTTGGGTTCCACCAAAAAAAGATACCCCACATCCAAGAGCAAAGGAGAAGTCCCAAAAAGACCTCTCCTTTTTGGGACCTCCTACCAAAAAGAGGGTAGGAGGGGAGAAATGGCATTTAGAATCAAACCCCATTCCTGCCAGAGATGCTTGGAGGGCTCAAACAAAACCTTATGCCCACCAGGACCCAGAGACCCCACGGAGTCTGAGCCAGACCTGTCTTGGAGTGTTTGAGTGTCTCCTGCAGAAGCATGGGTGAGCAGTAGCCTGCTGTGGGGACAGGGTCTCTGGCTGCAGCAGACCTGGGAGGCACAGTGTGTGGAAGAGGTTGCCATTAGCCCCACCATAGAGCCACCAAGTAGATGACCCACAAATTGGAGAACAATTGTATCAAAGAAGTTCTCACCCTGTTATGAAAGTTTTAGGGCCCACAACAGATTTCACAACCTGGAGATCAGCTAAGGGACTGAAAACCCCCAGGGAATTTGACTTTGAAGGCCAGTGGGATTTGATTACAGAACTTCCATAGGACTGGGGAAACAGACTCCTGAAGGGCACAAACAAAACCTTGTGTGCACCAGGACCCAGGAGAAAGAAGCAGTGACCCCACAAAAGACTGAGCCAGACTTGCCAGTAAGTGTCTGGGAGTCTCCAGCAGAGGTGTGGGTCAACAGTTGCCTGCACAGGGTCAGGGGCACTGAATACATCAGTGCTGGCATAAGTCCTTTTGAAGGAGCAATGTTACCCCTACCTTAGTTTGGCCTCAGGTCAAACAATAGGAAGGGAACACAGCCCCGCCCATCAACAGAAAATTGGATTAAAGATTTACTGGGCATAGCCCATCAGAACAAGACCCAGATTCCCCCACAGCCAGTCCCATCCATCAGGAAGCTTCCATAAGCCTCTTATCCTTATCCATCAGAGGGCAGACAGAATGAAAACCACAGTCACAGAAAATGAACTGAACTGATCACATGAATCACAGCCTTATCTAACTCAATGACTCTGTGAGCCATGCCCTGTAGGGCCACCCAAGATGGACGGGTCATGGTGGACAGTTCTGACAAAACATGGTCCCCTGGAGAAGGGAATGGCAAATCACTTCAGTATTCTTGCCTTAAGAAACCCATGAACAATATGAAAAGGCAAGAAGATAGGACAATAAAAGATGAACTCTCCAGGTCTGCAGGTGCCCAATATGCTACTGAAGAAGAGCAGAGAAATAACTCCAGAAAGAATGAAGAGAGAGCCAAAGCAAAACAATGCCCAGTTTTGGATGTTACTGGAGCTGGAAGTAAGAACTGTAAAGAACAATGCTGTTCTGATACTGTAAAGAACAATATTGCATAGGAACCTGGAATGTTAGGTCCATGAATCAAGGTAAATCAGAAGTGGCAAACAGGAGATGGCAACAGTGAACACCAGCATTTTAGTTGTCAGCGGACTAAAATAAACTGGAATGGGGGAATTTAACTCAGATGACCATTATATCTACTACTGTGGGCAAGAATCCCTTAGAAGAAGTGGAGTAGCCCTCATAGTAAACAAGAGAGTCCAAAATGCACTACCTGGCTTCAATCTCCAATATTTCAGAATGATCTCTGTTCATTTCCAAGACAAACCATTCAACAGCACTGTAATCCAAGTCTATGCCCCAACCACTAATGTCAAAGAAGCTGAAGTTGAATGGTTTTATGATGACCTATAAGACCTTCTAGAACTAACACTCAAAAAAGATGTCGTTTTCATCATAGGGGACTGGAATACAAAAGTAGGAAGTAAAGACAAACCTGGAGTAACAGGCAAGTTTGGCCTTGGAGTACAAAATGAAGCAGGGCAAAGGCTAATAGAGTTTTGCCAAGAGAACACACTGGTCATAGCAAACACCCTCTTCCAACAACATGCAAGATGATTACACATGGACATCACCAGATGGTCAATACCAAAATCAGACTGATTATATCCTTTGCAGTCAAAGATAGAGAAGCTCTATACAGTCAGGAAAAACAAGACTGGGAGCTGACTGTGGCTCAGATCATGAACTGCTTATTGCCAAATTCAGACTTAAATTGAAGAAAGTAGGGAAAACCGCTAGACCATTCAGGTATGACCTAAATCAAATCCCTTACTCTTCCCTGGTGTCTCAGATGGTAAAGCATCTGCTTGCAATGCTGGAGACCAGGGTTCATTCCCTGGGTTGGGAAGATCCCTTGGAGAAGGAAATGGAAGCCCACTCCAGTACACTTTCCTGGAAAATCCCATGGATGGAGGAGCCTGGTAGACTACAGTCAGTCCGTGGGATCACAAAGAGTAGGACACGACTGAACAACTTCAATTACGATTATATAGTGGAAGTGACAAATAGATTCAAGGGATTAGATCTGATAGAGTTCCTGAAGAACTATGGATGGAGATTCATGACATTGTACAGGAGACAGTGATCAAAACCATCCCCAAGAAAAGACATGCAAAAAGGCAAAATGGTTGCCTGAGGAAGCCTTACAAATAGCTGAGAAAAGAAGAGAAGCTAAAGACAAAGGAGAAAAAGAAAGATAAACTTTTCTGAATGCAAAGTTCCAAAGAATAGCAAGGAGAAATAAGGAAGGCTTTCTACGTGATCAATGAAAAGAAACAGAGGAAAACAATAGAATGGGAAAGACTAGGGATCTCTTCAAGAAAATTAGAGATACCAAAGGAATATTTCATGCAAAGATGGGGACAATAAAGGTCAGAAAATGTATGTACCTAATGGAAGTAGAAGATATTAAGAAGAAGTGGCAAGAATACATAGAAGAAATATACAAAAAGATCTTAATGACCCAGATAATCATGATGGTGTGATCACTCACTTAGAGCCAGACATCCTGGATTGCAAAGTCAAATGGGCCTTAGGAAGCATCATCACTACAAACAATGCTAATGGAGGTGATGGAAATTCAGCTGTGCTATTTCAAATCCTAAAAGATGATGCTGTTAAAGTGCTTCACTCAATAAGCCTGCAAATTTGGAAAACTCAGCAGTGGCCACAGAACTGGAAAAGGTCAGTTTTCATTTCAATCCCTAAGAAAGGCAATGCCAAGGAAAGTTCAAGCTACCACACAATTGCATTCATCTCATGTGCTAGCAATGTAATGCTCAAAATTCTCCAAGTGAGACTTCAACAGTACGTGAACTGAGAACTTCCAGATGTCCAACTGGATATACAAAAGGCAGAGGAACCAGAGATCAAATTGCCAACATCTGCTGGATCATCAAAAAAGCAAGAGAGTTCCAGAAAAACATCTGCTTCTGCTTCATTGACTACACTAAAGCCTTTGACTGTGTGGATCACAACAAACTGTGGAAAATTCTTCAAGAGATGGGAATACCAGACCACCCTACCTGCCTCCTGAGAAATCTGTATGCAAGTCAAGAAGCAACAATTAGAACCAGACATGGAACAACAGACTGGTTCCAAATTGAGAATGTAGTACATCAAGGCTGTATATTGTCACCCTGCTTATTTCTGCTTATTTAACTTATATGCAGAGTACATCATGTGAAATGCCAGGCTGGATGAAGCACATGCTGGAATCAGGATTTCTGGGAGAAATATCAATAACCTCAGATATGCAGATGACACCACCCTTATGGCAGAAATTGAAGAAGAACTAAATAGCCTCTTGATGAAAGTGAAAGAGGAGAGTGAAAAAGCTGGCTAAAACTTAACATTCAAAAAACTAAGATCATGGCATCTGGCTCCATCACTTAATGGCAAATAGATGGGAAAACAATGGAAACGATGAGGGGATTTATTTTGGGGGGCTTCAAAATCACTGCAGATGGTGACTGCAGCCATGAAATTTAAGGACACTTGCTCCTTTGAAGAAAAGCTATGACCAAACTAGGCAGCATATTAAAAAGCAGAGATACTACTTTGCTAACAAATGTCCATCTAGTCAAAGCTATGGTTTTTGCAGTAGCCATATATGGACGTGAGAGTTGAACTATAAAGAAAGCATCAAAAGAATTGATGCTTTTGAACTGTGGTGTTGGAGAAAGCTCTTGAGAGTCCCTTGGACTGCAAGGAGATCCAACCAGTCAATCCTAAAGGAAATCAGTCCTGAATATTCATTGGAAGGACTGATGCTGAAGCTGAAACTCCCATACTTTGGCTACCTGATGAGAAAACTGATTTATTTGAAAAGACCCTGATGCTGGGAAAGATTGAAGACAGGAGGAGAAGGGGATGACAAAGGATGAGATGGTTGGACGGCCTCACTGACTCTATGGACATGAGTTTGAGCAAGCTCCAGGAGTTGGTGATGGACAGGGAAGCCTGGTGTGATTCAGTCCTTGAGGTTGCAAAGAATTGGACATGACTGAGCTACTGAACTGGCCTGAAGCGTGACATTGTTCCTCTTTTCTTCAATCAGTGCCTGTGCTGTGTTGGATGCAACTTCTCTGTTGGGTGGTAGGCTTCTAAGTGACCTCATGGGCAGCTTAATAGCTTTCAACTCTCCTTCAACTCTTTAAAATCTCAGTTCAACTCACTGTCATCTGCCCTGTGCTCCAACTCAGTAACACCTATAAATCCTTCATTTGGAAATGAAATTCTTTGCATGTAATCCTATTTTTGATTAGAATTATCTCTATGCCACGTGATGTGATGTCAGTGAGCTTACTCTTAGAATTACATTCCAAACACATTGAGGGTTTTCAGATTGGCTGTTTGAATGAGGGATGTGCAATTCATGTGGAGTTTGGGCATTAGCTATTCATTGTGAGATGTAACTAGTAGCTTCTTAAATTTTGTCTTGTACTGCTGTGGATGATTTTGTAAAAGGACTTTGCTCTTTTCTTTGCTCTTTCCCTTGCACCAAAGTTAAGTGCCTCCAAATTTGAAAAAGAAAGAAAGAAAGGAGGGAAGGAGGGAAAAAAGAAAGGAAGGAAGGGAGAAAAGAAAAAGGAAAGAGGGAGGAAGGGAATGAGGAGGGGAGGAGGGAAGGAAGAGGGAGCAAGGGAAGTAATAAAGAGTGACCCAGGTACCATTTCATTCTGCATAGGGAGGAGAGTGAGGTATCGCCGAGTATGTGCCCTTTGAATGGCTCAGTTCAGTTCAGTCGCTCAGTCGTGTCCGACTCTTTGTGACCCCGTGAATCGCAGCACGCCAGGCCTTCTTGTTCATCACCGTCTTTCGGAGTTCATTCAGACTCACGTCCATCAAGGCTGTGATGCCATCCAGCCATCTCATCCTCGGTAGTCCTGTTCTCCTCCTGCTCCCAATCCCTCCCAGCATCAGAGTCTTTTCCAATGAGTCAACTCTTCGCATGAGGTGGCCAAAGTACTGGCGTTTCAGCTTTAGCATCATTCTTTCCAAAGAGATCCCAGGGTTGATCTCCTTCAGAATGGACTGGTTGGATCTCCTTGCAGTCTATGGGACTCTCAAGAGTCTTCTCCAACACCACAGTTCAAGGGCATCAATTCTT
>SJYX01022779.1:123590-152930 GCA_006410675.1 Oreotragus oreotragus
CATGATGAGAAATGCTGGGCTGGAAGAAGCACAAGCTGGAGTTAAGATTACCAGGAGAAATATCAATAACCTCAGATATGCAGATAACACCACCTTTATGGCAGAAAGTGAAGAGGAACTGAAAAGCCTCTTGATGAAAGTGAAAGAGGAGAGTGAAAAAGTTGGCTTAAAGCTCAACATTCAGAAAACAAAGATCATGGCATCCGGCCAGATCACTTCATGGCAAATAGAGGGGAAAACAGTGGAAACAGTGGCTGACTTTATTTATTTATTTATTTTTTGGCTCCAAAATCACTGCAGATGGTGATTGCAGCCATGGAATTTAAAGATGCTTGCTCCTTGGAATAAATTGTATGACCAACCTAGACAGCATATTGAAGCAGAGACATTACTTTCCCAACAATGGTCCATCTAGTCAAGGCTATGGTCATGTACGGATGTTAGAGTTGGACTATAAAGAACGCTGAGTGCCGAAGAATTGATGCTTTTGAACTGTGGTGTTGGAGAAGACTCTTGAGGGTCCCTTGGACTGCAAGGACATCCAACCAGTCCATCCTAAAGGAAATTAGTCCTGAATATTCATTGGAAGGACTGATGATGAAGCTGAAACTCTAATACTTTGGCCACCTGATGTGAAGAACTGACTCATTTGAAAAGATGCTGATTCCTGATGCTAGGAAAATTGAAGGTGGGAGGAGAAGGGGACAACAGAGGATGAGATGGTTGGATGACATCACCAACTTGATGGACGTGAGTCTGAGTAAACTCCGGGAGTTGGTGATGGACAGAGAGTCCTGGTGTGCTGTAGTCCTTGGGGTTGCAGAGTTGGACACAAGTGAATTACTGAACTGAACTGAACTGAATTCTTTTCATGTCTCGTAGTAGGCCATTTTATAATTTTACCAAATTTGTTTATCACCATTTATTAATGGAAATTTTGATTATTTTAACCTTTTGCTATTATGAAGAGTGCTTCAGTAACCTGGCTCATAACTCTCTTTGAAGTGAATCTAATTATGAACATCTTGTTATTTTCACTTTTTTTTTTTTCATTTCAACATCTACTGGTACAAACTTTACCATCACCATCACCAACACCATTTTATGTACTGGTATTTGACCAACTCTTTCCCTCTACATCCTTTAAGTGTTTTAGGATTTTTAAATTGGCCATTTACTTTTAGCTGTCAGGTATCTCATCGATGGGCTTCCCTCATAGCTCAGTTGGTAAAGAATCTGACTGCAGTGCAGGAGACCTGGGTTTGATTCCTGGGTAAGTAAGATCCCCTGCAGAAGGAAATGGCAACCCACTCCCGTATTCTCGCCTGGAGAATCCCATGGGCAGAGGAGCCTGGCAGGCTACAGTCCATGGGGTTGCAAGAGTCTGACACGACTTATTGGCTAAACCAACAACACCAACACCTCCTTTATAAAATAGAATACACCGGAAAAGGTGGTTTATCTCATGAAGTGGGAGCTGAGTTTCTGTTTCCAACTGCTTTTTTTTTTTTTTTTCATACTGTTTTTCCCCTGGTAAAATATTTTTCCCATTTGGTTTTACATGTTTATTTGTAACTAAACACAGAAATTTGATATGGCTGGACATAGGCTAATTAAAGATGCCAGATGTACCAACAAAAGGACAAGATTTTGAATACTACTCAGGCATTGTGTGGATCTGGCACAGGGAGACAAGAATATCCTCGGGGTTGGGATATATTAGAATCTCTTTTGTACATCTTGGCTTCACCTGTATATTATTTAGTTGTCATTATGACAATCAGCTGTGTGGATTCCAACATACTTCATGCAGGTGCACCCTGACAGTACCTTACCTCATGCTCTCTTTGTACGCCTCTCAACTTCAGGGCTGGGATTGACCCGTGATCGCTACCATGAGACCATCACTGATACCTATATCTCTACAATCTGAAAGCATGTATGATTGAAGAATGAACTTTTTGTTCATTGGGAGATAAGAGATGGTGGCTAAATTCACCCATTTTGTTTTCACCCATGAATATGATTGAGTTTATAAACCTTCTTGAAAAATCCAATGAAATTAAGCAAACAGTCTCACTGAGCTGAGTTTAGCTCAGTAACACATCCTAGAATTGGCTTTAACTGTTTCCTTCATTCACTATCCATGTCCCCCATTCTTATTCTCTGGAATTTTACTCCATATAACTGCACATAAATACTCTGCCTCAAATTGGGGTAGTGATGTGAGATAAGACCTTATATGTAAGATATTTAGGCAAGCATGGCCAAAGCAAACAATAGAGCATACAGATCAGCAGTCATAAACAGGAATTTAGTGATAATGGAAGCTTTTCCAGACGTGAAGATGGGACATGGTGATCAGAAATTCATTGTGTATATGGTAACTATATCTGTATTTAGTAATCTATGAAGGTACTCATCACTCAAGAATTTTGATATCATAAAGTTGTACTCTAGGTCAGGTAGGATTCGGATTTCTGAAAGGGTGGAGGGAATTACTGCTTGCAAGTGTAAGACTGCTCATGAGTCCTAGAGGACCTAGAGTTCTAGGCATTTGATGACCCAAAGAACTACTTTGAATAAAGATAATGGAGGTCCACAGGGGCACTAGGTCAAGGATGGAATAGAAACTGTATGTCCTGATATTGAATCACAAAAGTATTTAGAATTTCCTACGTCACCCTTGCCCAAGTTCAAGCTTGCAATTGGAGTGAGGTGTGGTAAGTAGGCAGGAGAGCAAAAGACCCCCTGGTATGCTGAAAGTGTTTCAAAGACCAAAGACTGGGAATGACACAGAAGTTGACAAGAGTGGCAGTGTTTCTACGCTTGATGACTCTATCAGGTGAAATGAAACAAATACTATCCTCCTAATGCAGACCATGTTTCTTGGTTTAGCATTTCACTCTATGACACACATGAATTTCTCTACCTATTTGATGAGAAAACTTGAACATGCCACCAAAATAAATGACAATCAGGGGTTTATCTTCAACAGTTTAAGACACATTCTTTGATGTACAATAGGAACTACACTGGAGGTTTAGTCAAGATCCCTGTCTGTAAGTGGTGCCCTTTAGTGAGTCATCTGATTTCTCTGATTCTCTTTTCAATTCTGAAAAAGAGGCTACTTTTCTTTGCCTTATCTAACTCATAGGTTTGCTATGAGTATGAAATATGATAATATATGTGAAAACAATGTGTAAATTGCTAAATGTTATGCAAATGCTAGTTATTATTATATAAGAAAGTATCTTTAATGCTTAGGAAAATAGAGCTCTTTATATGATTTGCCTTAAATTTTGCATATGATGCAAATGCAATAACATTAGCTTCAGGGTGGACAAATTTCCTATATTTATGATGTTAGGTTCCTGGACCACTGCTTTGTCCTTTCCAGTCTAATGCCAAAAATATAGCTTTCAAGCCTCTGTCCATGCAGCAAATGTCTCATTATCCTCTGCGGAAGTCTCAGTTTAGATGTCATTTTGTAAACAGCATCATTAAAGATTAAGAAAAGCATATCTGAGTCATTGTCATGTAAGTTACAGAGTCTTGAATAATATCTAAGGCAAAAATGTGTTATTTGTGGGGAACTTTATTTTTTATTTTCAGTGTTATAGGAAAGCATAAGAATTGTAAAGCAAAATGTCAAAATGTTTAAGGATTTCTGTGTGATACTATGTATGTAAATTTTCTCTCCATTATCCCCTTTATAGTGTTATTTGATATCCACATTACCATGTCAGTTTTTTCTAGATGGAATTATTCACACTCTTGATACTCAAATGTGTGGTCTATAGGCTAACAGCATTATAATCACCAGTCTGAAATTCATCAAGATTTCTCAGGTGATTCATAAAGTTTAAATACCAGAGGTCTACACTAACCTGTTCTTATGAATCAGTTCACTTCAGTCTTCTTAAATTTTTAGGCTCTGTTCCTGTGCCCCACTCTGCTTTGCTTTGGGATCTTTACATCAATTCCAGATTCTAGCCCTATGAATTTGTCTTTCTTTATAGTATATGTGTTCTCTCAAGTGTCTGAAATTCCTCTTTTCCTTATGCACGTTGTTTTGACTCACCAACTCATCCTAGTTGCTTTTAATACATAAACATATTGCTGTTGTTTAGTTGCTAAGTCATATCTGGCTCTTTTGCACCCCCCCGGACTATAGCCCACCAGGCTCCCTGTCTATGGGATTTCCCAGGCAAGAATACTGGAGTGGGTTGCCATTTCCTCCTCCAGGGAATCTTCCTGACCCAGAGATCAAACCTGCATGTCCTGCAAGTCTTCTGCATTGCAGGCAGATTCTTTACCATTGTGCTACCTGAGGAGCCCCATAGAAATATATGCTATATATTTATATTGATGATCTACTTTTTTAGAACCTAATCCCACACCCCTATCCATTCAACTCAGCCAGTACTGAATAGGCCAGGCCAACTCCTTAGGAAGGAAGGGAGTTGGAGAAAATCAATTTGGCAGTACCATAGAAGTTGCCTACATTAGATAGGGTATGAATATCTGAGTCTTGTTACATTTCTTATTCCTCTAGACTGGGTTTTTTGCTAGTCATCTGATCCTTTTCCTAGTATAAGCTTCTGGAAGATAAAGAGATCTCTGCCTTTACTTCCTAGACTCATTTCTGTATATAGGCAGTGATATACTAGAGTAGGCAAAACAGAGCAATAATTGATCCAAAAGTCATTTGATCTGGCTCTGGAAATTGCAAACTTATAACAAACACATCAAGATATCTAGCATACCAGTGAGAATGTGGAGAGTGCCACATCTTTTTATTCTATCTAGTGAACACCATGGCTACTTAACTGCTTCAGAGCTAGTGTGTGAAATTTGTTAGCAACACAATTGTTTGTGGCAATCTCTTCTTTGGGAAGGGGCAGTTTATAAGCCAGAGTATACTGTACAGTTTGTATATAAGAGACCAGTTCTCTTCCTTATGTGGTACCACAGAGACCGGACTGTCCACTCTCCTCTAAAATCTAGCACTTGCTTTTTCTAACAATTATCATCAGTGAGAAATAAATTCAAAAACTGGAAAACTATCATTAATATCCATTTTCTTAAAGATGAAACTGTCATGGAAAAGAGTTTTTTGACAACTGATTCCCATTTGATTGGGTCTGAGATAGGTTCATCTTTTTTTCAGTTCTTTGTGAACAATTGTGAAAGAGCAAAGGGCTGATGACTCATTGACAAAGATGCAGGACATTTGAGGACATGAGACCATTATCCTTCCTTTGACCACCTTCATTAGGGAATCTTTCACAGCCTTGTTTCTCAGAGTGTAATGAGTGGGTTCAGCCTATCATACAACATTGTAATGATATTACCCTTATCCTGGGAAGATGAGAGTGTGGGCTCATATGCGTTAAGATTGCTGGCCCATAGTAAATTGTGACCAGTCAAGTGGGAGCCGGTGGTAAAAAAGGCCTTGAGTCTGGCCCCTATAGAGTGGAACTTCAGGAAAGCCACAGGAATATGGAAATAAGAGAGCATAAGGAGCCCAAAAGGCAGGAACAGTATTAATATACTGCTAGCAAACATTAGGATCTCCTTTACTAGCAAGTAAGTTTGAAGATTACTTGGAGCTCACAAGTGAAATGGTTAACTACCTCATGGCCACAAATTGGATTGGTGTGACTAGGACAGGAATCATAACCATTAAGATAGCAGTGGCCTAAACTCCTGCCACCATCCAGATACAAACTGTCACACAGGGGTTTTGCAAAGGCAATAAACCTGCCATAGGTGATAACAGCTGAGTGCTGAAGGATTGATGCTTTTGAACTGTGGTATTGGAGAAGACTCTTGAGAGTCCCTTGACTGCAAGTAAATCAAACTAGTCAATCCTAAAGGAAATCAGTCCTGAATATTCATTGGAAGGACTGGTGCTGAAGTTGAAGTTCCAGTACTTCTGCCACCTGATATGAAGAACTGACTTATAGAAAAGACCCTGATGCTGGGAAAGATTGAAGGCAGGAGGAGAAGGGGTTGACAGAGGATGAAATGATTAGATGGCATCACCAACTCAATGAATATAAGTTTGAGCAAGCTCTGGGAGTTGGTGATGGACAGGAAAGTCTGGTGTGCTGCAGTCCATGGGGTCACAAACAGTCAGACATGACTGAGTGACTGAACTGAACCGAGGCGATAACAGCTAGAAGGAAACACTCCATTACCCCCAAGTAAAGAGAAGTCATCATTTGCAACAAGCAGCTACTATAGGGTGTAGTGGGAATGTCCTTAAAGCAATTCACCAGAACCATGGGTATGGAGCTTGTAGACTAGCAGATACCTGAGAGAGAAAAGTAGCTGAGAAACAAGTACACAGGAGCGTGAAGATGGGAATCAATCTGGATAATGACAATGATGAGAATATTGCTCACAATTAGATGAACAAAAGGAGCTGAGATGCAGGTAGTCTGGAGAGTCCCACCAGAATGAATTCCATCACATTTGCATTATTTTCTTCAGTTGAAGAAATCATTATCCTTTCTATGAAGAGAAAAGAAACAAGTACACAGGAGCGTGAAGATGGGAATCAATCTGGATAATGACAATGATGAGAATATTGCTCACAATTAGATGAACAAAAGGAGCTGAGATGCAGGTAGTCTGGAGAGTCCCACCAGAATGAATTCCATCACATTTGCATTATTTTCTTCAGTTGAGGAAATCATTATCCTTTCTATGAAGAGAAAAAGGAGGAAAATATGACAAATGTGACAGAGTCCTAAGAAGGCACTGGAAAAAGTGCAAGGCTGAATGGTGAGGAAGAACTTCACTTCACCAGAGGGAGGAAAAATACAGTTTATGCCACTCTAACTGTAATCCTTTGCATCTTTTCGTAGCTGTGGTTAGGTCAATGAGGCCTTGTTTTTAGCTCTTCATCCTCTCAACAGTCAAACCTGAAGAGGCAAAATCACACCCTCCTTGCAGACTATTTGTATTAAAATGGAGTCTTTTGTATAGAAATTTGTTTTGAGTGGCTAAACTTGATTTCATGTCTCTAATGAGTGTTCTCATGGTGAAGTGCAGCCTTTCAAAGGAAGGCTTTGAAAGGCTTTCCTATACTCACTAACACATTTACTTGGCTCAGAATAATAAGAGAAGCCATCCAATACAAGGGCAAGCATCTCAAACCTAAACAGAACATTTCCCTTGTCTTTGTCTAAGTAACAAAATAAAAATTATTTTGCTTCCAGTCAGACTTCAAGTCTTGAATATCTATTGTGTTTAGAGAACAATTTCTTAGGTACAAGAGGCTAAAAGATACAGTTGAAATTAAAGATCTGATCATAGAATTCAAGGAACTTGAAAAGGGACTTGGTCATTAAGAGAAGTTAAGAATGTGTCAAGTGTAGCTCTGTGCCAATTTTGAGCTTTGCTTTTTGTAAAATTGCATGTAACTCTCTCCCAGGATAATTGTAGTTGAGTTGAGTTATAACAAAGAACCAGTGAAATTTATAGGAAAGAGTACTGAAGTAAGGGCATTTTAGTTTTGGATGGACTCTTTAATTGCTATGTGACTCAACTGAGTGGCAGTTTCATTACCTATAGAATGAGAGGAAATATATGCCTTTCCTACGTCACAGAAATAGACAGATAGAAACAGACAAAAAGATTCAAGGGATTAGATCTGATAGACAGAGTGCCTGAAGAACTATGGACGGAGGTTCGTGACGTTGAACAAGAGGCAGTGATCAAGACCATCCCCAAGAAAAAGAAATGCAAAAAGGCAAATGGTTGTCTGAGGAGGCCTTACAAAATCCTTTGTTTTGTAATTTTTTTCCTGCTTCCAGATGCCATATCTGCCTTTTACCTGGCTTGTTGCTTAGTTGGTAAATCGTGTCTGAGTCTTTTGCAACCCCATGCCAGGCTCCTCTGTCCATGGGATTCTCCAGGCAAGAATACTGGAATGGGTAGCCATTCCCTTCTCCAATAAATCTGCCCAACCCAGGAGATTAACCTAGGTCTCCTGCATTGCAGGCAGATTCTTGACTGTATAAGCCACCAGGGAAGCCCACAGCTTCTATGTCGTGCTTGGCTCAGGTCTTACTCCCAAAGTCTTTCTAAGTTTTCTTGCTATTCTTTCTTAACCCCATTGTGTTAAATTTTCTTTCTATGGATTTTTCAGTGCCTCTCTCTGTCATCATCCTCATATAGTATGTTATAATTAGCTCTGTAGGTTTACATACTGTCTTCCAACAGATTCATAACCCATTGGGGGCAAGGACTGTGTACAAGTTGGGACCTGTATAACCCCAGTTCTTGGCATAGTCTTTGCATGTGATTGGATTCAATACATACTTGAAAAAAGTCTCTATTGAATTTGTTACACTGCTGCTGCTAAGTCGCTTCAGTCATGTCCGACTCTGTGCGACCCCATAGACAGCAGCCCGCCAGGCTCCCCAAGGCCCTGGGATTTTCCAGGCAAGAACACTGGAGTGGGTTGCCATTTCCTTCTCCAATGCATGAAAGTGAAAAATGAAAGTGAAGTCGCTCAGTTGTGTCCAACTGTTAGCGACCCAATGGACTGCAGCCCACCAGGCTCCTCCATCCATGGGATTCTCCAGGCAAGAGTACTGGAGTGGGGTGCCATTGCCTTCGCCAACTCGTTACACTGCTGCATTTATTTTATGTTTTGTTTTTTGGCTGCGAGGCATGTGGGATCTTAGCTCCCCAGCCAGGTACTGAACCTGCATCTTCTGCACTGGAAGGCAAAGACTTAACCACTGGACCAGCAAGAGGGTCCCAATACATACTTTTAATGGACAAATGCATTACATCTTTAACTAGAATTCTTGAATAATCACTTGAGGGATTGGGGGCAGGAGAAGAAGGGGATGACCAAGGATGAGATGGCTGGATGGCATCATGAACTCAATGGACATGAGTCTGAGTGAACTCCGGGAGATGGTGATGAACAGGGAGGCCTGGCATGCTGCAATTCATGGGGTAGCAAAGAGTCGGACATGACTGAGCGACTGAACTGAACTGAACTGAGTGCCAGCTAAATGGAAAAGAGCACAAATGTTGTGGCCAAGGACATATGGTTTATTTTTCTGATTTTCACCTCATTTTAATTATATTAAGAGTTCAAGAACATTTGAAAATGTACCTTGAAAACTAATTAACAGTACACTGAATACATGGTTGTTAAATGTTTCAGTGTCAGTTGGTGTTGTTTTTCTCCAATTCTTTGGTACACATCCAATGAGGAGGTTAGAATCACTGTTTTATTTAATCATGTTTACATGTCCCCATTCCTTTACTCTGCAGAGGTTTTCAACTAACTTTGAATGCTCTTGGACACAGGAACAAATAACGATAGATACCATCTACCACAAAATTAGCCATAAGCTAAACATGATTTAATAATACCCATTATATATTTATTTTAATATCTGTTTGTGATCTGCTAGACCTAAGCCAAGTCTGAAGTTATTGGCTTCAGTACCTTGTGACATGGCTCAGCTTCATACCGGTAAGAAAAAATAAAAATCAATGGAGACATTCATCAACTACAACACATGTGTGTTTAAAAATAATTGTAGAACAAGAACATATTTTAGATTATTTAAAGAAACCATTTTATATGAATCATATCATTAAATTCATAAAATATGATTTTAATACTTATTTGATATATTTAATAACTCTGAATACCACACAGGAGAAAATGAATTCTTACTTTCAAACCAGAGGGTGATGAGATCCTGCTTTTCAGATGAAGAGGTTTCCCTGGTGGTTCAGATGGTAAAGAATCTGGCTGCAATGCAGGACACCTGGTTCTGATCCCTGGGTTGGGAAGATCCAAGAGTAACACACACTTTCCAGATAAAGAAAATTAGTGTACATTATCCTCTGCTGCTCTGTTAGATCTGTGATGTTATGACCTGTGACTGCTAGAAGCCCTGGCTGGAGATGCCGTTTCACCTTCAGTTCCATGTATATACATTTTGTGTTAACATCTAAGGACCTTAAGATTACTAGGTACACATTCTTTGTTCTTGTGTGTGTGCTGAGTTGCCCAGTCATGTCCGACTCTTTTGGGACCCCATGGACTATAGCCTATAAGTGTCCTCTGTCCATGAGATTTCCCAGGCTATAATACTGGAGTGAGTTGACATTTCTTTCTCCAGGGGATCTTCCCAACCCAGGGATCGAACCCATGTCTCCTGCATTGGTCGGCGGATTCTTTACCACTGAGCCCCTGGGAAGCCTCTTTCTTCTTGAATTTTTATCTATTTTAATCATATATTAAAAATAGATTTATTTATATATAGATCACAAAGCATAACATTTACCCTTTCAAAATGTACTCATCAGTGTTTTGTATATTGAGAGCTTTGTGCAACATCACCACCAAGCAATAATAATGAGCCCAAAACATACAACAGCCTGGCTGTCATCCCAGATCATCTCTACTCTTACGTTTCTGGCCTGCTGACTCTTAAATTCCATCTCCATCTGTTTCCTGACTTTTGATCCTTTTTTTTCATTTAATGTTTGCTTCTATCACGGAGATTTGGCATTTATATTTTGTCTCTAATTTCTGACAGTCTTCAAGAACTTTGGTGTAGAACTGCTCACCAGTTTTCTTATTTTGGTTACCTCTGGGGTGCTTCTGCCTTGGCTGTTCTTTAACAATCTATGCACAGTTATAGCCCACCTCAACACTCCAGCCAGTTAACTATTTCCTATAAGAGGGTCATGTGAACATTTTGCTTCCAATTTTTGTTTCTTGGGACTCAGCCTTCAATGAAGCTATAATAACATGGACGAGCCCAGAATCTCTTGATATATTGAATTGATGGCTTGTGAAACAAGCAGTGAAGGAAATGTAGACATCTTGTTTAGGAGAAACTTACGGCATGCCCCCCAGGTATTGGGATCTGCTTCTAGGCCAGGTACATAAAGATATGAGGTATACTCCAGGGAAGTGCAGATGAGTTGCCTGTGGCTCCTGTGTCCAGATCATACCTGAAGGCTTTGCATACTGAGGGATGCTCAGCACAGAATGAACCATCTCAGTGCTCTTATTGGGAATGGGGAGCAGTAAAGGGGCACTTATGGCTGTCACTTTGATAAGAACATTACTGGCACTGAATGGACAGGGACCAGAGAGATTGGACTTCCTACATTGCACAGAGCAGCTCTGCACAAAGAGTATTTGTTGGTGTCCTACCTGACTTTGAATGCCTAACGGGGGACATGACAAAATAGGTGTCATCAAGAGTTTAATGAGTCTGATATGTTGAGGACTACTGACTCATCCCACAGCTTCCCTGGTGGCTCAGTGGTAAAGAACCTGCCTGCCAAAGCAAGAGTCTTGGGTTCAGTCCCTGAGTTGGGAAGATCCCCTGGAGAAGGAAATGGCAACCCACTCCAGTATTCTTGCCACCTGTGGCTCCTGTGTCCAGATCATACCTGAAGGCTTTGCATACTGAGGGATGCTCAGCACAGAATGAACCATCTCAGTGCTCTTATTGGGAATGGGGAGCAGTAAAGGGGCACTTATGGCTGTCACTTTGATAAGAACATTACTGGCACTGAATGGACAGGGACCAGAGAGATTGGACTTCCTACATTGCACAGAGCAGCTCTGCACAAAGAGTATTTGTTGGTGTCCTACCTGACTTTGAATGCCTAACGGGGGACATGACAAAATAGGTGTCATCAAGAGTTTAATGAGTCTGATATGTTGAGGACTACTGACTCATCCCACAGCTTCCCTGGTGGCTCAGTGGTAAAGAACCTGCCTGCCAAAGCAAGAGTCTTGGGTTCAGTCCCTGAGTTGGGAAGATCCCCTGGAGAAGGAAATGGCAACCCACTCCAGTATTCTTGCCTGGAAAATCTCATGGACAGAGGAGCCTGGCGGGCTAAAGTCTGTGGGGTTGCAAAGGAGTTGGACATGACTCAGTGACTAAACAACAACAACTTATCCCAGCAGCCCTCTACATGTCTGCTGCCTTTGCCCTTACACTCTGCCCTAACCTGGGATGTGGCCCACAAACCCTGCCTTTTCCTTCTGGGGCCACCCTGAACACTGAGCTAACCTTTGACAGGGAGATCTTTCTTTTCCTTTTCCTCAGAATAAGCTGGTTATGAGGCTCAGAAAGAGCTATGGTTGGACAGCTTCAACAATGGGAAAGGGCTGCAGAGCCAGCAGGTGAGTTTAAGTACAGCTGGAGGATCAAAGGGTGGAGTCTGGATCCAGATTGTCTAGATCTGAATTCCAGCTTTGCAACTTACTATCAGTGAGACCTTGAGGAAAACACCATTGCTTCCATTCCTCCCTCTGTGAAAATGGGGTAATATTGGTCCCTGCCCTAGAGGTTTGTTGTAGGATTAAATGTGTCAGTAACTATAAAGTGTTTGTGAGAGGGTCCAGTTTAGAGTAAGTGATGTGTTAGCTATAAATATTAAGAAGCCTACATCACTGGTGATTTATGCTGGAAAAGGAAGGTGAAGTGCCCCATCAATTAAGATACATAACCTTGGGCTTCCCTGATGACTCAGTGGTAAAAGATTCCACCTGCCAAAGCAGAAGACAGATTTGATCCCAGATCTGAGAAGACCCCACATGCTGCAGAGCAACTAAGCCTGTGCACCACAACTACTGAGCCTGTGTCCAGAGCCCAGGAGCCACAACTACCAAGCCCATGTGCAACAATTACTGAAGTTCTTGTGCCCTAGAACTTCTCTTGCTCCACAGCAAGAGAAGCCACCACAATTAGAAGCCCACACACCCCACTCTCTCAACCAGAAAAAGCCCGCACAGCAATGTAGACCCAGCACAGCCCAAAATAAACAAATAAAATTATTTTAAAATATGACCTTGAGCATTTCACTTTATCCATATGACTTTTCGTTTCTCACTGGTAAAATCAATGAATATTTGTCCTGCCCCTATTTGTCCCATGATGACTTAAAAGTTATCTTCCAAAGGTTTAGGGCACACAATAGCAAGCATCACATAATGCAGGCAGGAACTCACAGGCCAGTGTCAGCAGGACCGTGAGTCCCCTGCTTTTACAATTTCCTGGAGAGATGTTTTTGGGACATAGGGCTGGGTGCTGGCAGAGGTACTTTGCCTCCTGCTGTTTTCTCTTTTTAATGCAGAATGCATGACAGTGATCTGCCTCTGGGAGACAGATACTTTGAGCTTTGGTGCCAGGTTTTTAATGATGTACTGGAAAAAGCCAGCTCTCTAGCACGCACAGACCGTGAAAGAAGTTGCCAGGTCTCCCACAGAGAGAGGTCCATAGTCAAGAACTGGCACACCTGTTTTTCAGTACAAGAGTAAAAGGTAAAATGTAAGTAAACACACTTTTAGAATTGTTAGGCAGTATGTAACTTAATCTACCTATGAATACTAAAAAGTAATGGCAACAGAGTACAATGAAGAATACTATATGTATTGAATGGAATATATAGTACACATGATACTATGTTCTTTTTTACATCTTAACTGTCTAATCCTTTTTTATACCATAATTTTTCTTTCTTTCTTTCTTTCTTTTTTTTTTTTTAGCTTTGGCTGTGGTGGGTCATCATTGGATTGCCCGGGCTTCCTCTAATTGCAGTGCATGGGGGCTACTCTTTGTTGCAGTATGGAGGCTTCAAATTGTGGTGTCTCTTCTTGTTGCAGAGCACAGGCTCTAGGCACGCAGGCTTCAGTAGTTGTAGCACGTGGGCTCAGTAGTTGTGACCTGCAGGCCCTAGAGTATAAGTTCAGTAGTTGTGGTGCTTAGTGGCTCCACAGCACATGGAATCTTTCTGGACTGGGGATCGGAACCCTGTCTCCTGCACTGGCAGGCGGATTCCTATCCATTGCGCCACCAGAAAAGTCCTGGTATTATGTTCTTAATCCTAAATATATAACTTTGCTTTTAATAAGCATTTCTGGTTTTAAAATGATCTGTACTTATGATTGGTAGCTCATATCTGGGATGCAGAACCCCAAAGCTTTTAGGGGAGAAAAACAAAAGATTGTTTAATTAATATAGTTCTTGTTCTAACACTAATAGCAAGATTTTAAAGTCACAGATTCTCATAGTATTTATAATACACTCAGTTATTTGTACATTCACTAGACTAAAATCTATGTGCAATTCATATGTGATGCTGGAACTTGCCATGGAAATTTAATTTGTATGACCACATTTCAGAAAGGAAACCAAATATAACTTGCCCCCAGTCCAATAGGTGATGTGTGACAGAGTGTAGGACTCAGATCTGCATTTGCTACCTTGTAAACCAGTAATTTCCAGTACTGGACAGAAATGGAGACTATTTAGCTTGCATGCTTCAATATGTAAAGTGATACTGCCCACTGCCAGGGCTGGCTTCAAGGGCCTTAGTCAGTTGCATGGAATACCACATGTAGTTCAATGCGCTCTTAAAATTCTGCATTTTTTAGCAAGAGGGTCAGCATTTTGTTTGTCCAGGGTTCAGCATTATGTTGCTGGTCCTGCTTCTAGAAAACATCTGGACAGCTGTTTACACCGTCTTCATGTTTGTAATGAGTGTGAAAAAGCCTGGACTATTTAGCGAAACTGTTTCTGAACATCTTTGGAACTGAGCCATTTCTTTACACTGTTGGGAAAACAGCTTCACCTTTCAGATATCAGTTTCTTCTCTTGTGAGAATGGTACACATTTACTCTAAATGTGCTCACTTGTTGCTAAAGTGCTGGCTACCCGTGCTGATGCTTCTGAAGTCCTCCAGAGGAAGATACCTTGATGATTCTCTCTACAGTTACCTAGAATGCCCTTCTTTTGCCTTGAGCAACCCTCTTGGCAAACCATAGTACTTGGGACAAATGTGACTTCCTCTAGCTTCTTGAAGGAATATTTGTGTCTTCTCAGCAGTTATTTTTGAAATACAGTAGCTGAGGGAAAGGGAGAGAGAGAGAAATTATAAAACTGTCTATAGACTTCAAAATCACTGCAGATGGTGACTGCAGCCATGAAATTAAAAGACGCTTGCTCCTTGGAAGAAAAATTGTTACAAACCTAGGCAGTGCATTAAAAAAGAAAAAACCAGGGACATTACTCTGCTGACAAAAGTCTATCTAGTCAAACCTATGGTTTTTCCAATAGTCATGTATAGATGTGAGAGTTGGACCATAAAGAAGGGTTAGAACCAAAGAATTGATGCTTTTGAACTGTGGTGTTGGAGAAGACTCTTGAGAGTCCCTTGGACTGCAAGGAGATCAAACCACTCAATCCTAAAGGAAATCAGTCCTGAATATTCATTGGAAGGACTGATGCTGAAGCTGAAAGTCCAATACTTTGGCCACCTGATGCATAGAGCTGATTCATTAGAAAAAGAGCCTGATGCTGGGAAAGATAGAAGGCTGGAGAAGGGGACAACAGAGGATGAGAATGTTGGATGACATCACCGACTCAATGGACATGAGTTTGAGCAAGCTCCAGGAAATGATGGACAGGGATGACTGGCATGCTTCAGTCCATGGGGTTGCATAGTTGGACATGACTGAGTGGCTGAACAACAGCAAGACTTTGTCTCCTACCTAGAAAGAATACACTATCTCTCAGTGTGTTCCTATGGTACCCTATATAAACCTCTTTAATTGCTCTTATCACCTGGTTGTAAAGGTTTAAATGTGGTTCTCCTCTACTGGGCTACTTAAGTAGTGGAATATTGCCTTACCTTTAAAGCATCAGTATTTAGGAAAATTTCGATGAAATTTGGTAAAATGAAATAAAATGAATTGCTAAAGTTGGTCTGTATTCAATGACTTGAACTGTTATATATGTCAATCATAATTATGCACTTTTCAGGTGAGTTATGTGAAACTTCCCTAAACTCAAAACTTAATGAATCCCCAAAGTGAACGCATAAGTGCTTCATTACTATCACAGCATTTACATGAGAAATCTAAAAAAAAAACTGATACAAATGAATAGCTTACAAAATAGAAACAGACTCACTCATAAGAGAAGGAACTTATGAGTACTGGGGTTGGGAGGAAAGGGTGACAGGGAGGGATAGATTGGGAGTTTGAGATTGACATGTGTACACTGCTATATTTAAAACAACCAACAAGGACCTATTGTATAACACAGGGAACTCAATACTCTGTAATAACCAAATGGGAAAAGAATTTGAAAAAAAAAAAGAATAGATATTAATACATGTATATGTACAACTGAATCACTTTGCTTTGCACCTAAAACTAACACAAGGATACTCCAATAGAAAAAAAAAAATTTAGAAATCATAAGAGAAATAAAATCTTATAGGAATTATTTCCTTGATTAAACAGTTTGTCCTCTGTAACTGTGAGTTTCCGTTTTGTTATATTCATTAATTTTTTTTAGGTTCAACGTACAAGTTAAAATACAGTATTTGTCTTTCTCTGTCTGACTTACTTCACTAAGCATAAAACCTTCCAGATGTATCTATGTTGTTGCAAATAGCAAAACTTCATTCCTTTCATGACTGAGTAATATTATATATGATGAAGGTGAAGGTGAAGTCGCTCAGTCGTGTCCGACTCTTTGCGACCCTGTGGACTGTAGCCTACCAGGCTCCTCCGTCCATGGGATTCTCCAGGCAAGAATACTGGAGTGGGTTGCCATTTCCTTCTCCAGGGGATCTTCCTGACCCTGGGATCGAACCCAGGTCTCCCGCATTGGAGGCAGACGCTTTAACCTCTGAGCCACCAGGGAAGAGGATAATAATAATATATATATATATATATATATACACACACACTNAAAAAAAAAATTAGAAATCATAAGAGAAATAAAATCTTATAGGAATTATTTCCTTGATTAAACAGTTTGTCCTCTGTAACTGTGAGTTTCCGTTTTGTTATATTCATTAATTTTTTTTAGGTTCAACGTACAAGTTAAAATACAGTATTTGTCTTTCTCTGTCTGACTTACATCACTAAGCATAAAACCTTCCAGATGTATCTATGTTGTTGCAAATAGCAAAACTTCATTCCTTTCATGACTGAGTAATATTATATATGATGAAGGTGAAGGTGAAGTCGCTCAGTCGTGTCCGACTCTTTGCGACCCTGTGGACTGTAGCCTACCAGGCTCCTCCGTCCATGGGATTCTCCAGGCAAGAATACTGGAGTGGGTTGCCATTTCCTTCTCCAGGGGATCTTCCTGACCCTGGGATCGAACCCAGGTCTCCCGCATTGGAGGCAGACGCTTTAACCTCTGAGCCACCAGGGAAGAGGATAATAATAATATATATATATATATATATATACACACACACTACGTCTTCTTTATCCGTTTCTCTATTGATGGATGCTTAGATTGCTTCCATATCTTGGCAATTGTAAATAATGCTAATATCCAAGAGTGAGATTGGTGGATGATATGGTAGTTATATTTTTAATTTTTTCAGGAATCTCCATACTGTTTTTCATAGTGACTTTACCAGTTTACATCCCACCAATAAGGCACAAGGCTACCTTTTCTCCACATCCTTGCCAATACATATTATTTGTAGAATTTTGATGATAGTTACTCTGATAAATTGTAAATAATGCTAATATCCAAGAGTGAGATTGGTGGATGATATGGTAGTTATATTTTTAATTTTTTCAGGAATCTCCATACTGTTTTTCATAGTGACTTTACCAGTTTACATCCCACCAATAAGGCACAAGGCTACCTTTTCTCCACATCCTTGCCAATACATATTATTTGTAGAATTTTGATGATAGTTACTCTGATAGGTGTGAGGTGATTTCTCACTGTGGTTTTGACTTAGATTCCTCTGATGATTAATGATGCTGAGCAGCTTTTCATGTACCTGTTGGCTATCTGTATTTTTGGAAAAATGTCTGTTAGGCCCTTCTGTTCAGTTTCGATCAGATTGTTTGCTTTTGATATTGTGTTTTATGAGCTTTTTATGGATTTTGAATATTAACCCCCTGTCAAACATATCATTTGCAAATATTTCCTCCCATCCAGTGGGTTGTCTTTTCATTTTGTTGATGGTTTCCTTTGATGTGCAAAAGCTTTTAAATTTGATTGGGTCCCATTTGTTAATTTTTGCTTTTTATTTCCTTGCCTGAGGATATAGATCAAAAAAAAAAAAAAGTGCTGCTATAGTTTCTGTCATAGAGAATATTGCCTATGTTTTCTTCGAGTTTTATGATTTTTGGTCTCACATTTATGTCTTTAATCCATTTTGAGTTTATGTTTGTATATATTGTAAGAAAATGTTCTAATTTCATTTTTTTTACATTTAACTGTCCAGTCTTCCTAATACTGCTTATTGAAGAGACTGTCTTTTCACCATTGAACACTTTTGCCTCCTTTGTCGTATATTAACTGACCATATGAGCTTAGGTTTATTTCTGTGCTCTGTGTTCTTTTCTATTGATTCATATGTCTGCTTTTCTGCCAAAAACATGCTGTTTTAATTACTATCACTTTGCAGTATAGTTAGAAGTCATACTGTTCATACTGTTCATAGGCTTCTCAAGGCAAGAATACTGACGTGGTTTGCCATTCCCTTCTCCAGTGGACCACATTTTGTCAGAATTCTCCACCATGACCCATCTCTCTTGGGTGGCCCTACATGGCTCATACTTTCACTGAGTTAGACAAGGCTGTGGTTCATGTGATCAGTTTGATTAGTTTTCTGTGATTGTGGTTTTCATTCTGTCTGCCCTCTGAGGAATAAGGATAAGAGGCTTATGGAAGCTTCCTGATGGGTGACACTGACTCTGGGGGAAACTGGATCTTGTTCTGATGAGTGGGGGGCCATGCTCAGTAAATTTTTAATCCAATTTTCTGTTGATGGGCGGGGCTGTTTCCTCCTGTTGTTTAACCTGAGACCAAACTATGGTGGAGGTAATGAAGATAATGGCAACCTCCTTCAAAAGGTCCCATGGATGCCTGCCACACTNGCAAGAATACTGACATGGTTTGCCATTCCCTTCTCCAGTGGACCACATTTTGTCAGAATTCTCCACCATGACCCATCTCTCTTGGGTGGCCCTACATGGCTCATACTTTCACTGAGTTAGACAAGGCTGTGGTTCATGTGATCAGTTTGATTAGTTTTCTGTGATTGTGGTTTTCATTCTGTCTGCCCTCTGAGGAATAAGGATAAGAGGCTTATGGAAGCTTCCTGATGGGTGACACTGACTCTGGGGGAAACTGGATCTTGTTCTGATGAGTGGGGGGCCATGCTCAGTAAATTTTTAATCCAATTTTCTGTTGATGGGCGGGGCTGTTTCCTCCTGTTGTTTAACCTGAGACCAAACTATGGTGGAGGTAATGAAGATAATGGCAACCTCCTTCAAAAGGTCCCATGGATGCCTGCCACACTCAGTGCCCCCAACCCTGCAGCAGGCCACTGCTGACACATGCTTGCACTGGAAACTCCTGGACACTCACAGGCAAGTCTGGGTCAGTCTCTTGTGGGGTCACTGCTCCTTCCTCCTGGGTCCTGGTGCATACAAGGTTTTGTTTGCACCCTCCAAGAGTCTGTTTCACCAGTCCTGTGTAACTTCTGGTGGTTCTATGGTGGGGTTAATGGTGACCTTCTCCAAGAGGGCTTATACCACACCCAGGTCTGCTGCATCCAGAGCCCCTGCCCCTGTGGCAGGCCACTGCTGACCCGTACCTCCATAGGAGACACACACTCAAAGGCAGGTCTGTGGAGGCTCCTAGTTCACACAAGGTTTTGTTTGAGCACTCCAAGTGTCTCTGGTGGGTATGGGATTTTATTCTAAACGTGATTTTCCCCCCTCCTACTGTCTTGCCAGGGGTTCTCCTTTGCCCTTGGATGTGGGATATCGTGTTTTGGTGGGATACAACATTTTTAAGACCATCCTCGAGAAAAAGAAATGCAAAAAAGCAAAGTGGTTGTCTGAGGAGGCCTTACAAACAGCTGAGAAAAGAAGAGAATCTAAAGGTAAAGGAGAAAAGGAAAAATATACCCATTTGAATGCAGAATTCTGAAGAATAACAAGGAGAGATAAGAAAGACTTCCTCAGTGATCAATACAAAGAAATAGAGGAAAACAATAGAATGCGAAAGACTAGAGCTATCTTCAGGAAAACTAATGATACCAGTGGAAGATTTCATGCAAAGATGGGCACAATAAAGGACAGAAATGGTATGGACCTACAGAGGCAGAAGATATTAAGAAGAGGTGGCAAGAATACACAGAGGAACTATACAAAAAAGATATTTATGATCCAGATAACCATGATGGGGTGATCACTCACCTAGAGCCAGACATCCTGGAATGTGAAGTCAAGTGGGCCTTAGGAAGCATCACTATGAACAAAGCTAGTGGAGGTGATGGAATTCCAGTTGAGCTATTTCAAGTCCTAAAAGATGATGCTGTGAAAGTGTTGCACTCAGTATGCCAGCAAATTTGGAAAACTCAGCAGTGGCCACAGGACTGGAAAAGGTCAGTTTTCATTCCAATCCCAAAGAAGGCAATGCCAAAGAATGCTCAAACTACTGCACAATTGCACTCATCTCACACGCTAGTAAAATAATGCTCAAAATTCTCCAAGCCAGGCTTCAGCAATACGTGAACCGTGAACTTCCAGATGTTTAAGCTAATTTTAGAAAAGGCAGAGGAAGAAGAGATCAAATTGCCAACATTCATTGGATCTTAGAGAAAGCAAGAGAGTTCCAGAAAAACATCTATTTCTTCTTTATTGACTATGCCAAAGCCTTTGACTGTGTGGATCAGAATAAACTGTGGAAAATTCTGAGAGAGATGGGAATACCATACCACCTGACCTGCCTCTTGAGAAACCTGTATGCATGTCAGGAAGTAACAGTTAGAACTGGACATGGAACAACAGATTGGTTCCAAATCAGGAAAGGAGTAAGTCAAGGCTGTCACCCTGCTTATTTAACTTATATGCAGAGTGTATCATGCAAAATTCCAGGCCAGTGAAGCACAAGCTGGAATCAAGATTGCTGGGAGAAATATCAATAACCTCAGATAAGAACTAAAAAGCCTCTTGATGAAAGTGAAAGAGAGTGAAAAAGCTGGCTTAATACTCAACATTCAGAAAACTAAAATTATGGCATCCGGTTCCTTCACTTCATGGCAAATAGATGGGGAAACAATGGAAACAGTGAGAGACTATTTTTTTGGACTCCAAAATCACTGCAGGTGGTGACTGTAGCCATGAATTTAAAAGATGCTTGCTCCTTGGAAGAAAACTATGACCAACCTAGACAGCATTTTAAAAAGCAGAGACATTACATTGCCAACAAAGGTCTGTGTAGTCAAAGCTATGGTTTTTCCAGTAGTCATTAATGGATGTGAGAGTTGGAGTATAAAGAAAGCTGAGCACCAAAAAATTGTTGCTTTTGAACTGTGGTTTTGGAGAAGACTCTTGAGAGTCCCTTGGACTGCAGGGAGAGCAAACCACTCAATCATGAAGAAAATCAGTCCTGAATGTTCATTGGAAGGACTGATTTTGAAGCTGAAACTCCAATACTTTGGCCACCTGATGCATTGGAAAAGACCCTGATGCTGGGAAAGATTGAAGGCAAGAGGAGAAGGGGATGACAGAGGATAAGATGGTTGGATGGCATCACCGACTTGATGGACATGAGTTTGCGCAAGCTCTGGGAGTTGGTGATGGACAAGTATGACTGGCATGCTGCAGTCCATGTGGTCACAAAGAGTTGGACACGAATGAGCAACTGATCTGAGCTAGATGTCAGGAAGCTTGATATCTCTGGCTTTTTTTTTTTTCTCCTCTCTAGAGATTGCTTTGGCTATTCAGAGTTGTGATCACATAAAAATTTTAGGATTTTTTTTTCTAGCTCTGTGAATAGTATCATGGGTATTTTGATAGGGGTTGCATTAAATTTGTAGATTGCTTTGGGAAGTATGGCCATTTTCATTATATTAAGTCTTCCAAACTAAATGGAACATTTCCATTTCTTTTTAACATCTTCAGTTTGTTTCATCAGTGTTTAATAGTTTTTAGAGGATAAATCTTTCACCTCCTTGGTTAAGTTTATTCCTGGGTATTTTATTCTGATGCAATATTTATTTATTTATTTTGGCTACTCTGGGTCTTTGTTGCTTTTTCCACAGGCTTTCCCTAGTTGCCACAAGTGGAGGCTACTCTTTGTTTTGGTGCCCAGGCTTCTCTTTCTGGTAGCTTCTCTTTTTACAGAGCACATGCTCTAGGTGCTCGGGCTTTAGTAGTTATGGCACACAGGCTCAGGAATTGGAGCTCACATGCCCTAGAACATGCACACAGGCTACAGTAGTTCAGTAGCACATGGGCTTGAGAGTTGTGACTCACAGGCTCCAAAGCTCGGGCTCAGCATTTGTGGCACATGGGCTTAGTTGCTCTGAGACAATGTGAAATCTTCTTGGACCAGGGATTGAATCCCTGTCCCCTGCCTTGGCAGGTGGACTCTTATCCACTGCACCACCAGGGAAATTCCTTGATGCAATTTTAAAGGAGATTGTTTTTTGCTTTCTCTTTTTGGTAGTTCATTATTAGTGTAAAGGAAAGCGACAGATTTCTGTATATGTCTTGTATCCTGCAACTTTACGGAATTCATTTATTAGTCCTAATAGTTGTGTGTGTGTGTGTGTGTGTGTGTGTGTGTGTGTGTGTAGGCTCTAGGATTTTTAATATATAGTGTTATGTCATCTGAAAATTGGTGAAGGCAATGGCAACCCACTCCAATATTCTTGACTGGAGAATCCTGTGGATGGAGGAGCCTGGTGGGCTGCCATCTATGGGGTCGCACAGAGTTGGACACAACTAAAGCGACTTCGCAGCAGCAGCATCTGAAAATAATGAAAGTTTACTTCCCCCTCCCAACCTGGATAACTTTTATTTCTTTTTCTTATTGTTGTGAGTAGACTTACAATAACATGTTAAACAGAAATGGTAAGAGTAGGTATCCTTGTTTGCTCCTGATTTTAGAAAAGCTTTCAGTTTTCACCAGTATAGTGTTAGTAGTGGGTTTGTCATAAATGGCCTTTGTTATGTCAAGATATGTTCCCTTTCTGTCCACTTTGATTAGTTTCTATTATGAATGGATGTTGAATTTTGTCAAATGATTTTCTGGATCTACTGAGATGATCGTGTGTCTTTTATTCAGCTTTCATCAATGTGGTATATCACATTGATTGATTTGTGAATACTGAACCATTCTTTCTTCCCTGGAATAAATTCCACTTAATTATGGTATATGATACTTTTTAAATATAGCTGAATTCTGTTTGCTAATATTTTGTTGAAGATTTTGCAACTGTATTCATTAGGGATATTGGCCAGTAATTTTCTTTTTAAAAATATAAATTTATTTATTTTAATCGGAGGTTAATTACTTTACAATATTGTATTGGTTTTGCCATACATCAAAATGAATCCGCCATGGGTATACACGTGTTCTCCATCTTGAACCTCCCTCCCTCCTCCCTCCCCATACTATCCCTCTGGGTCATCCCAGTGTACCAGCCCCAAGCATCCAGTATCATGCATCAAACCTGGACTGGCGATTCATTTCATATATGATATTATACACATTTCAATGCCCTTCTCCCAAATCATCCCACCCTCTCCCTCTCCCACAGAGTCCAAAAGACTGTTCTATACATCTGTGTCTCTTTTGCTGTCTCGCATACAGGGTTATCGTTACCATCTTTCTAAACTCGATATATATGCATTAGTATACTGTATTGGTGTTTTTCTTTCTGGCTTACTTCACTCTGTATAATAGGCTCCAGTTTCATCTACCTCATTAGAACTGATTAAAATGTATTCTTTTTAATGGCTGAGTAATACTCCATTGTGTATATGTACCACACAGCTTTCTTATCCATTCATCTGCTGATGGACATCTAGGTTACTTCCATGTCTTGGCTATTGTAAACAGTGCTGTGATGAACATCGGGGTACACGTGTCTCTTTCAATTCTGGTTTCCTCGGTGTGTATGCCCAGCAGTGGGATTGCTGGGTCATAAGGCAGTTCTATTTCCAGTTTTTTAAGGAATCTCCACACTGTTCTCCATAGTGGCTATACTAGTTTGCATTCCCACCAACAGTGTAAGAGGGTTCCCTTTTCTCCACACCCTCTCCAGCATTTATTGCTTGTAGACTTTTGGATCACAGCCATTCTGACTGGCGTGAAATGGTACCTCATTGTTGTTTTGATTTGGATTTCTCTGATAATGAGTGATGTTGAGCATCTTTTCATGTGTTTGTTAGCCATCTGTATGTCTTCTTTGAAGAAATGTATATTTAGTTCTTTGACCCATTTTAAAAAATTAATTAATTTATTAAAAAAATTTTGGGGGGTCATTTATTTTTCTGGTACTGAGCTGCATGAAAGAAAGACTAATCCTTTTTCAAATTTTAAACTGGAGAATAATTGCTTTATCATGTTGTGTTGTTTTTTGCCATACATCAACATGAATAGCCACAAGTATACATATGCCACCTCTCTTAAACCTCCCTTCCACCTCTACCCCATCCCAGAGTAGGTTAGCTCCCTGCATCATACAGCGAATTCCCATGGGCTATCTATTTTACATGTGGTAACATATATTTTCAATGCTCTCAATTCATCCCACTCTCTCTTCCCCTACTGTGTTCACAAGTCTGTCTTCTATATCTGCGTCTCTATTGCTGCCTTGCAAATTGGTTCATTAGTACCATTTTTCTTGATTCCATATATATGTGTTAATATACAATATTTGTTTTGACTTTTCTGACTTACTTAGAGCTTGTATAACAGGCTCTAGGTTCATCCACCTCATGAGAACTGAGTAAAATTCATTCCTTTTTGTGCCTGAGTAATATTCCATTGTACATATATACTACAGCTTCTTTATCCCTTCATCTGTTGATGGACATTTAGGTTGCTTCCATGTCTTTGATATTGTAAATAGTGCTGCTATGAACACTGGGATGCATATATCTTTTCAGATTAGTGTTTTCTTAAAAACACTTTTTTAAGGAGGAAGCTTGATCCTTTCTTATATAAGACTTGATGCACAAAAAAGTAGTTTAAAGTATACATTAAGTTGTTTGCATAGCTAGAAATGTGGTATTCTGGATAATTAAATCTACTATATACTGATATCTATGTATATGTATATTTACCTTTATGAATATTATTAACGGTAAGGTCAATTTATTCAATAACTTGATGAAAGTAACAATTATTAAGCATAAAATTAATGTTAAGTTTGTAGTTCTGGGTCATCAGTAAGAGATAGGAAGTGAGAGGCAAAAATGAGGAATAGAGGAAAGAAGGCAGAGAGAAGAGAGAACATCAATATCAAGAATGAAGTATGGAAGAGAATAATTTGATTGCAATAAAGGAGGGTAGAATTGGAAGACAATTAAAGAGAGGCAGATTTCAGCTGAATAGGAGGACAGATTTTCTGTCTAGATAGCTAGAGTTATCTAATATGATGGAATAAGCAGTTTCATGAATTAGTGGGCTCCCTCCTTCACTAATGCACATTCAATTTCAGCTTGGTTGTCTGGGAAATCCCATGGACTGAGGAGCCTGGTAGGCTACAGTCCATGGGGTGGCCAAGGGTCAGACACATCTGAGCTACTAACACTTTCACTTTTCACCAGCCAACAGTATGCAACTGGCTATTTCCAATTTCCACAGGTTCTTACTTCCATATCACTTTTTTTTAGCTTATTACTATAAATCCGCCCATGGTAAGCATCCTTCACCCCACCCTCCCTAACCCTAAAACTTTATCCAGTACTGATACAAGAAAGTTTGGATTACATCACTTCTGCTACTACCATCAGTTCTAATACACTCCTAACATATTTCTTGGCTATATGATAATAAGATATTCTTAAGATTATATTTTCATAGTGAAATGGTGGGGATAAAACAGTAAGGATAGAGAATTTGTTCTTACATTTTAATATCCTTAGCCTCATGTGCTTAATTTGGGAAAGTAAGTGGGAGGTAAGGAGGAATGTGCACTGAGAAATCCTTGATTTTAGATACTTTTTGTGGCCTCGATTCACCGCAAAGGTCATGGTTCCCCTCTGCTGAGCTAAACCCTTCTTCTCTTTAAGTAAATTAAATTTGACAGATAAATTTTGAGCATCTGTAATGTACATGATACTGTGCTACCTGCTGTGTTCTTATAGGACTCTGCATATACTTGTATTAGAGCACTCTGTGTGTTAAGTTGTTGCTGTTTGTTTAGAGTCTGGTTTCCTCACTACACTGAGAGAGAGAGAGAGAGAAATAATTTTTTTAAGTGTATCCAGTGCTCAGTACACTGTCAAGGACAAAAAGGGTGCTCAATAAAGGTTGGAAGGAGAAATTTGTAAATACTTTAAAAGAAACAGAGATAAGTGAAAGACATGGTCCCTGTCCTGGAAGAGGTTACCACCTAGCAGGTAGAAGAGGAGATGACCTCAGGATACAAATAACTTGAAAGAAGTCACACAAATAAGTCTTGCCACTCTATTTTAGAACCCAGTGAATAACTGAGAGATTTTATTTTGACCAGGGCATCTTCAGTTTATCTAAATTTGAACTCAATGAAACTTTGGGGGTTTACTTAATAAAGCCTTATGGCAGATTTATACTTGGCCCCAAATTTTCTGTATTGTCTTCAAATAGGCTTTTATTTTGTCTTAGAATTGCATGATTTGATAACCAGCTTCATTTTTCTGCTAGCCAATATTTTTTCTCACCATGAAAGGTCCTAATATTAAAAATCAAAGTAAAGTTGTTGTTTTCTTGGGAGAAAAATGGGAAGGTAGAGGAATGCTAACTGAATTTTCTGAATCTAAAACTGATATGGGTATTCTGACAATTATGAGGCAACTTTCAGGAATATCATGATGGAGTATTAGAAGCTGAGCTTATCCTAGATAATTGAGTTATGAGGGATAATATGGTGTTTAAGGGTGTGAGCTCTGCAGACAAACATAGGTTTGAATCTTGCCCTTTCTACTTCATGTGACCTTGGCCAAATCATCTAACTTCTCTGAGTTTTAGTTTTGTCATTTGTAAAATAATTTCTACTCTAGAGTAATGTTACGAATTTTAAATGAGATGATAGATAAAATATTATCCTCAGTATACAATAAGTACTGGATACATTCATTTCTATTCTATTGTTATTACAGGAGTGTATGATGTTCAAGTGATATAGGAATTGACTAGAAGTTGGACAAGATGGCTTTTTAAGTTATTCCTGGTCAGAGACACTGAGTTTATAATTCTTTGGCCAGGGGGAAAATAAACTTTACTTACCACTGCCTGTGCTGATCAGATAACCTCAAAGCCCAGACACACTGCATAATTCTCCGACAGCAATAACTCAGCTGGCAGTTTCCAGGCAGAGATGTAGAAGAAAGTCCAATATCCGGGAAGGGCTAGGATCTACAACTTCCTGTGGCCTGCCTAGTGAAATTTGACCAGATAAGAACAGTTAATAAAAAGCTCTTGATATATAAAAGCTCCTTTTATCTCTGAATGAGAGTATATTGATGTTAAATACCTGAATGGATGAGATTAATTTGAATAGTCTTCTATTGTTGCAAGAAATATGGAAAAGTATCCAGGAAAACTTGAAAAACTCATTTTTATGGCATGAACTGAAAGAAGTATTTTCTTATTCTGAAAAAAATGATGCTTCCACTGCCTGTGTGAGAGTAGAAGCATTTAAGGTGGAAGCTTTCAAGCACTGGACCCAGAGCCACCCCTTTGTGGTGTCTAAGAAGAGATCAACTCTCATATTCTGGACCTGCCTTCTGTGACACTTTGCAAGTCATGCCAGATTCCTATCAAGGCCAAACAATTTACCTTGAGGTCCACAAGTTTTTCCAACTGCAGTTAGTGACTTGAATTAAGAAAGCACTGCATTTCGATGAAAACATTTAATGGCTATAAATTCAATTTCCAAGAAGCTCTTCTCTTTTGAATACTCAAGCAGTAGGGTCCCTGGGCAATGGCCTTTTATTTCTCTTGCCTGCTCTGCAATGATTACAGAGACAATCCAGGTAAATATTTTGATAACTTGATTCTCCGAGTGATCCCTCTCCATTTTAATTTCTGGAAACAAATTTTTTTAAGCATGATCACACACTTTTTCTCCTTCCATCATGAACAGGAGAATTTACCATAACATCAAAGACTGCATTCATGCCTCAAACTCCCTAGCCTGATAAGGATTTAGCAAGAAAGCAGCATGGCATAGTATTTAAGTGAGAGTTCTGTTGTCAGACAATCCTGAGTTGGATTTCCAGATTGCCACTTACTAATTGTGTGAACTCTGCATCTCAGTTTCTTCATCTGAAAAATAAATATGATCATAGCAATACTTATCTCATAGAGTTATTTTCATAATAAAATATAACAATGCACAGCAGTACCTGATTAGTGTTCAGTAAATGGTAGCTACTATTACCGAGAAGCAAATTTCTTCATCAAGTTCACAAGATGAGAGGATGTAGCTGGAAGTGGTAACTGTGTATACAAGTACTTTTTGAAATATTAGATGATTCTGAAAGTATGTTGTTGTTCATCTCCTGGAGTTTGCTGCTTTGGCAGGTGGGTTCTTTACCACTAGCGCCACCTGAAAAGGCCTGAGTTTGTCATATATGGCTTTTATTATGTTGAGGTATGTCCCTCTCTTTGATACTTTGGCCACCTGATGCAAAGAGCTGACTCACTGAAAAATATCCTGATGCTGGGAAAGATGGAAGGCAAAAGGAGAAGCAGGTGTCAGAGGATGAGATGGTTAGATAGCACCACTGACCCAGTGGACATGAATTTGAGCAAACTCTGGGAGATAGTAGAGGACAGAGGAGCCTGGTATGCTGCAGTCCATGGGCTCATAAAGAGTTGGACATGGCTTAGTGACTGAACAACAGCAACCACAACGTTCCCTCTACTTTCTAGAAAGTTTTCTTTTTATCATAAATGGCTGTTGAACTTTGTCAAAATAATTTTCTGCACCTATTGAGATGATCATATAGTTTTTATTTTGCATTTTTAATATGGTGCATCATATTGATTGATTTGCATATATTGAAGAATACTTGCATCCCTGGAATAAATCCTACTTGATCATGGTGTTTGATCTTTTTAATATGTTGTTCGGGGAAGGCAATGGCACCCCACCCCAGTACTCTTGCCTGGAAAATCCAATGGATGGAGGAGCATGGCTGCAGTCCATGGGGTCACTAACAGTCGGACAGACTGAGTGACTTCACTTTCACTTTTTTCTTTCATGCATTGGAGAAGGAAATGGCAACCCACTCCAGTATTCTTGCCTGGAGAATCC
>SJYX01022779.1:167785-184129 GCA_006410675.1 Oreotragus oreotragus
ATGATCTCCTTCAGAATGGACTGGTTGGATCTCCTTGCAGTCCAAGGGACTCTCAAGAGTCTTCTCCAACACCACAGTTCAAAAGCATCAATTCTTCGGCACTCAGCCTTCTTCACAGTCCAACTCTCACATCCATATATGACTACTGGAAAAACCACAGCCTTGACTAGATGGACCTTTCTTGTCAAAGTAATGTCTCTGCTTTTGAATATGCTATCTATGTTGGTCATAACTTTCCTTCCAAGGAGTAAGCGTCTTTTAATTTCATGGCTTTAGTCACCATCTGCAGTGATTTTGGAGCCCCCCAAAATAAAGTCTGAAATGCCTCATTTTAATTAATTTTCTAATATAAATAATTTAAGGTATAAAACTTCCTATAAGAACTATAAGGCATCACACAAATTTTGATACATTGTGTTTTTATTGTAATTCATTATTTTCCTTTTGATTAATTTTTCTTCTATACATTATTGCAAAATGCATTGTTTAATTTTCACATATATGTCAGTTTAAAAATATTTTATTATGATTTATCATATGTTGCTCAGAGGGTCTACTCTATATGATATCAGTTCTTCTAAATTTATTGAGGCTTGTTTTACGGCCCAGCATATTATTTATCTTGTACCAAATAAAATTGGAAAGAACATGTATTCTGTAGCTCTCCTGTGTAGTTAAATATAAATAACAATTAGACTAAGTTGTTTAATAGTGTTATTCATCTTTTGAGTCTTCATTATGTATGTCTTTGCCTGTGTGTGCTCAGTCATGTCTGACTCTTTGTGTCCAAATCTTTGTGACCCCATAGACTGTAATCCAGTCTCCTCTGTCCACAGCATTTCCCAGATAAGAACACTGGAGTAGGTTGCCATTTCCTATTCCAGGGGATCTGCCCAACCTAGGGATTGAACCCACCTCTCTTGTGTCTCCTGTTTTGGCAGATAGATTCTTTACCACTGCACCACCTGGGAAGCTCCTTTGTATGTATGTATTATTCTCATTGTTCTATCAATTGCTGAGAGAGAGGTTTTATAACTTTCAGTTATTATTGGGGAATTTTCCCTTTCTTTTTAAAATTATTCATTTCTTTGAGTTGTTTGTTTGTTTGGCTGCACTGGGTCTTCGTTGCTTTGCACAGGCTTTCTCCTGTTGCAGTGCCAGGGCTTCACATTGGTGATTTCTCTTTTTACAGAGCACAGGCCCCGAGTGTGCGGGCTTCAGTAGTTAACGGCTTGTGGACTCCAGAGCGTGGGCTCAGTACTTGTGGCACACGGGACCAGTAGCTCCACAGCATGTGAAATTTTCCCAGACCAGACACTAAAACTATGTCCTTGCATTCGCAGGTGGATTCTTCCTTGCGCCACCAGGGAATTCCGTCAAGTTCTTCTTTTACTTCTTAAATTTTGAAGCTATGTGTTTAGTAGTATTGAAGATTGTTACAGCTTTTGTATATTTATCATTTCAGTTTAGTCACTCAGTCGCGTCTACCTCATTGTGGCCCCATGGACTGCAGCAAGCCAGGCCTCTCTGTCCATCACCAACTCCCAGAGCTTACTCAGACGCGTATCCATCGAGTTGGTGATGCCATCCAACCATCTCATCCTCTGTTGTCCCCTTCTCCTCCTGTCTTCAATCTTTCCCAGCATCAGGGTCTTTGTATGAGGCAGTTCTTCACATCAGGTGGCCAAAGTATTGGAGTTTCAGCTTCAGTATCAGTCCTTCCAATGAATATTCAGGACTGATTTCCTTTAGGATTGAGTGGTTTGATCTCCTTGCAGTCCAAGGGACTCTCAAGAGTCTTCTACAACACCACAGTTCAAAAGCATCAATTCTTTGGCACTCAGCATTTTTTATGGTCCAAATCTTATATCCATACATGACTACTGGAAAAACCATAACTTTGATTAGATGGACCCTTATCAGTAAAGTAATGTCTCTGCTTTGTATTATGCCATCTAGGTCGGTCATAGCTTTTCTTCCAAGGAGGAAGCATCTTTTAATTTCATGGTTGCAGTCACCATCTGCAGTGATTTTGGAGCCCAAAAGAATAAAGTTTCTCCCTGTTTCCACTGTTACCCCAACTATTTGCCATAAAGTGATGGGACTGGATGCCATGATCTTAGTTTTTTGAATGTTGAGTTTTAAGCCAGCTTTTTCACTCTCCTCTTTCACCATCATCAAGAGGATCTTTAGTTCCTCTTCACTTTCTGCCATAAGGGTAGTATCATTTGCATATCTGAGGTTATTTTATCAATATTTTTCCCTGCAATCTTGATTCCAGATTGTGCTTCATCCAGCCCAGCATTTCGCATGATGTACTCTGCATGTAAGTTAAATAAGCAAGGTGACAATATATAGCCTTGTTATACTCCTTTCCCAATTTGGAATCAGTCTGTTGTTCCATGTCCAGTTCTAACTGTTGCTTCTTGACCTGCATACAGATTGCTCAGGAGGCATGTCAGGTGGTCTGGTATTCCCATCTCTTTAAGAATTTTCCACAGTTTGTTGTCATCTGCATAGTTAAAGGATTTAGTGTAGTCAGGGAAGCAGAAATAGATGTTTTTCTGGAACTCTCTTGCTTTTTTGATGATCCAACAGATGTTGGCAATTTGATCTCTGATTCCTCTGCCTTTTGTAAAACCAGCTTGAACATCTGGAAGTTCACAGTTCACATACTGTTGAAGCGTGGCTTGGAGAATTTTGAGCGTTACTTTTGCTTGCGTGTGAGGTGAAGTATATTTATCTTTATTCAAAATAAAGTGGTTATTTTATTATTATGATGTCCTTATTTGTGTTCAACCGTTTTTTTTCTTGAAGACTATCATACCCAATACTGATATTGCCATTTCAGCTTTGTTATGCTGTTTCCTTCATATATTTTTCCATCCATTAATTCAAGTATTTCTATACCTTTATTTTAAAGTGCAATGCCTATATGTAGCATTTTTTCCCCTTAATCCATACTGCAAATGTCTGGCTTTTAATTAATCTATTGGATGTTTAGCTATAATTATTTACAATAATTTTTAATGGTTTTTCTGGTTTACAGTTCAGGTCCTTAACTTTTCAGTCTAATAGAGTTAGCATTATACTATTTCATATTAATGTAGAAACATTGAAAACATTTTGGTCTATTTACTCTATTCCCATCTCTGTGCTCTCTTTGGCATATACAGTATATCTTTATATGTTATAAATCCCATTATGGCTATAATCTTTGCTTTATCATTCATAAGTATAAAAGAATTAAGGGAAAATTTTCATTTTCTTTTACCTTAAAATAGCCTACTGCCATGTTAATTTTAAGCATATTTTAACTTGATATAAAATTGTAGGACAACAGTGTCTCTTTCACTATTAAGTTTTGGGAATGCTTTATATATTCTAGATAGTTGTATATTTTTGGATTTCTAATTAGCACATTTTTTCTCCCAGTCTGTCTTTTCACATAGTCTTTTGCAGAGCAAAAATGTTTAGTTTTGATGAAGTCCATTTTATCAATTTTTCCTTCCATGGATTGGAATATTATTGCCAAGTAAAATAATTATTTGCCTAGTCCTAGATCTGAAAATTTTTCTCCTATTTAATAAAATTTTAATACTTTTAAGTTTTATATTTCAATATCTGATGTATTTTGAGTAAATTTTTTATGTGAAGTATGAGATTTAGGTTGAGGTTTATATTTTTGCCTGTGGATTTCCAACTGCTCCAGCACCATTTATTGAAAAAGTTCTCCTTTCTCCAATGAATTATTTTTCCAAATTTGTAAAATACCAGTTCAACAAATTTGTGTGAATCTACTTTTGGACTCTGTATTCTGCTCCACTGATCTATGTGACTAGACCTCCACCAATAGCATGTGGTCCTCATTACTGTAGCTCTCTATTAGGACTTAATGTTCAGTATGAGGATTCCTACCTCTTTGTTCTTTTTCATGATTATTTTAGCTGTTCTCGGGATAGTTGTATGTTTATATTTTGTAGAGCTGAAGTAAACAGTTCAACAGATATTTCTATAGCAAAGATGAGTTTGAGATTAGCAGAGAATTGTAGTTTGGGTCTGCGTCTGTGGCCAGTGTCTGCATGGCAAGGAAGGAGAATGTTTTTCAGAAGGAAAAGGGAAGTTGGGAGGGCTGTAATAAACAGTATGTTCAGTCACTCAGTCATTTCTGACTCTTTACAGCCCTGTGGACTGTAGCCTGACAGGCTCCTCTGTCCATGGGATTTTCCAGGCTGGGATACTAGAAAGGGTTGCTATTTCCTTTTCCAGGGGACCTTCCCGACCCAGGGATTGAACCAGCATCTCCCGTGTCTCCTGAATTGGCAGGCAGATTCTTTACCCCTGTGCCACCTGGGAAGCCTCAGTAAATAGAGTCCATGGATTTTCATTGGATGAAAATTTCCCTCCAGTAAGACTCTGCTGTTTTCACAGGGAATGAGAGCCTCCCCTTCTGATCTCCTAATCCTATTTAGTTGAAAGTTTCTGTTTATTAATTTTTTTGCAATATGAACTTTATAATAAGCTTCTCTATATTTACATAAGTTTTTCTTTTTCTTTTTTCTTTAATTCAATAGAAATTACATTAAACCTATAAACCAATTTAGAGAGAACTGTCTTTATTGTGTTTAATCTTCAAATACATGATGAAAACAGTGAATCTTTCCATTTGTTTACATCTTTGATTTCTTTCAGCAGAATTTTGTAACTCAGCATATAGATCCTGTACATGTTTGTTAAGGTTATGAATAAAGTAGGAGAAATGATTCTACTTAAAACTAAGGCCTGTTAAAGACTAGCTAAGTCTTTCATTTTTTATGTTAACAATAAATGATATTACATTTCTAATTTTGATTTTCTACATGCTCGTTGCTATTGATTTATATGTCTTGATCTGTATTATGTGACCTTACTGAACCCACTCATTAATTATAGTTTTATTTATTTAATATGTAGATTTCTTGTGATTTTCCATGTAGATATACTTGTCAGTTTTTTGTACTTGTGAACTTATATCCTTCATCAAACTTGGGAAGTTTTCAGCCATTATTTTGTGAAAACTCTTTCAGCCTCTGTCTGTCTACTCTGATGACACAAAGGTCATATTATTTGTTATTATGGTCTTTGCAGCTTTGTTTATTTTCTTTTCAGTTTAGTTTCCTTTTTTATTCAGGTTAGATCAATTATATAGAGTTCACTGATTCTATTTTCTGTCATCTCCACTCTATTATTAGGTCTGTCTGTTCTGTGCTGTGCTAAGTTGCTTTAGTCACGTCTGACACTTTGGGACCCCATGGACTGTAGCCCTCCAAGGCGTCTCTGTCCATGGGATTGAAAGAGTTAAAGCTTAGGCAGGCATTCCAAGATGCTTTGAGGAGGTGAACATTCTCCCTCATGCTTTCCTTAAGCCCTGTGCAACAATGTATCTTGCCTGAGAACTGGCCTTTCTTTAAGCCTGAAAGGAATGATCACACAGCACAGTGTCTTACCGAAATACTTTTCTTAGGTTCTATGTTAATGATTATAATTGTAACAATTCTTGCCTGGGAACTTGTTTCTCAATACTTGTACCCCTGACTACACAGCAACAGTAGATCTCGCCCAGAGAGGTTGCCCAGAACACATTCTCTGTGACTAATCTTATGCCAAAGATATCTCAGGATGTATGCCTTGGGAAAGGGTCTGGTGGAACTCTTACAATCTTGAGGTATTTTTATCTATTCTCAGCAGCTAGTTGAGAAGTATATAAGGCCCCTGCTTAAACTAGTGAGGCAGGTACCCTTTCTATCCCCTTCTGATGTCTATGTCAGAAACTTTCTCTGTCTTGTCACTTTAAATAAAATTTTGCACACAAAGCTCTGAGTGACTGAGACCTCGTCTTGGTTCTGGAATTGAATCTTCTTTGGAGACCGTGAATATGGAGGCACTGCTCACCATTCACTGTAAGCTATCAGGATTCTCCAGGCAAGAATACTGGAGGGGGTTTCCATTTCCTACTCTAGGGAGGCTGTCTAGCAAGTCTAGAAAGTTTAAAAAAATTGTTACTATATTGTTCAGATCTATAATTTGTTTTGTTCCTTTAAGTAACTTATATTTCTATGCTGAAATTTTCCATTTTTCCACCTCAGATAACTTCTAATTGCTTGTGAAATCATTTTTATAATGACTGTTTTAAGATCTTTGTCATATCACCCCAATACCTGACTCATCTTTGTATTGGTATCAGTTAATTTTTGATTCTCATTCAAGTTAATATTCAATCCTCTGTATAATGGGTGATCTTTTAAATTGTACTGCAGACATTTGGACTATATTTTAAGGATGCCCCCTGTCCTTTTAAAATTTTGTCTTAGCTTGTAATCCTCTATTTATCTTTGGCCTAATTCTATGGTCTGTGGTTCCAATAACTAGTTTTCAAAGCTGTCTTCTGCTTCTCTTAGCTTGTGACATGAGGCTGCCACTGGTCTCAGCTAATGCAATTTGAGGGAGCTGAAGGAGCTTCCCCAGGCTTAGTGACTTTGCACCTCTAGGGAAGGGATTCTCCAGTGTGTGGGACAAAGAACATCTCCTAGACTTACATGATGCCATCTGCCCGTGCTGCCAGCAGAATGGTATTTCCGGGCTGTGGTATTTCTTACCTTGTGGACTAGGAAATTGTGGTGGCATTCCCCCAGCTAATGTCCCCTACTACACGGTGTCTCTAGGAAAATGAGTTCAGTCTCAGCTCTGGCAGGGAGAAGAGGAGTTCCTCTGATTATTTAAAGCCTGTAAGGCTTCCAATCTATCCCTTTGTTGGTTCAGCCAATTTTGCCTAGGGATGTAGGCAGGACTCCTGATCAGCCAAGGAGAGGAGTTGGCCTATCTCTGACAGCTCACGGAGCTTGTAGTTGGTGTGCAAGACTGTCCAAGAGCCAGAGAGTGTGATCAGTGCTCAGGGTGAATCTAGGTTTTGAAGGGCCAAAGTAGATAGGATTTTACAAGCCTTCTTTAAAGAAAAAAAAAACAAAGCAAAAAATAGTATTTAGGTATGAAAGTGAGTATTGCGTTAGATATATTAAATCATGTTTAACAAATCTAAAATTAAAAAAAAACTGGTCATGCCACAGACACCTTAAATTCAGAAAAGTAAAATATTTTTATTAATTGAAAAAACTCACAAGTCAAATTGCAATCGTTTATGAGACATCAGGCCTCCCTGCTGGCTCAGACAGTAAAGAATCTGCCTGTAATGTGGGAGACTGGGTTTGATCCCTGAGTTAGGGAGATCCTCTGGAGGAGGAAAAGGTAACCCACTCCAGTGTTCTTGCCTGGAAAATATCATGGACAGAGGAGCCTGGCAGGCTACAGTCCATGGAGATGCAAAGAGTTAGACGTGACTGAGCAACAAATACTTTGAATGAAACAGCACTATAGAAAATGGTAAAGCAGGCTCAAATGATTTCAATTTGACCTGGCTGATTGTATAACTTTTCTGTTGCTGTGTAATTAACTACCATAAACTTAGTAGCTTACAACAACATACATTTATTATCTCAAAATTTTTGTCAGGTGTCTGGGCACAGCTCACCTGGGTCGTCTGTTCAGGGTCTTATAAGGTGTCAATTAAGGTGTTCTCTAGGCTGAATTATCATCTGGAGGCTTGAGTGGATGAATCTGATCCCAGGCTCTTTCAGTTTGCCAACATAGTTCACTTCGTTGCCACTGTATGACTGAAACATCTGTTTTATTGTCTGGCTGATAGCTGAAGGCTATCTGCAGTTTCTTGCCACCTGGCCCTCTGCCTGGGGTTACTAAAAAACTGATAGCTTACTTCCTCAAGTCATCAATAGAGAAAAAATATCTCTCTAATCAGCTAACAGTGACATCTCATAACCTTTGCCATATTACTAATCAAATCAAGGAAGAGATATCCCATCTCATTTTCATATTTTATTATTTTAGAAGCAAGTCATAGACCCTGCCTACATTCAAGCTGTGATAAGTGCTGTCATAAATGGATGTAATTTCAATGTGCAGGAAATTATTCAGTAGGAAAAAGTTTTAAGGGTAGAGATCAAGATGATGGAGTAGAAGGATATGGAACTCACCTCTCTTTACAAACACATCAAAAATATATTTATATGTGGAACAATTCTCACACAAAAGCAACTGTGAACTGGTATAAGACCTCTTATTCAACCAAAGCTGCAAGAAAGATCCTCATGTAGCTGGGCAGGATAAAAAAGAAAAAGACTTTGGGATGGGATTGGAGCTCCTGAGAGGAAGCTGTAAAAGAGGAAAGGTGCCCTTGCCTTGAGAATCCCCTTCAGTGGCCGGGAAGTTCATTAGGACAGATGGAGAGCTGAAGGGGCCTGGAATGTGCCTGCCTAACTATCCGGGAAGAGACAGACAGGAGCTTGGCTTCCACTTCCCTGCCCTTCTCAGCCCAAAACGTGCTTGAGGCTGCGAGTATGTGAAGTGCTCAGGCACTGAAACTGGGGCTTCAGCTGATGGACCCTTGGAAAGGACTCCATCTCGGCTGCATAGAGACAGCCTGAAGGGTGTGGAGTGTAGTCTGGGCTGACCATTAGTGCATTCAGGGTGGGGTGTGGGTATGCTGTACATGCCCCCAAAGGAGCATATACACAGGTGTGAGTCAGCCACGAGAGCCCCATTTCCCCCTTGCCATGGTGGGGTGTGGCTTCAGAGGCTGCAAGCTTTGTGAGCTTGAGGACTGGGCCAAGTGATTATCAGTTCCCTGACAGCAAGGGTCATCCAGGGGCAGGTTCCACAGCAGCAGACTTAGTTAGCCTATGTATCAGGTGGTGGAAGGTGTCACAGAATTGCATGTCCCTGGAGGACAGCCCCTGGGGTGGAGTATGGAGTGGTTCCTTTCCCAGCAGAGCACTCCACTCCCACCTACATTATACTGCAGCTTAGAGCTGGATCTGGGCCAGACATGCCCTAGGAGAGACTTACCAGAGAGGCAAGCCAGGTAATGGTCATCAGTACAACCATTTTGATTCCTACAGCCACAATACCCCTGCCCCCTGTGTCAGACTAACACAGGTCTGGGATGAACACAGTGGAGAAGGGGACGTGACCTTGGGCTGTTTCTGGGAGAAACTGAGGACAGCAGCACATGTGACACATAGGTTCAATGTGACCACACAGGCCTCTCTTGCTTTGGTATCTTACCTCCTTAGTGACAGAGCACACACTTAACAGGAATAGAGCTTTACTGAACCCAATCTTCAGGGCTTCTACTCCAACTGGGGAACAGGCCTGCCCTGGACAGGGCTAACGTAGCCACAAAGCAAAGAGGAAACCCCACCCAACATCCAGTACAGGCTCTGGTCACCACCATACCAATCACATCCCCTAGCAAGGGAATAATGGCCAGCATACTCTGAGGAAAAGTGTGGCAGGCATCCACACCAGAAACAGCCCAGGCACCAAAAATACTGGACTCACACAGTCTACACAGAAACTCTCCCACATAAAAACAGCCTTCAAGAACACAGTATATAACTGTTTCTCCCAATACAATCTGTTTTATTGTCTGGCTGATAGCTGAAGGCTATCTGCAGTTTCTTGCCACCTGGCCCTCTGCCTGGGGTTACTAAAAAACTGATAGCTTACTTCCTCAAGTCATCAATAGAGAAAAAATATCTCTCTAATCAGCTAACAGTGACATCTCATAACCTTTGCCATATTACTAATCAAATCAAGGAAGAGATATCCCATCTCATTTTCATATTTTATTATTTTAGAAGCAAGTCATAGACCCTGCCTACATTCAAGCTGTGATAAGTGCTGTCATAAATGGATGTAATTTCAATGTGCAGGAAATTATTCAGTAGGAAAAAGTTTTAAGGGTAGAGATCAAGATGATGGAGTAGAAGGATATGGAACTCACCTCTCTTTACAAACACATCAAAAATATATTTATATGTGGAACAATTCTCACACAAAAGCAACTGTGAACTGGTATAAGACCTCTTATTCAACCAAAGCTGCAAGAAAGATCCTCATGTAGCTGGGCAGGATAAAAAAGAAAAAGACTTTGGGATGGGATTGGAGCTCCTGAGAGGAAGCTGTAAAAGAGGAAAGGTGCCCTTGCCTTGAGAATCCCCTTCAGTGGCCGGGAAGTTCATTAGGACAGATGGAGAGCTGAAGGGGCCTGGAATGTGCTTGCCTAACTATCCGGGAAGAGACAGACAGGAGCTTGGCTTCCACTTCCCTGCCCTTCTCAGCCCAAAACGTGCTTGAGGCTGCGAGTATGTGAAGTGCTCAGGCACTGAAACTGGGGCTTCAGCTGATGGACCCTTGGAAAGGACTCCATCTCGGCTGCATAGAGACAGCCTGAAGGGTGTGGAGTGTAGTCTGGGCTGACCATTAGTGCATTCAGGGTGGGGTGTGGGTATGCTGTACATGCCCCAAAACGAGCATATACACAGGTGTGAGTCAGCCACGAGAGCCCCATTTCCCCCTTGCCATGGTGGGGTGTGGCTTCAGAGGCTGCAAGCTTTGTGAGCTTGAGGACTGGGCCAAGTGATTATCAGTTCCCTGACAGCAAGGGTCATCCGGGGGCAGGTTCCACAGCAGCAGACTTAGTCAGCCTATGTATCAGGTGGTGGAAGGTGTCACAGAATTGCATGTCCCTGGAGGACAGCCCCTGGGGTGGAGTATGGAGTGGTTCCTTTCCCAGCAGAGCACTCCACTCCCACCTACATTATACTGCAGCTTAGAGCTGGATCTGGGCCAGACATGCCCTAGGAGAGACTTACCAGAGAGGCAAGCCAGGTAATGGTCATCAGTACAACCATTTTGATTCCTACAGCCACAATACCCCTGCCCCCTGTGTCAGACTAACACAGGTCTGGGATGAACACAGTGGAGAAGGGGACGTGACCTTGGGCTGTTTCTGGGAGAAACTGAGGACAGCAGCACATGTGACACATAGGTTCAATGTGACCACACAGGCCTCTCTTGCTTTGGCATCTCACCTCCTTAGTGACAGAGCACACACTTAACAGGAATAGAGCTTTACTGAACCCAATCTTCAGGGCTTCTACTCCAACTGGGGAACAGGCCTGCCCTGGACAGGGCTAACGTAGCCACAAAGCAAAGAGGAAACCCCACCCAACATCCAGTACAGGCTCTGGTCACCACCATACCAATCACATCCCCTAGCAAGGGAATAATGGCCAGCATACTCTGAGGAAAAGTGTGGCAGGCATCCACACCAGAAACAGCCCAGGCACCAAAAATACTGGACTCACACAGTCTACACAGAAAATCTCCCACATAAAAACAGCCCTCAAGAACACAGTATATAACTGTTTCTCCCAATACATACAGGCAGAGAAACCAGTAAAATGAAAAAGAAGGGGAACTACTCCCAGTTAAAAAAACTAGAGAAATCCCCTAAAAGAACAAAGAGTGAAACAGACCTCTCCTGTCTACTTGATCCTGTTCAAAAAGGAGGTAATAAAAATACTAAAGGAATTAAGAAAGATTATCAATAGAAACATAGATCACTGTGACAAGGAACTAAAATCTATAGAGAGGAACCCATCAAAATTAGACAACTCAGTTGCCAAAATAAAAACTAAGCTAAAAGCAATGAGTGGCAAACTAAATAATGCAGAGAAATACATAAGGGATGTGGAAAATAGAATAATGGAAATCACTCAATCAGACATCAAGCAGAAAGTCAAAACATTCTCTAACATAAATTGAAGCATACTTTCTTAGCTCAGTCTCCCCAAAGCAAAATAAACAAATGAGACCTAATCAAACTTCAAAGCTTTTGCACTGCAAAGGAAGCCATACACAAAACAAAAAGACAATCTATGGGATGGGAAAAAATATTTGCAAATGTAACAAAGGGGTTAATATGCAAAATATACACACAGCTCATAAAACTAAATAACAACAAAAAACCCAACTCAAAAAAATGGGTGGATGACCTAAATAGACATTTCTCCAAAAAAGACTTACAGTAGGCCAAAAGGCACATGAAAAGATGCCCAGCATCACTAATTAGTAGAGAAATGCAAATCAAAACTACAATGAGGTATCACCTCACACAGGTCAGAATGACTCATCAAAAAGTCTACAAATAATAAAAGTTGGAGAAAGTGTATAGAAAAGGGAATATTCTTATATTGCTGGTAGAAATGTAAACTGGTGCAGCTCGTATGGAGAACAGTATGAAGTTTCCTTAAAAAACTAAAAATAGAGCTACTATATGGTCTAGCAGTCCCATTCCTGTGCACACATCTGGAAAAGATGAAAACTCTAGTTCAAAAAGACAAATGCACACCAGTGTTCACAGCAACACAATTTATAATAACCAGCACATGGAAGCAACATAAGTGTCCATAAACAGATAAATGGATAAAGAAGATGTGGTATGCATATAGAATAAAATAACACTTGGTCACAGAAAAAAATGAAATACGGCAGCTACTTGCAGGAAAACAGATGGACCTAGAGATTATCAAACTGAGTAAAGTAAGNAGCAACACAATTTATAATAACCAGCACATGGAAGCAACATAAGTGTCCATAAACAGATAAATGGATAAAGAAGATGTGGTATGCATATAGAATAAAATAACACTTGGTCACAGAAAAAAATGAAATACGGCAGCTACTTGCAGGAAAACAGATGGACCTAGAGATTATCAAACTGAGTAAAGTAAGTCAGACAAAGACACATATTGTGTATCATTTACATGTGAAACCTAAGAATAACATAAATGAATTTATTTACAAAACAGACTCACAGACACAGAAAACAAATGTAGTTTTACCAAAGAGGAAATGAAGATGGGAGAGAGGAATACTTTAGAAATATGGGATTAACAGAACCCACAACTATATATAAAATAGCTGAGGAACAAGTACTTACTGGAAGACAAGGCACAATATCCAATATTTTGTTGTAATCTATATAGGAAAATAATCTTAAATATATGTATATAAATAAATACATAAAACTCAATCACTTTCTTATACATGTTAAACTAATACAATATAGTAAATCAAGTATATTTCATTTAAAAGGCAATTAGTCAGTAAAATTAATTATATAACTATGTAATTTTAATGGTATGATAAGATTATAAAAGCTGATGCCGTGAAAGTGCTGCACTCAATATGGCAGCAAATTTGGAAAGCTCAGCGGTGGCCACAGGGCTGGAAAAGGTCAGTTTTCATTCCAATCCCAAAGAAAGGCAAAGCCAAAGAATGCTCAAACTGCCGCACAATTGCACTCATCTCACATGCTAGTAAAGTAATGCTCAAAATTCTCCAAGCCAGGCTTCAGCAATATGTGAACNATGGCCATCCTTTCCACTTCCCACTATTCATTGAATGGATGCCAATGTAGTTGTCTAGTTTTACCTGAGAGAATGAGAATAAACATGGAAGGATGGTATAAGAGAGTTGGAAATAATTAGGGGGCACAGGATCATTCTCTTTCTCCTCTTCAAGAGATATAAGAATACAAATGAGATATATATATAATGGGAACAGAGGGCAAGCTAAAAATCTACTCCCTCCCCTGGAAAACAGCCAATTCCCCATCCTTTTGAAATGGTTATATGAAAAGTTCTCCAACCCACTTTTGCCAGATGCCTTTTTGTTTCATTTTTTTTTCCAAGTAAGAAGAGAGGAAAAGGAGGGCATCTTTCTCCTTCTCTCACTTGTTCACTTTCCATGACAAATCTGATTCATAAAAATGGTTGAACATCTGTCAGCTTGAGTTACTTACCTCCACCAAGAGGGTACCTTCTGACAGTCTTAGCTAAAATATTGCCTATTCTTGTGTCTCTCACTCCTAGATTGTTTATACCTCCATTCTCCCATTTTGCTAGTATCTACTACGGTGCTTGTCATAGAGCCCTGCCGAGTATTTCTTTGGTCTGAAGTGATATTCTGTAAACATGGTTTATCATGGAACCGTTGAGGTCTGTGAAAACCCTCTGTGAATGTCTATGGTTGGAGTTACATTTCCAGTTCTTCTGGTGTTTTCCATGTTGGGATTGCAGGGCCCCAGTTAAGAATGTGACAATCTAATATGATGTTTCTAAAAGTTTGAGTGTACACGTGTTCCCAATAAATAAAATTAAATTTAAAAAAAAGTGGTAAGAAGTGACCAGCCTACCTGAAAAAGCACTCTCTTCTCACCTTCATCACTCTCTTTCCCCTCATGCTGCTTAATTTTTCTTATAGCACATTCCAATATTTGAAACTGCATTAATGATTTGATGGTTTAGTACTTAATTATTTGTCTTTAAATTGATTGAGGACATAACCTTGTCTATTTTTTTTTAACTGGCTTGTCCTTGGTACCTAGGACAGTGCCTGGGGGCGTCATAAGTAACTGATAGATATGGAATGAATAGATGAATGTATAAAGTCCTGGGAGGTCACACATATTATTCAGAATAAAACTATTCCTGCTCTGCCATTCTTTATTCCAAGTCATTGTCATTGCTCTCCTGAATTTTGCCAACAACTTCCTCACTGGTTTCCCTCTTTCTGGCTTTGCCCCCATTCACTTCAAATAATTCAGCTAAATTGTAAGTTGGATCAGATTACTACTACTACTAAGTCGCTTCAGTCATGTCAGACTCTGTGCGACTCCATAGATGGCAGCCCACCAGGCTCCTCCATCCCTGGGATTCTCCAGGCAAGAACACTGGAGTGGGTTGCCATTTCCTTCTCCAGTGCATGAAAGTGAAAAGTCAAAGTGAAGTCGCTCAGTCGTCTCCGACTCTTAGCTACCCCATGGACTGCAGCCCACCAGGCTCCTCCATCCATGGGATTTTCCAGGCAAGAGTACTGGATCAGATTACCTTTCCATTAAAAAATTTCTATAGCTTTTTATTTCAACCTAATTTAGCACCAGTCTCCTTACTATGAGCTACCAGGTGCTAAATGGTTTGCTTTCCCTTTACCTCTCAGACCCCAGTGCCTACTATTCTTTCCCTTGCTTACTTTGCTCTAGTCACACTGGCCTCTTCATTGTTCCTTAGACACCATGGCTCATCCCTTTCTCAGAGCCTTTGATCTCTTTGATCTTGTTACTCCATATTTCTGAAACCAAGATCCTTGTATGCCTTACCTTCCCACTCCTCTCAAGTCTTTACTCACAATGCATCTTTTTGGTTAGTTTTGCTTTGGCTGCCCTGTGTAGAAGCTTTACATCTCACCCCTGGCATTTGATGTCCCCCTTTTCTACATGATTGTTCTCTTTAGAATTATTACTTCTAGCACATTATATATTTTATCTATTAATTATGTTTTAAATTATCTCTCTCAACTAGAATATACACTCAATGAAGTTGCTGCTGCATGCCCAAAACCTAGAATAGTGCCTGGTACATGGAAGGTTCTTAAGGATTATCTGCTTAATGAGTGTGTGAATGTAACTCTTCAGCTGTTCCATACTAAAAGACAGGCTCTCTTTCCACCTGCCTCTTCCCTAGATAGTGCTGTGTATATGCCAAGCACCCCCTAATGTATACGTGCTCCTTCATGACAGCAACTTTCCCTTCTCTTCTATCCATTCCTTGAAGCTTCTGCTACTCACTGGCTATTTCTCTGGATAAGTTTCTTCCTTTCACTGGCTGAGGTTTTTATTTGCAATCTAGTTAAACTAAGTAATCTCTAAGAGTCCTTCTACCTCTAACTTGCTAGGATTCTCTAATTTCCCTCAATTAAAATGAAAACAAAGCAAAACTCAACACTCCTCAGAATAGGAAGAATCTACATTTTCCTCCACTGTTGGAGAAGCATGTGGGCTACAGAAAGGGTTTACTAAGGGATAGAATTTCTCTAACCATCTTTGAAATGGGAGATTCACTTGCCTTTAGAAGTCTTTAGCAAAGAAGATTCTATAAATCTCCCACTTCTCTATCCTAGAGTCCAAGTAACCTATCCCTGTGTCTAGTTCTCTACTTATTCAGCCTCCCAGACGGGCTAAGTACACAAGAATGTTACATTCATGGAAGTGAAAGTGCATGCCACTTGTGAAGTGGTAAACACATGGAAGGGTGAAGGAGAATAGTAACTTGCCTTCAAGCTAAAAAGCCTCTTGATGAAAGTGAAGGAAGAGAGAGAAAAAGTTGGCTTAAAGCTCAACATTCAGAAAACGAAGATCATGGCATCCGGCCCAATCACTTCATGGGAAATAGATGGGGAAACAGTGGAAACAGTGTCAGACTTTATTTTGGGGGGCTCCAAAATCACTGCAGATGGTGACTGCAGCCATGAAATTAGAAGACGCTTACTCCTTGGAAGAAAAGTTATGACCAACCTAGATAATATATTCAAAAGCAGAGACATTAC
>SJYX01022779.1:203777-217928 GCA_006410675.1 Oreotragus oreotragus
GATGTTGGCAATTTGATCTCTGGTTCCTCTGCCTTTTCTAAAACCAGCCTGAACATCAGGAAGTTCACGGTTATGTATTGCTGAAGCCTGGCTTGGAGAATTTTGAGCATTACTTTCCTAGTGTGTGAGATGAGTGCAATTGTGTGGTAGTTTGCGCATTCTTTGGCATTGCCTTTCTTTGGGATTGGAATGAAAACTAACCTTTTCCAGTCCTGTGGCCACTGCTGAGTTTTCCAAAATGGCTGGCATATTGAGTGCAGCACTTTCACAGCATCATCTTTCAGGATTTGAAATAGCTCAACTGGAATTCCATCACCTCTACTAGCTTTGTTCGTAGTGATGCTTCCTAAGGCCCACTTGACTTCACATTCCAGGATGTCTGGCTCTGGATGAGTGATCACACCATCATGATTATCTGGGTTGTGAAGATCTTTTTTGTACAGTCCTTCTGTGTATTCTTGCCACCTCTTCTTAATATCTTCTGTTTCTGTTACAGTTCTTTATATATTCTAGATATAAGCCCTTTAAGAGATATACAATTTGAAAATGTTTTCTCAAATCTGTATGTTGTATTTGCACTTCTTGACAGTCTTTGCTCTGAAAAAAGTTGTAATTTCAATGAAGTCTGATTTATCTATTTTTTATTGTTGCTTATGCTTTTGTATTATATAACAGACTCTTTTGCCAAACTCAAGATCATGAAGATGTACCATACGTTTTCTTCTAAGACTATATAATTTTAACTCTGTCTTAGCCTATTCAGGCTTCTGTAACAAAAAAGCACAGGGTGGCTTGCTTATAAACATTTATTTCTCATAGCTCTAGAGGCTGGAACCTCTATGATCAAGGTACCAGTATGAATGAGTGAAAGTCCTCTCTTTAGTTCATAGCCTGCACCTTCTTGCTGTACACTCACAATGTGGAAGGATGTAAGGATCTTTCTGGAGACTTTTTTTTTTTATAAGGGTGATAATCCCATTCATGAGGACTCCACCTTCATGACTCAAGTACCTCCTAAATTCCCATTTTATAATGCCATAATATTTGGGACTTGGTATTTCAACATATTAATTTTGGAGGAACATATTTAGACCATAGAAATCTCTTACACTTGATCCATTTTGAGTTGCTTTTTGTATATAGTGTGAGGTGAGGGTTCAACTACATTCCTTTGAGTACAGTTTTTCCAGAATCATTTGTTGAAAGCACCATTCTTTCCCCATTCAATCATCTTGACACTCTTGTTAAAAATTAGTTGAACATACATCACTAATTATTAGAAATGCAAATCAAATCTACAATGAGATATCACCTCATAATAGCCAGAAAGGCTATCATCAAAGAATCCACAAACAATAAATGCTGGAGAAGGTGTAGAGAGATGGGAACTCTCCTACATTGTTGGTGGGAATGTGAATTGGTACAGCCACTATGGAGAACAGTATGGAGGTTCCTTAAAAAACCAAACGTAGAGCTTCCATATGACCTTGCAATCCCACTCCTGGGCATATATCCAGAGAAAAACATGATCCCCAAAAGATACAAGCACTCTAATGTTCACTGCAGCACTATATACAGTAGCCAAGACATGGAAGCAAACTAAATGTCCGTTGACAGAAGAATGGATAAAGAAGAAATGGTACATCTAGACAATGGAATATTACTCAGCCATTAAAAAGGATGAAATAATGTCATCTGCAATGGCATGGATGGACCTAAAGTGTCATACTGAGTGAACTAAGTCAGACAGAGAAGGAGAAATATTGTATGACTTCCCTTATGTGTGGAATGTAAAAAGAAATGGTACATGTGAACTTGAAAATGATAGAAGTGAACTTACAAAAGTCTGTGAGAAACAGACTCACAGACTTTGAGAACAAGCTTATGGGTTTCTGGAGGGAAGGATAGGGGAAAGGGACAGTTAGGGGGTTGGGATGCACATGTACACACTGCTATATTTAAAATGGATAACCAACAAGGACCTACTGTATAGCACACGGAACTCTGCTCAGTGTTATGTGCCAGCCTGGATGGGAGGGGAGTTTGGGGGAGAAGGGATATATATATATGTATGACTGAGTCCCTTTGTTGTTCACCTGAAACTATCACAGCATTGCTGGTTATTTGGTTATATCCCAATACAAAATAAAAAGTTTAAAAAAATCAGTTGAAGATAGATGTATGAATATATTTTTTGACTTCTATTCCATTTATCAATAATGTCTGTCTTTGTGTTGTTAACACATCATCTTGATTACCATGGTTTTGTAATAAATCTTGGAATAAGGAAGTGTGAGTCCCACTACTTTATTCTCTTTTTAGGGTTGTTTTGGCTATTTCAGGTCCCTTTACATTCCATATGAATTTTAGAATCAACTTATAAATTTCTACAAAGAAATAAGCTCGGATTCTGATAGGAACTGTACTGAATCCGTAGATAAGTTTTGGGAGTATTGTCATCTTAGCAATGTCATGTCTTCTGATCCATGAATATTGGGTCTTTTTCAACTTATTTAAATCTTTATTTTAAAAATGTTTTACAGCTAAGTATCTTATTCTTTTTGATGCTTATTGTTAATGAAAGTGTTTTCTTGTTTCCATTTTCAGATTGTTTATTGCAAGTGATTTTTGTATATTGATCTTGTTTCTTGAAATCTTACTGAACTTATTTGCTCCAGTCATTTTCTCAACAGATTCCTTAGGATTTTCTGTATTTAAGATTATGTAATCTGAGAATAGAGATAATTTTACTCATTTCTTTCCAGTCTGTGTATGTCTTTTATTTCTCAATTGGTAAATTGCCCTGTCCAGAACCTCCATTACAAGGTTGAACAGGTGTCGCAAGAGTGGAACTTTTCCTGTTCCTGATTTAGAGGGAAAGCCCCCACTCCGCCCCCCCCCCATTAAGTATGATGTTACCTTTGGATTTTTCTTAGATTCTCTTTATCAGTCTGAAAAAGTTTCTTTCTATTCCTAGTTTGTTGGATGTTTTAATCATGGAGTGGAATGTTGAGCTTTTAATAAAGGAATATTAGAGGCTTTTAATGAAATAGCTATCATTGTTTCCATTTGCATATAGACTGGATGAATACATTTTAAGATTTTTTTCTGCATTGAAACATTAGGTAACATGATTCTTTAATCTAATAATGAACTTTGAGGGACTGTGCCAAATTTTACTTTATTAAGGATAATGCGTCAATTGCTGCTGGCCCCTAGTTTGACACTGACAAAAGTTTTGATGTGTAAACCTTTTCATTTCAATAGTTTCTGCAGTGTACTTTGGCTCATGCTACACTAGAGCAAGATCTACTCCAGTGTGTTTAAACATCTGTGCAAATGTTCTCACCAATTACTTATCTTTCATGCTTACTAGGAAATGAGAATGGGGACAAATTGTCTTATATGTTAAATGTCTTAAATTGATTTACTCTCTCATTTCCTGGAAGCTTGGAGACCTTTCTTATACTGTCCTTCTTGATAGGATTACTAGACAGAAGTGAGAGGTCAATATTCTCATTTCTTAGGTACAGATAGAGATGGGTCAAGGAACTTGGTCACTCTGTCCATCATTTTATCATGGAATTCTCATCACTTCAGTTGTAAAGAAAGGAAACATTTAAGCTAAAGCTTCCTCCCATTTTTTAAAGCTATGTCTTAATTTGAGTTACCATAAAAAAACACCATAGATTGGGTGATTTAAACAACTGATAATTATATTTTTCACAATTCTGGATGTTGGGAAATCCAAGGTCAAGGTACCATCTGAGCTAGTTCATGGTGAGGACTCTTGTTCTGATTTGCATAGAGATGCCTTTTTGTTGAATTGTCATATGCTGGAGAGAGAGAGTTTTCTCTCTCGTGTATCTTGTAAGGGCTTCTCACATGACTCAATTACCACTGAAAGACTCCACCTCTACAAACCATTACATTAAGGATTAGGACTTTAATGGGTGAATTTTGGAAGAACACAAACAAGCTGAAAGTTTAAAGAGATATGTAATTCACACAATATTTCCCTCAAATATGTTATGTTAATGCTAATTTGTGAGAAGAGTTGGGGCAAAGGGACTCCAATTCTCCTCTAGATGACTTTAGTTTTTAAAAAGAAATTGCAGTGTATTTTATTTTTTTAATTATTCATTTATTTTTGGCTGTGTTAGGTCTTCGTTCTTGTGAGGGCTTTTCTCCGGTTACAATGAGTGGGGGGGGGGGGGGGTGCTACTCTCTAGTTGTGGTGCATGGGCTTCTCATTGCAATGGTTTCTCTTGTAGCAGATCATGGGCTATAGGACGCACAGGCTTCAGTAGTTAAGGCACGTGGGCTCAGTAGTTGTGGCTCTCCAGCTGTAGAGCACAGGCTCAATATTTGTGGTGCACAGGCTTAGTTGCTCTGCAGCATGTGGGATCTTCCTGGATTAGGGACTGAACCTGTGTCTACTGCATTAGGAGGGGATTCTTTGCCCCTGATCCTCCAGGGAAGCCCTAGATAACTTTAATTCCACTATTGACATATTAGCACATCTAAGAACACTAGCAGCAAGGAAAACTAATATTTGCATAACGTTGTTCAGCTCATAGAACATTTTTATACTTATAAAAATTACTCCAATATCAAAGCAACGAAACATCCATTCCATAATGTAGTGGGAAGGGCACCTTAAGATGTGCCATATAGGAAATCATGCTGCTGCTGCTGCTGCTAAGTCGCCTCAGTCGTGTCTGACTCTGTGCGACCGCATAGATGGCAGCGCACCAGGCTCTGCCGTCCCTGGGATTCTCCAGGCAAGAACTCTGGAGTGGGTTGCCATTTCCTTCTCCAATGCATGCAAGTGAAAAGTGAAAGTGAAGTCGCTCAGTTGTGTCCGACTCTTCACAACTCCATGGACTGTAGCCCACCAGGCTCCCCCATCCATGGGATTTTCCAGGCAAGAGTACTGGAGTGGGGTGCCATTGTCTTCTCCTAGGAAATCATGAAAGCTCCCTTAATAGAGACTTAGATAAAAAATTTTCATGTTAACGACATCCTTAAATTTCCACAATAGCCCTTAAGAATCTTCTAGTCAAGGTCCTGACACTTGTTGTTGTTTTAATTTCCTGTATAAAGTTTTTATTAACTTCCAACAAAATAAACAAACTCTACCATTTACTGAAGCCATAGATTTGCCTTTTGAAGGAGAATGTAAATCTTGACTTTTACCAGACATCTTGGTGAAAGATGAGGAACCATTATGTATTTTAGCTTTCTATTTTGTGTCCCCCTAAAGTTCACCTGGGGTTTACACCTTTTGATAGACAGACGCTAAGTCTAAAACAGCTGCAACTCCATCAGATGGCTGCAACACTGGGCAAAAGCCAAAAGGGCCAGGGCTTCATATTTGAACCAAATAGATTCAAGGGCTCAGGGAGAAGTATGGACAAGTTATCAATTTTCATATTTTCTGATAATGAGTTTTGTCAAAAAAACTATTTTTATCATCACCAGTTGACCAGCTTGGACAATACACTAAATGCACTCTTGAGGCCAGAAATTAGTATTCTCAAATTGAGATGAAACAGTTTCCTCAGGAAGTGTACTTTTCTGATCATTTACAGATTTAGACTCTTTAGATTGTAAGCTTTACATTCACTGTCTCACACACATTCATTCATTTCACTCATCTTAGAAGCATTTACTGAGTGCCTGCTACTTTCTCAGTTTGCCTCCAATTATTTCTTTGAAAGGTGACTCATTTGGAATGTACCTAAAAACAGAGGCCAGTTTTTTGATATTTTAAAATGCAGTCCAAATGCATCAAATTTGAAGGTTGTTGGGGAGGGCTTTGGAAATAGGCTCATCGCTCTTGCTATTTCCTCTGCTGAGAATTTGCAGAGAGCCTCCTAAAAGCTAAGGGCCAGAGGAAATGCCCCCTGTGATGCTCCACATTTCCTCCCCTACAGTGACAATACATGCCTGGGAGGGTCACAGTGCCCATGTTTGCTTATCTCCATGGAGCCTCTTCTTGCCCTTTGGTTTCAGCTTTTGTGTCACGCAAGTCCTTGGCAGTTAACGTCACAGCTTCCCAGGTGACAGAGTATGGAAGATTTTATACTTCTTCTGAAAGCCAGCCTAGAATAGAGATTTCAGAGACCAGCGAAGGAAGCATTTTCACAGCAGGTGTTTTGGCTGCTCTGATGCCCTTTCTTTTGGATAGCAGGGAAGCCAACTTCTTGGTTAGAAGAACATCCGTGGTTTCTCTGAGACGCTGTGCACTAAGTGTTCATGTTGTATCGATGCACCTTCCCTGCCCATTAAGTGGGATCATCTGAGTCCCTACATATATCAGTCAGGCTAGCCAAATTCTTCAAGAAAATATTAAATCCACTGGACAGTCTTTTCATTCAAGATGGACAATTATATCCTTGATCTCACTTCACCATATCTTCCAAGTACCATGAAAATATCAGAATAACCATAAAAGTGAAAGTAAGCCTGCAGTTGCAATGACGAATAGGGAGAAAAGTTGTAGAAGTGAAAACTATTAGAAGACTGAATAAATTTAAATTAATCTGGGGAATTAAAAAACATGTGGGCTGGTGTTCATGATGAAGGTAAATAGAGTCAAGGATCCTGCAATCTAAGCTAGAAAAAGGACAGGGCGACTAGGAAAGCAATTATTATATTTTTCTCTGAAACTCTGGAAAAGCAATGCTCAGAACTAACAGAGATATGGATGTGGAGAGGACCATAGGTCAGAACATGAATGTGGTGTACATGTATTGATTTGTTTGCAGTCTACTCTGTGAATTCTCATGTTGGCCAATGGAAGAAAAATAAATATAGAATTATCATATGTGGAGTCTGTGACATATGAAGATTTACTGCTTTCTTAGAACACATACATATCCCTAGGGGAGAATGTTTGGGAGAAGCTTTTCTTAGAAAAAAATTAAGCTTCTGGTTATCGAAACTGACTATTCCAACACCTCTCTTCACAGTATATTCTCAACCAAAGATTGCTCCCTATCAAAAGATGAGTGACAAAAATGAATCAACAGGGCATGTGTGCTAAGATACTGTAATGGAAATGAGGCAAAATACAGCAAATGAGGCAGCTGGAGCATACAGAACAAGAAATACGCCCCAAGGCAGAAGAAAATATTGAACAAAGACTTCTGTCTCAAATAAAATAAAGGCAATGGAATTTCAGAAATAGGACCTCAAAGATGATCTTCACAAATTTAAAGAAAAAATAATAATCAGACAATGTGAAATGACAAATGAACCAGCAGAGCTCCAGAAAGATATGTAATATGAAATAACTTTAAAAATTAGAGGAATAAGAAGCTCAAGGAATACTAGAAATGAGAAGCTAGGCATCCGTGAACATAAAATCAGGGTCATTGTATATACATCCACTCCAGTGACTTGAAATAGATCAAGTTGAAATGGATAAGAAAAGGGAGCTGAGAAGATCTGAACAGAAAAGCGTAAATATAGGGGGAAATAAAGATACAATAGATACATAATTGACATTTACAAAAAAAGAGAACAGAAAAATAAAACGAAAAGTATTATAGTAATACTATAAGACCCTAACTTGCATAATCAGACTGCACAGCCTGTCTTTCCTGAGAATTTTCAGGAAACATCCTGAAAACTAAGGGCCCGGGTGGATTTGCATTTCCTCTCACAAATTTGCAGTGTATGCCTGGGATGGGTTTCACACTGGCCATTCTTGATATCTATATGGAGCCTCTTAGCGCTCCCTGATTTCAGCTGTTATGTTATATATCATTACAATCCCTGACAGCATATTAAAAAGCAGAGACATCACTTTGCTGACAAATGTCCATATAGTCAAAGCTATGGTTTTTCCAGTAGTCATGTACAGATGTAAGAGCTGGACCATAAAGAAGGCTGAATGCCAAAGAATGGATTCTTTCAAAGTTTAGTGCTGGACAAGACTCTTGAAAGTCCCTTGGACAGTAAGGAAATCAAATCAGTCAATCATAAAGGAAATAAATTCTGAATATTCATTGGAAGAACTGGTGCTGAAGCTAAAGATCTCATACTTTGACCACCTGAATCAAAGAGCTGACTCTTTGGAAAAGACACTGTTGCTGGGAAAGATTGAAGGCAAAAGGAGAAGGGGGCAGCAGAGGATGAGATTGTTAGATAGCATCACTGATTCAATGAACATGACTTTGAGAGAACTCTGGGAGACTGTGAAGGACAGGGAACCCTGGCGTGCTGTAGTCCATGGGGCTGCAAGGAGTCAGACATGACTTAGTGACTGATTAACAACAATATCGCTACTAAAGCACAATGTACTAAGTTTACTGTACCTCACATGTCAAGAAAAAATGCTATGGGTACATACCCAGGCCACTCTCCATTTCCAGTGAAATTGACTACAAGGACAAAAGAATCAGGCTGGCATCAGACATCTAGGCAATAATAATAGATTCCAAAAAACAGTGAAGAAATGCCTAAGATATCTTAAGTAGAAAGAAATGAGAAAAAATTTATATACAGACATTATTTTAAACATGCAAGAATGAAGGTGTAATAATTTTCTATTGCATGTGTAACAAATTACCACAAAATGCAAAGCTTAAAACAATATAAATGTATTATCTCGTACTTTCTGTATTTCAGAATGCTATGTACAGCTTAGTTTGGTGACGTCTCTTAAAGTCTCAANGGGGGGTGCTACTCTCTAGTTGTGGTGCATGGGCTTCTCATTGCAATGGTTTCTCTTGTAGCAGGTCACAGGCTATAGGACGCACAGGCTTCAGTAGTTAAGGCACGTGGGCTCAGTAGTTGTGGCTCTCCAGCTGTAGAGCACAGGCTCAATATTTGTGGTGCACAGGCTTAGTTGCTCTGCAGCATGTGGGATCTTCCTGGATTAGGGACTGAACCTGTGTCTACTGCATTAGGAGGGGATTCTTTGCCCCTGATCCTCCAGGGAAGCCCTAGATAACTTTAATTCCACTATTGACATATTAGCACATCTAAGAACACTAGCAGCAAGGAAAACTAATATTTGCATAACGTTGTTCAGCTCATAGAACATTTTTATACTTATAAAAATTACTCCAATATCAAAGCAACGAAACATCCATTCCATAATGTAGTGGGAAGGGCACCTTAAGATGTGCCATATAGGAAATCATGCTGCTGCTGCTGCTGCTAAGTCGCCTCAGTCGTGTCTGACTCTGTGCGACCGCATAGATGGCAGCGCACCAGGCTCTGCCGTCCCTGGGATTCTCCAGGCAAGAACTCTGGAGTGGGTTGCCATTTCCTTCTCCAATGCATGCAAGTGAAAAGTGAAAGTGAAGTCGCTCAGTTGTGTCCGACTCGTCACAACTCCATGGACTGTAGCCCACCAGGCTCCCCCATCCATGGGATTTTCCAGGCAAGAGTACTGGAGTGGGGTGCCATTGTCTTCTCCTAGGAAATCATGAAAGCTCCCTTAATAGAGACTTAGATAAAAAATTTTCATGTTAACGACATCCTTAAATTTCCACAATAGCCCTTAAGAATCTTCTAGTCAAGGTCCTGACACTTGTTGTTGTTTTAATTTCCTGTATAAAGTTTTTATTAACTTCCAACAAAATAAACAAACTCTACCATTTACTGAAGCCATAGATTTGCCTTTTGAAGGAGAATGTAAATCTTGACTTTTACCAGACATCTTGGTGAAAGATGAGGAACCATTATGTATTTTAGCTTTCTATTTTGTGTCCCCCTAAAGTTCACCTGGGGTTTACACCTTTTGATAGACAGACGCTAAGTCTAAAACAGCTGCAACTCCATCAGATGGCTGCAACACTGGGCAAAAGCCAAAAGGGCCAGGGCTTCATATTTGAACCAAATAGATTCAAGGGCTCAGGGAGAAGTATGGACAAGTTATCAATTTTCATATTTTCTGATAATGAGTTTTGTCAAAAAAACTATTTTTATCATCACCAGTTGACCAGCTTGGACAATACACTAAATGCACTCTTGAGGCCAGAAATTAGTATTCTCAAATTGAGATGAAACAGTTTCCTCAGGAAGTGTACTTTTCTGATCATTTACAGATTTAGACTCTTTAGATTGTAAGCTTTACATTCACTGTCTCACACACATTCATTCATTTCACTCATCTTAGAAGCATTTACTGAGTGCCTGCTACTTTCTCAGTTTGCCTCCAATTATTTCTTTGAAAGGTGACTCATTTGGAATGTACCTAAAAACAGAGGCCAGTTATTTGATATTTTAAAATGCAGTCCAAATGCATCAAATTTGAAGGTTGTTGGGGAGGGCTTTGGAAATAGGCTCATCGCTCTTGCTATTTCCTCTGCTGAGAATTTGCAGAGAGCCTCCTAAAAGCTAAGGGCCAGAGGAAATGCCCCCTGTGATGCTCCACATTTCCTCCCCTACAGTGACAATACATGCCTGGGAGGGTCACAGTGCCCATGTTTGCTTATCTCCATGGAGCCTCTTCTTGCCCTTTGGTTTCAGCTTTTGTGTCACGCAAGTCCTTGGCAGTTAACGTCACAGCTTCCCAGGTGACAGAGTATGGAAGATTTTATACTTCTTCTGAAAGCCAGCCTAGAATAGAGATTTCAGAGACCAGCGAAGGAAGCATTTTCACAGCAGGTGTTTTGGCTGCTCTGATGCCCTTTCTTTTGGATAGCAGGGAAGCCAACTTCTTGGTTAGAAGAACATCCGTGGTTTCTCTGAGACGCTGTGCACTAAGTGTTCATGTTGTATCGATGCACCTTCCCTGCCCATTAAGTGGGATCATCTGAGTCCCTACATATATCAGTCAGGCTAGCCAAATTCTTCAAGAAAATATTAAATCCACTGGACAGTCTTTTCATTCAAGATGGACAATTATATCCTTGATCTCACTTCACCATATCTTCCAAGTACCATGAAAATATCAGAATAACCATAAAAGTGAAAGTAAGCCTGCAGTTGCAATGACGAATAGGGAGAAAAGTTGTAGAAGTGAAAACTATTAGAAGACTGAATAAATTTAAATTAATCTGGGGAATTAAAAAACATGTGGGCTGGTGTTCATGATGAAGGTAAATAGAGTCAAGGATCCTGCAATCTAAGCTAGAAAAAGGACAGGGCGACTAGGAAAGCAATTATTATATTTTTCTCTGAAACTCTGGAAAAGCAATGCTCAGAACTAACAGAGATATGGATGTGGAGAGGACCATAGGTCAGAACATGAATGTGGTGTACATGTATTGATTTGTTTGCAATCTACTCTGTGAATTTTCATGTTGGCCAATGGAAGAAAAATAAATATAGAATTATCATATGTGGAGTCTGTGACATATGAAGATTTACTGCTTTCTTAGAACACATACATATCCCTAGGGGAGAATGTTTGGGAGAAGCTTTTCTTAGAAAAAAATTAAGCTTCTGGTTATCGAAACTGACTATTCCAACACCTCTCTTCACAGTATATTCTCAACCAAAGATTGCTCCCTATCAAAAGATGAGTGACAAAAATGAATCAACAGGGCATGTGTGCTAAGATACTGTAATGGAAATGAGGCAAAATACAGCAAATGAGGCAGCTGGAGCATACAGAACAAGAAATACGCCCCAAGGCAGAAGAAAATATTGAACAAAGACTTCTGTCTCAAATAAAATAAAGGCAATGGAATTTCAGAAATAGGACCTCAAAGATGATCTTCACAAATTTAAAGAAAAAATAATAATCAGACAATGTGAAATGACAAATGAACCAGCAGAGCTCCAGAAAGATATGTAATATGAAATAACTTTAAAAATTAGAGGAATAAAAAGCTCAAGGAATACTAGAAATGAGAAGCTAGGCATCCGTGAACATAAAATCAGGGTCATTGTATATACATTCACTCCAGTGACTTGAAATAGATCAAGTTGAAATGGATAAGAAAAGGGAGCTGAGAAGATCTGAACAGAAAAGCGTAAATATAGGGGGAAATAAAGATACAATAGATACATAATTGACATTTACAAAAAAAGAGAACAGAAAAATAAAACGAAAAGTATTATAGTAATACTATAAGACCCTAACTTGCATAATCAGACTGCACAGCCTGTCTTTCCTGAGAATTTTCAGGAAACATCCTGAAAACTAAGGGCCCGGGTGGATTTGCATTTCCTCTCACAAATTTGCAGTGTATGCCTGGGATGGGTTTCACACTGGCCATTCTTGATATCTATATGGAGCCTCTTAGCGCTCCCTGATTTCAGCTGTTATGTTATATATCATTACAATCCCTGACAGCATATTAAAAAGCAGAGACATCACTTTGCTGACAAATGTCCATATAGTCAAAGCTATGGTTTTTCCAGTAGTCATGTACAGATGTAAGAGCTGGACCATAAAGAAGGCTGAATGCCAAAGAATGGATTCTTTCAAAGTTTAGTGCTGGACAAGACTCTTGAAAGTCCCTTGGACAGTAAGGAAATCAAATCAGTCAATCATAAAGGAAATAAATTCTGAATATTCATTGGAAGAACTGGTGCTGAAGCTAAAGATCTCATACTTTGACCACCTGAATCAAAGAGCTGACTCTTTGGAAAAGACACTGTTGCTGGGAAAGATTGAAGGCAAAAGGAGAAGGGGGCAGCAGAGGATGAGATTGTTAGATAGCATCACTGATTCAATGAACATGACTTTGAGAGAACTCTGGGAGACTGTGAAGGACAGGGAACCCTGGCGTGCTGTAGTCCATGGGGCTGCAAGGAGTCAGACATGACTTAGTGACTGATTAACAACAATATCGCTACTAAAGCACAATGTACTAAGTTTACTGTACCTCACATGTCAAGAAAAAATGCTATGGGTACATACCCAGGCCACTCTCCATTTCCAGTGAAATTGACTACAAGGACAAAAGAATCAGGCTGGCATCAGACATCTAGGCAATAATAATAAATTCCAAAAAACAGTGAAGAAATGCCTAAGATATCTTAAGTAGAAAGAAATGAGAAAAAATTTATATACAGACATTATTTTAAACATGCAAGAATGAAGGTGTAATAATTTTCTATTGCATGTGTAACAAATTACCACAAAATCCAAAGCTTAAAACAATATAAATGTATTATCTCGTACTTTCTGTATTTCAGAATGCTATGTACAGCTTAGTTTGGTGACGTCTCTTAAAGTCTCAGGGGCTCCTGTGATTGCTCTTTTTAAAAAAATTTTATTTGGAGGCTAATTACTTGACGATATTGTAGTGGATTTTGCCATACATTGTCACGAATCAGCCATGGGTGTACATGCGTTCCCCATCCTGAACCCCCCTCCCATCTCCCTCCCCATCCCATCCCTCTGGATCATCCCAGTGGACTAGCCCTGAGCACCTTGTCTCATGCATCGAACCTGGACTGGCAATCTGTTTCACATATAGTAATATGCATATTTCAATGCTATTCTCTCAAATCATCCCACCCCCACCTTCTCCCACAGAGTCCAAAAGGCTGTTCTATACATCTGTGTCTCTTTTGCTGTCTCGTGTATAGGGTTATTGTTACCATCCTTCTAAATTCCATGTTTATGCATTAGTGTACTGCATTGGTGTTTTTCTTTCTGACTTACTTCACTCTGTATAATAGGCTCCAGTTTCATACTCTGTCTATCTTAAGGTCAACTGACTAGTAACCTTAATTCCACCAGTGAAGTATCTCTTGCAATTTGACGTAACACATTCTCAGCTTTCCAGAATTAGGGCATAGACAACCTGCGGGGAGGAGTCATCATTCATCCTACTAGAGTAGGTGATAAAATCCCCATCAATCGTGCTTTATGAAAAATTCAACTAATTAATTTACACGTGAAGAAAATTTTATGAAGGAATTTGTGATGAATGTGGAATATATTTTTAAAATACAATCAAAGATATCTATTTATATACAAGGATATAAAATCAAATGCATTATTTAGGAAAAGGATTGATAACTGCTATAATAAGCACTATCAAAATATCAGACCTTGAACTCAGTAAATGGTTATTTCTTGTTCCCATCACTGTCTGTTAAGTGACTCTCTTAAGTGGCTCTTCTCTTCCACACAGTGACTCAGGAATTCAAGACCATTTTCAATGTGTAGTTCTGCTGTCTGGAAATCATTCACTTTCAAGTAAATGTATTGGAGAGAGAGAGATA
>SJYX01022779.1:231724-253070 GCA_006410675.1 Oreotragus oreotragus
TCACTTTCTGCCATAAGGGTGCTGTCATCTGCATATGTGAGGTTATTGATATTTCTCCCAGCAATATCGATTCCAGCTTGTGCTTCATCCAGCCCAGCATTTCTCATGATGTACTCTGCATATAAGTTAAACAAGCAGTGTGACAATATACAGCCCCGACATACTCCTTTTCCTATCTGGAACCAGTCTGTTGTTCTATGTCCAGTTCTAATAGTTGCTTCCTAACCTGCATATAGGTTTCTCAAGAGGCAGGTCATGTGGTCTGGTATTCCCATCTCTTTTAGAACTTTCCACAGTTTATTGTGATCCATACAGTCAAAGGCTTTGGCATAGTCAATAAAGCAGAAATAGATGTTTTTCTGGAACTCTCCTGCTCTTTCAGTGATCCAGCAGATGTTGGCAATTTGATCTCTGGTTCCTCTGCCTTTTCTAAAACCAGCTTGAACATCTGAAAGTTCACGGTTCACGTATTGCTGAAGCCTGGCTTGGAGAATTTTGAGCATTACTTTACTGGCGTGTGAGATGACTGCAATTGTGTGGTAGTTTGAGCATTCTTTGGCATTACCTTTCTTTGGGATTGGAATGAAAACTGACCTTTTCCAGTCCTGTGGCCACTGCTGAGTTTTCCAAATTTGCTGACATATTGAGTGCAACACTTTCACAGCATCATCTTTTAGGATTTGAAATAGCTCCACTGGAATTCCATCACCTCAACTAGCTTTGTTCTTAGTGATGCTTTCTAAGGCCCACCTGACTTCACTTTCCAGGATGTCTGGCTCCAGGTGAGTGTGAGTGATCACAGTTTCGTGATTCTCTGGGTCATGAAGATCTTTTTTGTATAGTTCTTCTGTATATTCTTGCCACCTCTTCTTAATATCTTCTGCTTCTGTTAGGTCCATACCATTTCTGTCCTTTATTGAGCCCGTCTTTGCATGAAATGCTCCCTTGGTATCTCTAATTTCCTTGACGAGATCTTTAGTCTTTCCCATTCTGTTGTTTTCCTCTATTTCTTTGCACTGACCGCTGAGGAAGGCTTTCTTATCTCTCCTTGCTATTCTTTGGAACTCTGCATTCAAATGGGTATATCTTTCCTTTTCTCCTTTGCTTTTCGCTTCTCTTCTTTTCACAGCTATTTGTTTGGACAGCTATTTTGTTTTTTTGTATTTCTTTTTCTTGAGGATGGTCTTGATCCCTGTCTCCTGTGCTATGTCATGAACCTCATTCCATAGTTCCCTCAGGCACTCTATCAGATCTAGTCCCTTAAATATATTTCTCACTTCCACTGTATAGTCATAAGGGATTTGATTTAGGTCGTACCTGAATGGTCTAGTGGTTCTACCCACTTTCTTCAATTTAAGTCTGAATTTGGCAATAAGGAATTCATGATCCAAGTCATAGTCAGCTCCTGGTCTTGTTTTTGCTGACTATATGGAGCTTCTCCATCTTTGGCTGCAAAGGATATAATCAATCTGATTTCGGTGTTGACCATCTGGTGATGTCCATGTGTAGAGTCATCTTGGTTGTTGTTGGAAGAGGGTGTTTACTATGACTAGTGCGTTTTCTTGGCAGAACTCTGTTAGGCTTTGCCCTGCTTCATTTTGTACTCCAAGGCATTTTTAAAGAAGTAAATCATGCCATATACAACACTGTGGATGGAGCTAAGATATTATTCTAAATGAAGTAAGGCAGATACAGAACAAATACTGCATGTTGTCACTTAAATGCGGTATCTAAAACAGTGGAATTTAGAGAAGCAGAGAACAGAATTGTGGTTTCAAGGGGTTGGAGCAAGCAAAAATGGAGAATTGTTTAATAAGCATAAGTGAACTAATATAATATTTGTCTCTCTGTACCTGGCTTATTTCACTAAGCATAATGTCCTCCAGATCCACGTATGCTGTTGCAAATAGCAGAATTTTTTTCTTTTTTAAAGCAGAATGACATTTCACTGGATGGTAGCACAACATTTTATTTATCCATTGATCTGTCGATAGATATTTAGGTTATTTCCATAGCTTGACTATTGTTACATGCATCTTTTAAGGTAAGTTCCTGTTTGGGCACTGCCAAGCAGGGGACTTCCCAGCTGGCTCAGATGGTAAAGTATCCACTTGCCAATGCAGGCAACACAGGTTTGACCCCTGCGTGGGGAAGATCCCCTGGAGCAGGAAACAAATGGCAACCCACTCCAGTATTCTTGTCTGGAATATCCCATGGACAGAGGAGTCTGGCGGGCTACAGTCCACAGGGTCACAAAGAGTCAGACACGACTGAGTGACTGAGCAAGTACACATGCAACTCAAACAAGGCTTTCCTGACTCCACACTAGGTAAATTTTGCTCTGTTTCTTAGGCTATCCCATGCATATGTCACACATATATATGCACATATGTTATATATACACTCTTTCCAGTGATTGTGCTATAGATACAGTGGTGAATACTGACTGCCTTTAAGGAGGACTCAGTTTCTTTGATGAGGCCACTGCATAAATATATTATCACAATGTCATGTGATACATATGTATAATAGAGTCTGTATTCATTAAATATATTGGAATAATTAATGAATGAGTGTCAGTGGGAGGCAAATTCCACATGGGTCTAGATGCATATTTAAAATGAATTTCTCACATGGTGGTCAATATGTTAACATTTTAATATTTATTATATTTAGGCCAGCCACTTGACTGCTTCAGATAAATTCAACTTGATCACTGTATATTAGTATCTTTACATACTGTTTGACTCAATTAACTCTTTTTAATTTTAAGATTTTCCTATAATCTAGGTCATGAGAGAGAATGGCATATTAAGTTTCATTCTCATATTGTCTTTTGGTTCAGATAGCAAGATTATAATAACTTCATAGAATGAATTCAGTTCAGTTCAGCTCAGTCGCTCAGTCGTGTCTGACTCTTTGCGACTCCATGAACCGCAGCACGCCAGGCCTCCCTGTCTATCACCATCACCCGGAGTTCACTCAGACTCAACGTCCATCGAGTCCGTGATGCCATCCAGCCATCTCATCCTCTGTTGTCCCCTTCTCCTCCTGCCCCCAATCCTTCCCATCATCAGAGTCTTTCAGTTCAGTTCAATTCAGTCGCTCAGTCGTGTCCGACTCCTTGCAATCCCATGAATTGCAGCACCCCAGGCCTCCCTGTCCATCACCAACTCCCGGAGTTCACTCAGACTCACGTCCATCGAGTCCATGATGCCGTCCAGCCATCTCATCCTCTGTCGTCCCCTTCTCCTCCTGCCCCCAATCCCTGCCAGCATCAGAGTCTTTTCCAATGAGTCAACTCTTCGAATGAGGTGGCCAAAGTACTGGAGATTCAGCTTTAGCATCATTCCTTCCAAAGAAATCCCAGGGCTGATCTCCTTCAGAATGGATTGGTTGAATCTCCTTGCAGTCCAAGGGACTCTCAAGAGTCTTCTCCAACACCACAGTTCAAAAGCATCAATTCTTTGGCACTCAGCCTTCTTCACAGTCCAACTCTCACATCCATACATGACCACAGGAAAAACCATAGGTTAGGGAGTATTATCTATTTTATTTTCTAGAATATATTATTTGAGATGGAAATAATCTGGTTCTTCATATTTTGGTAGAAAACACTAGCAAAAGACTTTCTCTGTGTTATTTTCTTTATGAGAAAGATCTTAATACCACTTCAATTTTTAAAATAGTTATTGGACTATTAAAGCTGTATTTAAAACATTTTTTTGGTGATGTGTAGGCAATTAGAATTTGTTTAATTGTCTTCTTTGGCATAAAGTTTTTCAAAAAGTATTATCTTATTCTACTTTTAATCTGATCTGTACCTATATTAAGGAACCACTTTGCTTTCTAGAATTGTATTTTTTGCCTTCTATCTTTTGTTAAGATAAATTTTACCAAAGGTTTGTCTATTTTATGAATATCAATCTTTCAAAGACACAATCTTTTGTTTTGTATACTCTTTTTAATCTCCTTGCTTTTTATTTCATTGAGTTTTTTCTTATCATTGTTGTCTCCTTTCTTTTATTACATTTTTATCTTGTTCTTTATTCAAGTTTCTTAAGTTAGATATATAGCATATTAATTTTGAGATTATTTAAATAAATTAAATAATAATTGATATCATTTTCTAATAAAACATGTGAGACAATAACTTTCCTTCTAAATACCAGCTATTTATATCTAATAGGTTTTATATGAAGCATTTTAGTATTATTTAGTTCTATGTATTTAAAAACTTCCATCCATTATTCTTTAATCTGTGACTTAGAAATGTGCTTTAAAATTTCCAAATGTGAGGGAATTAAATTGCTGTTGACATCTAACTTGTGTTTTAATCAAATACCAATTCTCTGAAACTTAACTTTCTCAACCTCTTAATATAATTAATATATGTAAGTGTTCCATTTATCTATGAAAATGATTGATATTTTTAGCTTTTGTGTATAGAATTCAATTTTTGTTCATTAAGGTTGTTAATTGTATTTTGTCATTAATTTTTAATTTTTATAAGAATTAACTGTCAATAATAAAAAAGTTATGTATAAATCTCACTAGTATTATATCAGGATTGCTCATTTAGCAGGTATATCTATTTTTTTGCTTTATACATTTGAGAATGATTTATTAGATTCATAAAATCTCATCACTTTTTAAAAATTAAACATTAAAAAATTTTACAAAGTTGTATTAGTTTCAAGTGTACAGCAAAGTGTTTCAGTTATACAGATTTTTTCCATTATAGATTATATGATATATAATATATATTATATGGGCTTCCCTTGTAGCTCAGTCGGTAAAGAATCTGCCCGCAGTGCAGGAGACCCAGGTTCGATCCCTGGGTTGGGAAGATTCCCTGGAGAAGGAAGTGGCAACCCACTCCAGTATCCTTGCCTGGAAAATCTCATGGACAGAGGATCCTTCTGGGCTGCAGTCCATGGGGTCGCAAAGAGTCGGGCACGACTGAGCAACTCCCACACACACATATATTATATATATTGAGTATAGCTCCTTGCACTCTATATATGTCCTTTTGTTTACTAATTTTCTTTATAGTAGTGTGTATATGTTAATCCAAAACTCCTAATTTATCCCCCCCACGACAACTATCCCCTCTGGTAACCATAAGTTTGTTTTCTATGTGTGTCTATTCTGTTTGGTAAACAAGTTCATTTGTATCATTTTTCTAGATTATACATATAAATGATATCAGACTTTCCAGGTGGTACTAGTGGTAAAGAACCCAGGTGCCAATGCAGGCGACATAAGAGATGTAGTTTCAATCCCTGGGTCAGAAAGACCCCCTGGAGGAGGGCATGGCAACCCACTCCAGTATTCTTGCCTGGAGAATCCCATGGACAGAAGAAACTGGTGGGTCATGGTCCATGGGGTAACAAAGTGTAGACATGATTAAAGTCACTTAGCATACTTATATATATAAATGATATCATGTGATATTTGTCTTTATCTGTCAAACTTACTTCACTCAGTATGATAATCTCTAAGTCCATCCATGTTGTTGAAAATGGCATTATTTTATTCTTTTTAATGAATGAGTAATATTCCATTGTGTATATATACCACATCTTCTTTATCCTTTCATCTGTTTATAGACATTTAGGTTGCTTCCACGTCTTGGCTATTGTAAACAGTGCTCCAATGAACAGTGCATGTATCTTTTCAAATTATAGTTTCCTGTGGATATATGCCCATGAGTGGTATTGCTGATCACATGGCAGCTCTATTTTTAGTTGTTTTTAAAGGATCCTCCTTATTGTTCTCAATAGTGGCTGCACAAATTTACATTCTCAGCAACATTGTAAGAGAGTTCCATTTTCTCCACACCCTCTAGCATCTATTATTTGCAGATTTTTAAATTATGGCCATTCTAATTGATATCTGCTGGCTGTAGATCAGTGGCTCCTTCAACTACAAAGTGATTCAATTACCTTTTGAGAGTGGTTCAAGACACACGGGCGCTCTCCAGTCCTTTTGCCACTGTTGCAGTTTTCTGCATTGGGCTTCCCAGGTGGCCAAAGAATCCTCCTGCAATGCAGAAGACACAGGAAATGTGGATTCGATCCCTGGGTGGGGAAGATCTGCTGGAGTAGGAAATGGCAACTGACCCTGGTATTCTTATCCAGAAAATTCCATGAATGGAGGAAGCTGGCCATCTATAGTCCGTGGAATAGCAAAGAGTTGGACATGACTGAGTGCACACGTAGTTTCCGCTAACTGGTTTGAGGTGATATCTCATTGTAGTTTGGATTTGTATTTCTCTAATAACTGATGATCTTTTAATGTGCCTGCTGGCCATCTTGGAGAAATGTTTATTTAAATCTTCTGTTCATTTTTTGATTGGGCTGTTTGGTTATTTTAATATCAAGCTATATGAACTCTTTGTATTTCTTGGAAATTATTCTTTTACCAGTAGCATCATGTGCAAATATTTCTCTCATTCTGCAGGTGGCCTTTTCATTTTGTTTATGGTTGCCTATACTATGGAAAAGTTTTTAAGTTTAATTAGATCTCTTTTGTTTATTTTTGTTCCCATTTCCATTATCTAGCAAATGGATTAAAAAATATGGCTGTGATTTATGTCAAAGACTGTTCTGTTTTCACTGAACTATGGAAAACATACTAAACTAAAAATATGGTAAAAAGCTATGTGTGTAAGAGAGGAGGCCCCTGACTCATCTATTCTCACTGAGCTATGGAAAACATACTGAAGGAAAACATGGTAAGAAGGCATTTATGCAGGAGACAGGACACTTGACTCATCTATTCTGGATACCTGCCTTGGGTGGTGATGTGATTACTCATGATGCTAGATGGTGCCAGCGAGTCATCTTTGAACACTGATGCTGAATTTATGAGGACGCAATGGCACTGGGTCCTTCTTTGCAACTGACAGGGAGAGAGGGCCTCTGGCAGGGCTGAGACTGTGACCAGCCCAGTGGCCAGATCCAAGCCAAATGAATCAATAACGCAGGGAGGAAAATTGCCACCTGGGTCAATTTCAGTCAACAGCCAAGCTGGCTGAGAGACGTGACCAACGCCAAAGAGGTCTGATTCGTGTAGGTGGAACTACAGGTGTCCTTCTACCTCTGTGGTGGCAGGCGAGTGGGGAAAGAGCTGTGGCTAGGCAGATCCCTGCTCCAAGGTTGCTTCTCCAGGAGTAGAGCCCTGATACAGCCTGTGGCAGTCTGGCCCGAGCGGGGTCTGGTCATTGGCAAAATGGGTGGACTCTGCCTGAAGAGCTCATGTTCCTCTCTGAAAACGTTCCTCTTCCCACAGTTAGGGGATGTGTGTGGGAAGGACTCAGTGCTGTCCGATGACCTCTGCCCTTGGTGATCCCACATTCCAAGGGGTGAGGGCTCAGGGCCCAGCCTCCCCACCCTCAAGTCCAGGAGGGTCACTGATGGGCATCATTCAAAGCAAGATGAGGCCATGTTAATAGGGCAGAAAATTATCCAGAAAACCTCTGTGACAAGAAGGGAAAGAACTGCATTTTCTCCCAAAGCCGCCGGAAATAATTTCTACTTTAATGGTGAAAACAAGAGTCTTTACATCTCTAGATGGTTTACATTGCAGGCTGTAATGAGCGAGAAAATGTCTTTCTTTTAATAGCTAATCCTCTGATGCTTCGTGCCTGGCAAGGTAAGTTGATGTGGCAAATCACGGTCCCCAAAGAGAGACTGAGCCAGGAACAGGATCCTTGCTTTGTCCACGGTGTCACTTAGCTTGTTACTGTAGCAAGAACATTGGCACCTGTTTGCAACACGACATTCTTGAAAGAGTGGTGGTTACCAGGCACAGCCCCAGCAAGATGCAGGAAGAGAGGGAAAACTTCTTGCCCCAACTTCTCCCAGTTGCACCAGACTCCCTTACCTGAATGCACTGGTGTCATCTCTATTAACAGTCACACTGTCCACTTTCCTCTCTTTTAGCTGTCTGCCCACCACTCCCCTCACTGCCAGCCATTCCCAGGAGGCTNGCCTCCTGGGAATGGCTGGCAGTGAGGGGAGTGGTGGGCAGACAGCTAAAAGAGAGGAAAGTGGACAGTGTGACTGTTAATAGAGATGACACCAGTGCATTCAGGTAAGGGAGTCTGGTGCAACTGGGAGAAGTTGGGGCAAGAAGTTTTCCCTCTCTTCCTGCATCTTGCTGGGGCTGTGCCTGGTAACCACCACTCTTTCAAGAATGTCGTGTTGCAAACAGGTGCCAATGTTCTTGCTACAGTAACAAGCTAAGTGACACCGTGGACAAAGCAAGGATCCTGTTCCTGGCTCAGTCTCTCTTTGGGGACCGTGATTTGCCACATCAACTTACCTTGCCAGGCACGAAGCATCAGAGGATTAGCTATTAAAAGAAAGACATTTTCTCGCTCATTACAGCCTGCAATGTAAACCATCTAGAGATGTAAAGACTCTTGTTTTCACCATTAAAGTAGAAATTATTTCCGGCGGCTTTGGGAGAAAATGCAGTTCTTTCCCTTCTTGTCACAGAGGTTTTCTGGATAATTTTCTGCCCTATTAACATGGCCTCATCTTGCTTTGAATGATGCCCATCAGTGACCCTCCTGGACTTGAGGGTGGGGAGGCTGGGCCCTGAGCCCTCACCCCTTGGAATGTGGGATCACCAAGGGCAGAGGTCATCGGACAGCACTGAGTCCTTCCCACACACATCCCCTAACTGTGGGAAGAGGAACGTTTTCAGAGAGGAACATGAGCTCTTCAGGCAGAGTCCACCCATTTTGCCAATGACCAGACCCCGCTCGGGCCAGACTGCCACAGGCTGTATCAGGGCTCTACTCCTGGAGAAGCAACCTTGGAGCAGGGATCTGCCTAGCCACAGCTCTTTCCCCACTCGCCTGCCACCACAGAGGTAGAAGGACACCTGTAGTTCCACCTACACGAATCAGACCTCTTTGGCGTTGGTCACGTCTCTCAGCCAGCTTGGCTGTTGACTGAAATTGACCCAGGTGGCAATTTTCCTCCCTGCGTTATTGACTCATTTGGCTTGGATCTGGCCACTGGGCTGGTCACAGTCTCAGCTCGTGCCAGAGGCCCTCTCTCCCTGTCAGTTGCAAAGAAGGACCCAGTGCCATTGCGTCCTCATAAATTCAGCATCAGTGTTCAAAGATGACTCGCTGGCACCATCTAGCATCATGAGTAATCACATCACCACCCAAGGCAGGTATCCAGAATAGATGAGTCAAGTGTCCTGTCTCCTGCATAAATGCCTTCTTACCATGTTTTCCTTCAGTATGTTTTCCATAGCTCAGTGAGAATAGATGAGTCAGGGGCCTCCTCTCTTACACACATAGCTTTTTACCATATTTTTAGTTTAGTATGTTTTCCATAGTTCAGTGAAAACAGAACAGTCTTTGACATAAATCACAGCCATATTTTTTAATCCATTTGCTAGATAATGGAAATGGGAACAAAAATAAACAAAAGAGATCTAATTAAACTTAAAAACTTTTCCATAGTATAGGCAACCATAAACAAAATGAAAAGGCCACCTGCAGAATGAGAGAAATATTTGCACATGATGCTACTGGTAAAAGAATAATTTCCAAGAAATACAAAGAGTTCATATAGCTTGATATTAAAATAACCAAACAGCCCAATCAAAAAATGAACAGAAGATTTAAATAAACATTTCTCCAAGATGGCCAGCAGGCACATTAAAAGATCATCAGTTATTAGAGAAATACAAATCCAAACTACAATGAGATATCACCTCAAACCAGTTAGCGGAAACTACGTGTGCACTCAGTCATGTCCAACTCTTTGCTATTCCACGGACTATAGATGGCCAGCTTCCTCCATTCATGGAATTTTCTGGATAAGAATACCAGGGTCAGTTGCCATTTCCTACTCCAGCAGATCTTCCCCACCCAGGGATCGAATCCACATTTCCTGTGTCTTCTGCATTGCAGGAGGATTCTTTGGCCACCTGGGAAGCCCAATGCAGAAAACTGCAACAGTGGCAAAAGGACTGGAGAGCGCCCGTGTGTCTTGAACCACTCTCAAAAGGTAATTGAATCACTTTGTAGTTGAAGGAGCCACTGATCTACAGCCAGCAGATATCAATTAGAATGGCCATAATTTAAAAATCTGCAAATAATAGATGCTAGAGGGTGTGGAGAAAATGGAACTCTCTTACAATGTTGCTGAGAATGTAAATTTGTGCAGCCACTATTGAGAACAATAAGGAGGATCCTTTAAAAACAACTAAAAATAGAGCTGCCATGTGATCAGCAATACCACTCATGGGCATATATCCACAGGAAACTATAATTTGAAAAGATACATGCACTGTTCATTGGAGCACTGTTTACAATAGCCAAGACGTGGAAGCAACCTAAATGTCTATAAACAGATGAAAGGATAAAGAAGATGTGGTATATATACACAATGGAATATTACTCATTCATTAAAAAGAATAAAATAATGCCATTTTCAACAACATGGATGGACTTAGAGATTATCATACTGAGTGAAGTAAGTTTGACAGATAAAGACAAATATCACATGATATCATTTATATATATAAGTATGCTAAGTGACTTTAATCATGTCTACACTTTGTTACCCCATGGACCATGACCCACCAGTTTCTTCTGTCCATGGGATTCTCCAGGCAAGAATACTGGAGTGGGTTGCCATGCCCTCCTCCAGGGGGTCTTTCTGACCCAGGGATTGAAACTACATCTCTTATGTCGCCTGCATTGGCACCTGGGTTCTTTACCACTAGTACCACCTGGAAAGTCTGATATCATTTATATGTATAATCTAGAAAAATGATACAAATGAACTTGTTTACCAAACAGAATAGACACACATAGAAAACAAACTTATGGTTACCAGAGGGGATAGTTGTCGTGGGGGGGATAAATTAGGAGTTTTGGATTAACATATACACACTACTATAAAGAAAATTAGTAAACAAAAGGACATATATAGAGTGCAAGGAGCTATACTCAATATATATAATATATGTGTGTGTGGGAGTTGCTCAGTCGTGCCCGACTCTTTGCGACCCCATGGACTGCAGCCCAGAAGGATCCTCTGTCCATGAGATTTTCCAGGCAAGGATACTGGAGTGGGTTGCCACTTCCTTCTCCAGGGAATCTTCCCAACCCAGGGATCGAACCTGGGTCTCCTGCACTGCGGGCAGATTCTTTACCGACTGAGCTACAAGGGAAGCCCATATAATATATATTATATATCATATAATCTATAATGGAAAAAATCTGTATAACTGAAACACTTTGCTGTACACTTGAAACTAATACAACTTTGTAAAATTTTTTAATGTTTAATTTTTAAAAAGTGATGAGATTTTATGAATCTAATAAATCATTCTCAAATGTATAAAGCAAAAAAATAGATATACCTGCTAAATGAGCAATCCTGATATAATACTAGTGAGATTTATACATAACTTTTTTATTATTGACAGTTAATTCTTATAAAAATTAAAAATTAATGACAAAATACAATTAACAACCTTAATGAACAAAAATTGAATTCTATACACAAAAGCTAAAAATATCAATCATTTTCATAGATAAATGGAACACTTACATATATTAATTATATTAAGAGGTTGAGAAAGTTAAGTTTCAGAGAATTGGTATTTGATTAAAACACAAGTTAGATGTCAACAGCAATTTACCAGGCTCCTCCATCCATGGGATTTTCCAGGCAAAAGTACTGGAGTGGGGTGCCATTGCCTTCTCCATCTCCCTTTGGGGCTTTGTTTTCCCTTTGTGGGTAAGAATTTTTTCCCCAGCATGTCAGCATAAAGTTGGGGTGCCCTTTATGCTTCTAGTCTGCCTCATTCTTCTTTCCTTTGCAAGTGAAAGCTTTCCTTAACCTTTTCTGCACTTCACATCCCATACAGGTGAGGAGGTGTCCACATTAATAATGAAACATCTATGATTTTTTGAACTTCTCTTTACTTGGGAAGTCTTATTCACGGTAAGTGTTTCTGAAAGTCCTGCATTTCAGATTGTTAACACTGTAAATATATTTAGATTATCCTATGTTCATCAATTTTTAATAAAATCATTATTTATGCCCTAATAATGGCTTCTTATCAAGTTAGCTGCAATTCAGTGTCTTTGGTAGTTAACACAAACTATTTTTCCACAAATACATATTTAAGCATATTTCAATTTTCTTCCAAAATTAGCAATGAAAATTAATTATAGGTACTATTTTGTTTTTAATATCAAGATAATCTATCAAAATCATTTGAAATGATTCTAAGGAAGGCTTCCATAATCATCTCATAAACATTTTATTTATTTCTCTGGAAATTAAAGCTCATAATTTACTAATTTCTATACCTCATAATAATTTATTGTAGGAGCATGGCCATTGCTCAGTGAACAAAGCAATTAACATATTGACAATGGGAAATGGGTTGGTATAGAAGCAGAAGACAACTCATTCTTTTTAGCTCTTTGAGTCCTTCTCAAATCTACCTGGGATTTATAAGTTTAAATGGGTACAAGGCAGTCTAATGTAGCTAAAACTTCATCAGAGAGCTGCAGCACGGGACAAAAGCCAGTAGGATTAGGTTTCTCATCCAAATCAATCAGGTTCCGGGGCTCCAGCAGAGGACAGAGTTATTATTATTTTTTTCCTAAATGAAATTTGTCTGGAAAAGCTAGTGTACAAACCTATATGAAATGGATGGGAAAATACATTATCTGCACTCTTGAGGCCAGAAATTAGTATTCTCAAATTGAGATGAAACAGTTTCCTCAGGAAGTGTACTTTTCTGATCATTTACAGATTTAGACTCTTTAGATTGTAAGCTTTACATTCACTGTCTCACACACATTCATTCATTTCACTCATCTTAGAAGCATTTATTGAGTGCCTGCTAATGCACTCTTGAGGCCAGAAATTAGTATTCTCAAATTGAGATGAAACAGTTTCCTCAGGAAGTGTACTTTTCTGATCATTTACAGATTTAGACTCTTTAGATTGTAAGCTTTACATTCACTGTCTCACACACATTCATTCATTTCACTCATCTTAGAAGCATTTATTGAGTGCCTGCTACTTTCTCAGTTTGCCTCCAATTATTTCTTTGAAAGGTGACTCATTTGGAATGCACCTAAAAACACAGACGAGTTATTTGATATTTTTAAGTGCAGTCTAAATGCATCAAATCTGAAGGTTGTTGGGGAGGGCTTTGGAAATAAGCTCATCGCTCCTGCCATTTCCTCTGCTGAGAATTTGCAGAGAGCCTCCTAAAAGCTAAGGGCCAGAGGAAATGCCCCCTGTGATGCTCCACATTTCCTCCCCTACAGTGACAGTACATGCCTGGGAGGGTCACAGTGCCCATGTTTGCTTATCTCCATGGAGCCTCTTCTTGCCCTTTGGTTTCAGCTTTTGTGTCACGCAAGTCCTTGGCAGTTAACGTCACAGCTTCCCAGGTGACAGAGTACGGAAGATTTTATACTTCTTCTGAAAGCCAGCCTAGAATAGAGATTTCAGAGACCAGCGAAGGAAACATTTTCACAGCAGGTGTTTTGGCTGTTCTGATGCCCTTTCTTTTGGATAGCAGGGAAGTCAACTTCTTGGTTAAAAGAACATCCGTGGTTTCTCTGAGACGCTGTACACTAAGTGTTCATGTTGTATCGATGCACCTTCCCTGCCGATTAAGTGGGATCATCTGAGTCCCTACATATATCAGTCAGGCTAGCCAAATTCTTTAGAGAAGATATAAAGTAAGCAAAATATTTAATTTGTATTACTTATGCTAAATGGTATATCTGACAGAAATGTTGACTTACCAACTAGTAAAAAGATGCCAAGTAGAGATAATTCATATTTATATCTAAGAATTACAAGGATAAAGTTATTTGTCCATATGATCAATGTTTTCATGAAGTTAGGTGTGAAGGTTCCAGGAGACAGTGCATCTTGGAGTCAGTTATGCTTGAATATGATATTTTGGAAGGAGCATTAGTTTCTCCATTCTCTATCTTTTTTTGTTAATATAGATACTGGTCTGTACCAGGACACTTAGTTATTTCAGTTTGGGAAAATCCATATGATAATCAGGTTGCATGTGTTTGTGCTTGCGTGTGTTTGTGAATGGGAGTAGTGAGTATACATATGTGTTTCTGAGTACTATGAATAAGTAGCAAGAAAAATTGAAAACACATTAAAAATAACTGTGCTTCAGTTTTAAAAACTATATTTGACCTAAATTATGTTGTTTTTCCTTATATATTTTTTATTAATGCTGTTGTCAAACTGATTTCTTTACACAGCTCCTCGACAGGCCTGCTTTTTTCAACCAAAACTCTCCTGGACTCCTCTGCCTGTCATCCTCTGAAGCCTCACTGCCTTAAACTATAGTCTGTATGGCAGTGACACTGACATTTGTTATACACTTGTTAGACATGTGGAATATCAGGCTGCACTCCTCATCTGATGAATCCATCTTTATTTTAGCAAAATCCTCAGGTGTTTTGCAAGTACCTGAAAGTTTGAGAAGTGATCCTCTGTAATGCTGCTGTCTTAAAAAAAAGAAAAAAGCATCAGTCAACACCTCCTATACCTTTTCTTCTTTTTTGTGCTCCATTTTTACATTAATGACATTGAGTTTTCCTAGTCAGTTAGACTGAAAATGTCAGTCATATTTTTCACCTCCACCTCTCATGTTCCTCACATCTCACCCATTGCCAAAGCCTGGCAATTTTACATCTTCTCCTGACTTGGTCATCTACTTTCTCTTCCCATTTCTAATCTCTTTGCTCACAGCTTAGTAGGCGTTCATCAGGCTACTGAGCTAGCCAGGCACTGTGTTTGTGTGTGTGTGTCTGGTGTGTGTTTCTTGCGTCCAGACTTTCTGACCATTCAACTTGTTCCTATGTTAACTTTCCAAAATTGTACCTCTGACTCTGTCATTTTCTGCTCAGCAATCTTCATTGGCTACTTGTTAATTACAAAACCCTGTTTAAACGTGATATTCAAGACTCTCTGCAATGTTTCAAAACAAAACCTCTGTCACGGAGGGAGACTCTTTACCATCTGAGCCACCAGGGAATCCCTCAAGAAAGTGAAAGTGAAGTCACTCAGTTGTGTCTGACTCTTTACAAAAAGACATATTCAATAAATGCAGTACGAATGAAGATGAATAGAAGGAGAGGAGATGGAAAACTATACTCCCACTAAGGGACACCCCAGGTATCAGCAAATATTTATCAAAGACTTTTTGAAATCAGCTAGTTATATTAATAGCAAGTGGCATGGGATAAATGTAGAGGAGGAGTTAACTGCTAGAATTAGTCCCATTGGCAATGCCAAACAATGTTCAAACTACCACACAACTGCACTCATCTCACATGCTAGCAAAGTAATGCTCAAAATTCTCCAAGCTAGGCTTCAACATGGGGAAGGCAATGGCACCCCACCCCAGTACTCTTGCCTGGAAAATCCAATGGACAGAGTAGCCTGGTGGGCTGCAGTCCATGGGGTTGCTAACAGTCGGACAGACTGAGTGACTTCACTTTCACGCATTGGAGAAGGAAATGGCAACCCACTCCAGTATTCTTGCCTGGAGAATCCCAGGGATGGGGGAGCCTGGTGGGCTGCCATCTATGGGGTCACACAGAGTCGGACACGACTGAAGTGACTTAGCAGCAGCAGCAGCAGGCTTCAACAGTACATGCAAAGATGGCACAATAAAGGACAGAGACAGCAAGGGCCTAACAGGAGCAGAAGATATTAAGAAGAGGTGGCAAGAATACACAGAAGAACTGTACAAAAAGGTCTTAATGACCTGGATAACCATGATGCTGTGTTCACTCACCTAGAGCCAGACATCTTGGACTGTGAAGTCAAGTGGGCCTTAGGAAGCATCACTATGAACAAAGCTAGTGGAGGTGATGGAATTCCAGCTGAGCTATTTCAAATCCTAAAAGATGATGCTGTGAAAGTGCTGCACTCAATATGCCAGCAAATTTGGAAAATTCAGCAGTGGCCATAGGACTGGAAAAAGTCAATTTTCATTCCAATCCCAAAGAAGGGCAATGTCAAAGAATGTTCAAACTACAGTCAGTTGATTTCATTTCACATGCTAGGTAATGCTCAAAATTCTCCAAGTCAGGCTTCAGCAGTACATGAACCAAGAACTTCCCAATGTACAAGCTGTGCTGTGTGCTTAGTAGCTTGGTAGTGTCCAACTCTTTGCAATCCCATGGACTGCAGCCCACCAGGCTCCTCTGTCCATGGGGATTCTCCAGGCAAGAATACTGAAATGGGTTTCCATGTGCCTCTCCAGGGGATATTCCCCACCCAGGGATCAAACCCAGGTCTCCCCTATTGCAGGCAAATTCTTTACTGTCTGAGCCACCAGGGANGATAATTCATATTTATATCTAAGAATTACAAGGATAAAGTTATTTGTCCATATGATCAATGTTTTCATGAAGTTAGGTGTGAAGGTTCCAGGAGACAGTGCATCTTGGAGTCAGTTATGCTTGAATATGATATTTTGGAAGGAGCATTAGTTTCTCCATTCTCTATCTTTTTTTGTTAATATAGATACTGGTCTGTACCAGGACACTTAGTTATTTCAGTTTGGGAAAATCCATATGATAATCAGGTTGCATGTGTTTGTGCTTGCGTGTGTTTGTGAATGGGAGTAGTGAGTATACATATGTGTTTCTGAGTACTATGAATAAGTAGCAAGAAAAATTGAAAACACATTAAAAATAACTGTGCTTCAGTTTTAAAAACTATATTTGACCTAAATTATGTTGTTTTTCCTTATATATTTTTTATTAATGCTGTTGTCAAACTGATTTCTTTACACAGCTCCTCGACAGGCCTGCTTTTTTCAACCAAAACTCTCCTGGACTCCTCTGCCTGTCATCCTCTGAAGCCTCACTGCCTTAAACTATAGTCTGTATGGCAGTGACACTGACATTTGTTATACACTTGTTAGACATGTGGAATATCAGGCTGCACTCCTCATCTGATGAATCCATCTTTATTTTAGCAAAATCCTCAGGTGTTTTGCAAGTACCTGAAAGTTTGAGAAGTGATCCTCTGTAATGCTGCTGTCTTAAAAAAAAGAAAAAAGCATCAGTCAACACCTCCTATACCTTTTCTTCTTTTTTGTGCTCCATTTTTACATTAATGACATTGAGTTTTCCTAGTCAGTTAGACTGAAAATGTCAGTCATATTTTTCACCTCCACCTCTCATGTTCCTCACATCTCACCCATTGCCAAAGCCTGGCAATTTTACATCTTCTCCTGACTTGGTCATCTACTTTCTCTTCCCATTTCTAATCTCTTTGCTCACAGCTTAGTAGGCGTTCATCAGGCTACTGAGCTAGCCAGGCACTGTGTTTGTGTGTGTGTGTCTGGTGTGTGTTTCTTGCGTCCAGACTTTCTGACCATTCAACTTGTTCCTATGTTAACTTTCCAAAATTGTACCTCTGACTCTGTCATTTTCTGCTCAGCAATCTTCATTGGCTACTTGTTAATTACAAAACCCTGTTTAAACGTGATATTCAAGACTCTCTGCAATGTTTCAAAACAAAACCTCTGTCACGGAGGGAGACTCTTTACCATCTGAGCCACCAGGGAATCCCTCAAGAAAGTGAAAGTGAAGTCACTCAGTTGTGTCTGACTCTTTACAAAAAGACATATTCAATAAATGCAGTACGAATGAAGATGAATAGAAGGAGAGGAGATGGAAAACTATACTCCCACTAAGGGACACCCCAGGTATCAGCAAATATTTATCAAAGACTTTTTGAAATCAGCTAGTTATATTAATAGCAAGTGGCATGGGATAAATGTAGAGGAGGAGTTAACTGCTAGAATTAGTCCCATTGGCAATGCCAAACAATGTTCAAACTACCACACAACTGCACTCATCTCACATGCTAGCAAAGTAATGCTCAAAATTCTCCAAGCTAGGCTTCAACATGGGGAAGGCAATGGCACCCCACCCCAGTACTCTTGCCTGGAAAATCCAATGGACAGAGTAGCCTGGTGGGCTGCAGTCCATGGGGTTGCTAACAGTCGGACAGACTGAGTGACTTCACTTTCACGCATTGGAGAAGGAAATGGCAACCCACTCCAGTATTCTTGCCTGGAGAATCCCAGGGATGGGGGAGCCTGGTGGGCTGCCATCTATGGGGTCACACAGAGTCGGACACGACTGAAGTGACTTAGCAGCAGCAGCAGCAGGCTTCAACAGTACATGCAAAGATGGCACAATAAAGGACAGAGACAGCAAGGGCCTAACAGGAGCAGAAGATATTAAGAAGAGGTGGCAAGAATACACAGAAGAACTGTACAAAAAGGTCTTAATGACCTGGATAACCATGATGCTGTGTTCACTCACCTAGAGCCAGACATCTTGGACTGTGAAGTCAAGTGGGCCTTAGGAAGCATCACTATGAACAAAGCTAGTGGAGGTGATGGAATTCCAGCTGAGCTATTTCAAATCCTAAAAGATGATGCTGTGAAAGTGCTGCACTCAATATGCCAGCAAATTTGGAAAATTCAGCAGTGGCCATAGGACTGGAAAAAGTCAATTTTCATTCCAATCCCAAAGAAGGGCAATGTCAAAGAATGTTCAAACTACAGTCAGTTGATTTCATTTCACATGCTAGGTAATGCTCAAAATTCTCCAAGTCAGGCTTCAGCAGTACATGAACCAAGAACTTCCCAATGTACAAGCTGTGCTGTGTGCTTAGTAGCTTGGTAGTGTCCAACTCTTTGCAATCCCATGGACTGCAGCCCACCAGGCTCCTCTGTCCATGGGGATTCTCCAGGCAAGAATACTGAAATGGGTTTCCATGTGCCTCTCCAGGGGATATTCCCCACCCAGGGATCAAACCCAGGTCTCCCCTATTGCAGGCAAATTCTTTACTGTCTGAGCCATCAGGGAAGCCTAGAAATACTGGAGTGGGTAGCCTATCCCTTCTCCACAGGATCTTCCCAACCCAGGAATCAAACCAAGATCTCCCACATTCCAGGTGGATTCTTTACCAGCTGAGCTACCAGGGAAGCTCAAGCTGACTTTAGAAAAAGTAGAGGAATCAGAGATCAAGTTGATAATATATATTGGATCATGGGAAAAGTAAAGCAGTTCCAGGAAAACATCTACTTCTGCTTCACTGACTGCACTAAAGCCTGTGTAGATCACAACAGACAGTGGAAAACTTTTAAAGAGATGAGAGTACCACACCACCTTACCTGTCTCCTGAGATATCTGTATGCAGGTCAAGAAGCAACAGTTAGAATCAGACATGGAACTGATTCCAAATTGGGAAAGGAGTATGACATGACTATATATTGTTTTCCTGCTTATTTAACTTTTATGCAGAGTACATAATGCGAAATGCCAGGCTGGTTGAATCACAAGCTGGAATCAAGATTGCTGGGAGAAATATCAATAACTTCAGATATGCAGATGAAACTACTCTAATTGCAGAAAGTGAAGAGGAACTAAAGTGCCTCTTGATGAGAATGAGAGAGGAAAGTGAAGAAGCTGACTTGAAACTCTACATTTAAAAAACTAAGATCATAGCATCCTGTCCTGTGGCAAATAGAAGGGGAAAAAGTGGAAGCAGCAACAAATTTTATTTTCTTAGGCTCCAAAATCACTATGGATGGTGACTGCAGCCATGAAATTAAAAGACACTTGCTCCTTGGAAGGAAAGCTGTGACAAACCTAGGCAGTGTATCAAAAAGCAGAGACATCACTTTGCAGACAAAGGTCCATATAATCAAAGCTATGGTTTTTCCAATAGTCATGTACAGATCTGAGAGCTGGACCGTAATGAAGGCTGAGTGCTGAAGAATTGATGGTTTCAAATTGTGGTGCTGGAAAAGACTCTTGAGAGTCCCTTGAACAGCAAGGAGGTCAAACCAGTTAATCCTAAAGGAAATCAACCCTGAATATTCATTGGAAGAACTGATGCTGAAGCTGGAGCTCCAATATTTTGACCACCTGATGAGAAGAGTTGATTCTTTGGAAAAGACCCTGATGCTGGGAAATATTGAAGGCAAAAGGAGAACTGGATGGCAGAGGATGAGGTGGTTAGATAGCATCACCCACTCACTGGACATGAGTTTGAAAAAACTCTGGGAGATTGTGGAGGTCAAAGGAGCCTGGCATGCTGCAGTGCATGGTTTTGCAAAGAGGAGAACATAACTTAGTGATTCAACAACAACAATGTATGCTACAACACAGATAAGCCTTGTAAGCATTATGCTATGTGGAAGAAGCCAGTCACAAAACTCCATACATGCTATGATGCCATTTATATGAAATGGCTAGAATAGTCAAATTATAAACAGAGAATGTGTGCCTGCAGAGGTGGAAATACGGAGAGCGATTGCTTTTTAGGGTAAGTAAAATGCTCTAAAATTAGTGGTGACAGTTGCATAATATTGTAAATATATTTTGCATTTAACATTAATATTTGGAGAGGTTCAGTTCAGTTCAGTTCAGTCACTCAGTTGTGTCTGACTCTTTGTAACCCCATGGATCGCAGCACGCCAGGCCTCCCTGTTCATCACCATCTCTTGGAGTTCACTCAGACTCACGTCCATCGAATCCATGATGCCCTCCAGCCATCTCATCCTCGGTCGTCCCCTTCTCCTCCTGCCCCTAGTCCCTCCCAGCATCAGAGTCTTTGCCAATGAGTCAACTCTTCGCATGAGGTGGCCAAAGTACTGGAGTTTCAGCTTTAGCATCATTCCTTCCAAAGAAATCCAGCAGTCCAAGGGACTCTCAAGAGTCTTCTCCAACACCACAGTTCAAAAGCATCAATTCTTTGGCACTCAGCTTTCTTCACAGTCCAACTTTCACATCCATACATCTGTCTGTCTGTCTGTGAAGTCGCTCAGTCGTGTCCGACTCTTTGCGACCCCGTGGACTATAACCTATTAGGCTTCTCCGTCCATGGGATTCTCCAGGCAAGAATACTGGAGTGGATTGCCATTTCCTTCTCCAGGGGATCACATCCATACATGACCACAGGAAAAACCATAGCCTTGACTAGACGGACCTTAGTCGGCAAAGTAATGTCTCTGCTTTTGAATATACTGTCTAGGTTGGTCATAACTTTTCTTCCAAGGAGTAAGCGTCTTCTAGTTTCATGGCTGCAATCACCATCTGCAGTGATTTTGGAGCCCCCAAAAATAAAGTCTGCCAGCGATTTCACTGTTTCCCCATCTATTTGCCATGAAGTGATCTGGCCGGATGCCACGATCTTCGTTTTCTGAATGTTGAGCTTTAAGCCAACTTTTTCACTCTTCTCTTTCACTTTCATCA